>CM062614.1:43763735-44081235 GCA_025617555.3 Puccinia polysora
TGGCTGACATATTGAGCATTGGGCATTTCCAGGAAGGTATGTCATGTATTGAGCTGGAATTATGGTATGACAGACCAGTATTATGTAATAGGTATATAAATTTATGTGATGTATGTAATTATCATACCAATTAAATTGAAGGAGAGATGTATTATGCACCAAGCCATAGAGAGAGGGGGGGAGCCTGGGAGATTTCCTAGGAGCTTCATTGGATTCGGAGAGATACTTCAAGAGGTTGAGCTATTATATCCAGAGGTAGATTTTGATTGTACTGAGTTTTGAGAATGAATGAGGGGACTGAGTATGGATAGTCAAGTTGTTGTTATGACTGAACCCCCCCCCTTCCCTCCAGAAGAGGAAGGGGTAGCTTCTGATACCAATAAGAGTAGGTGAGAATTAATTTCAGTTCATCACCATTTTGGGTTTGCCCTTACCTTTACTTTATCTATCACCATTTTTGATAGAAATTGAAATTTTTTACACCAAATAATGAGAACTACCAAAAACCAATCATAAAGGAGTAATCTTGAGAAAAGAAATATAAGAGTTGAGAGCCAGAAAAGCACCAACAGCATGCTTGAGAGAGTTAGGTAAGCTTGAGTTGAGGAAATGATTTCAGGACAGGGTGAGAAGTGAGGTGGACAATCTGGCAGAGATGTGATGAGAAGGCGTTGATGGGTTTTGAGTTGATAAGTATTTTAATATCACAAGGCACACATGAAAGGGAGAAGGGAGGTATGGTTGAGGAGTTGGGCAGTAGTTATGAGGATTTTTTATAGAAAGAATGAAGAATAGAACAAAAGAATAATTAGGAACAAAAAAGCATAAATGGTTTGAGTGAGTCCAGCGTGGGTAAAAGGAATTATTGGTGAGTTTTGCTCAAGTTTATAGTAACTTGATTGGTTGAGGTTGGATTTTATTGAGTTTTTCAAGTAACCTCTGATTAGCCGTTGGAATTGGTTGTGGCCTTCTGACCAATAGATGAAGTGGGGGTCCCTTTTCAGGGGTGGGAAAACATTCTTGCCATTTGGGTGGAAGATATAAATCAGGAGGAAGGAGATAAAACTAGTTTAGGGTAAAAATGAAAATAGTAAAACTCAACAACCATCACCACCTTTCAGCTTTCCATCCCTTTCATCATTCAAAATATTACATGCTTAATCCTTTACCATGGAGAATACCAATGGCTATTAACCTTTTAACAAATACTTTCCTCCCTTCCCCAGTTGCATAGAAACTGACAATATCTGTACAAACAGCATCACTCCCAAGTGTTAGAATTTGAGTTTTTATATATGTGACTTTCACTGGAGTTTGAAGTATCTTTGATTGGATTGATTTGATTTTTATTATTGTTTTTATTGAAGTATTAAAATGATGGGTAAAATATAACTAGGCTGTGTTTTCTGTATTGTGATTTTCAGACTGTCCAATCATAAGCATTTCACATACCATGTCACTTAAACTGCTTATGTTAATTTTGCCTTATTCATTTTGTTCTCAACCACTTGTTGGCCAATCATGTATTTAGTATATATAAACCATGGTGCTCTCAAGTGGAACTCAATCATCTGTTCATTCACTACATCAACTGGAGTGTCCTTTTCCTTCTGTCCTCAGGTCCGTTACGCTTGACGTTATAAGCTACTTTCACTCATTTATTAATTCCTTCATCCAACTCGAGCTCGAGCTCTATTTATTTTTACACCAAGTTCCAAAAGTGGGAACACTGCAGAAAATACACGAGTCCTTGCTCTGGATTTTGTCAGGGATATAACCTCTACTGCTTAACTGGGCCGTGGTTATACCTGAAAAAATAAGTCAAAAAAACAATGTTAAAGTCAGTTTCTGACTCAAAAAACTTAAAAAAAATCTGAGAAACTCACAGACTCCAACAATAAAAAGGTATTGTGAGGAAAAAGCCGCACCTTAAACTTTTACAGAAGGTAAGGGGCCTGGCTCCCAATAAATGAAGCTCAAAGGAGCTTTGCTTTTAAATAAGCTCACACCCTTTATGTTAGTAACACACAAGGGTCACTACTGCAATTAGGACCTTCCACTCGAAATTGAATTTTTTAATAAGATTTTTAGTTGAATATAATACTAAGGTTGATAGCTCCTGTCAATACCTTCTTGTGGCTAAGTTTGGTGGGCTTGTTAGCTCTTGCCATATTCTTTCACAAAAATAATCATATATAACTGGTGGTGGAGGGGCTATAGGGTGAAGGCCCTCCCCTTTCAAGGTGACAGAAGCCTTGAGGGGACTCAAGGAATCATCAGGGGAGGGCTTGAACATCCCTGGTTTTTTTGTCAAAGGCTGAGAACCCCATCACATCCTGCCCATTGAGAAATAGGGTACTAGTACTTATTGGGGGGGATTTTCAATATAAAGGGTCCTATTTGCATACCCCAAAAAGTTATATACTCTACAGCTAAGCTCAGGGCCCTCTGAGTGGACTCTCTCAAGGCTCAGGAGAGTTTACCAAGCTATAATCACATCCCCAAGGGGGATAGTATTAAGATTATGTGATTGGTTTATACAGAGTGGAGAGTATAGCTTAAATTAATTACTATAGCTTGTCCCCAAAGGAAAGAAACTTATTGGGAAGTTATTTAAAAATATTTGGGACGCATCTTAGTCCTCATAACTTAATTCAAAGTTATATTGGATCCCCATCTTGATAATATACATTATCAAGGTTTTAATTCCAGAATTAATACTCATAAAAACATACTTATAAATTAATATAAATATCATAAAAATTTATTTTATAATTCTAAAACTGCTGATCATTAGTCATTCTTGTCTCCATGGTGTTTAAAACCAGTTGCCTTGGTGTCAGATAATGGAATTTGAGGTTATTAATTAACCACTATACCAGCAAGACATATGAGTTGTGCAGTCATTTGGAAACATCTAATTGTTACGTAGCTGACAGATTTGGTGGACTTGGAGAGAAGGTTGCCAGACCTATTGTTTGGGTGAAGGAAAGTATTGGATAATTTGAATTAAAGCAATCTCTATAAGAAAAAATTTTATCTTCAGGGTATTCTGGTAGAGTAGTTGCATTGCACACCAAGTGGTTCCTTGTCTTCTGATTGCGCAATTGATTTCTTTGGAAAGTTTTTTTCTTTTTTATGTTCCTAATGGAGGGTTTGAAAGATAAGATCAAGATAATTGAGGGTTTTCAAAGTTAGCTGAGGAAAGTGGGCCAGTTATCATTTTATGGGATTTCAAGGAGGGATCCTTCAAATTTGGAAGTGTCTAGTATACAATGGCAGATGCCTCATTTGTCTTTGATAAGTTTTATATGGTAGTCTGAACCTGTGGCAGAACTTTCAAACCTCCTTCAAAACCCTGTCAAACTGGAAAAAGTTTTTCAAACCATGGTCAAACCAGTCAAATTTGAAAAGGGTTGAGCAAAATTGGTCAGAGATCAAAAAGGAAGTGTCAAACTGGTCAAAGTTGAATTTTTCAAAGTCAAAGAGGCAAAAAATTGTAAAAGGACCATGGAAGTTGTTGTAGTTAAATCAAAGAATTTTCAAATTAGTGCAGAGAAGTTCAAAGAATATTCCAGTTTTAAATCCTGAAAGTGGTTCAAACTATCAAGGGGAAGAATATCAAAGCACCAATGGTTTTTGAAGCGGCCCCTATTCCCATCAAAGTCAAAGTTGAATACAACAAAAAGGATGACCCTGGTGAGCCAGATGAAGGTGCAGAGGAGGACTTGATAGAAGAAGAAGAATATGAAAATGAGAGAAGAAGAAGAATAAGAAGAAGAAGAAGAAGAAGAAGAAGTAACAGAGTTGAAATATTTCCCTTCTTTTTCTGGAGTAACACATTAAATGGTTTTTTATTCTAAAGATACAAAAGAGTATTAGAACAAAAATATAAAGCTAGATTGTGTATGGTTAAATGAAATTTTTATTCTGTTGACTAAGATTCAGGTAGAGTTTCATATATAGGAGTGAAGAGGTATTATTTTATTTTATTTATTTTTTTTGGAGATAGAGATAGAATAATTCAATGAAGTGATTGTATTGAATTCATGATTTATTATTTTGAGTGAATGAAGTAAATAGAGTGGAAAGATGGATGGAATGAGATTGAGTCATGATTTATAGGTTGGAAGTTTAAGGAGCTTCTGTATTAGAGGGATAGAGTGAGTGGAATTTGTGGAGAAGGGCTGAAAGTTTGGTGGGTTTGTGGACTGGTTCCCATGAGGTTCTTTCAGATTCTTCTAAAAAAACAATAAATTTGACTAAGTAGAAAAGTTTGCCCCAACAAATATTGAACTAAAGGATCAGAGACACTTCCCATTGTTCTTTGCTATCAATTTCCACTGGTTCTGGGGGTTTTTGGTATCTGGGAGAGTTTTTGTAGTCAGAGTGAGGTTTGAGAAGAGACAAATGGAAGTCTGGTTGGATGTAAGACCATTTATCAGGAAGTTAGAGTTTTAAATCATGAGATTCTATTTTTTCAATAATGATAAAACTACCCAGAAAATTCTCAGGGAGCTTTTTGGAAGCTCTTTTAGTATTGATATTCTTTTCAGATAAACAAACTTTATCCCCTGGAGTAATACCTTTTGTGATGTATTTTCATTTAATTTCATCATACGTCTTATACTTATCCATCCAATCTTGAAATTCTTTCTTTAGTTGAACCTGGTTCTTATGAATCTTTTCCAAGTATTAATTGCAGGGTGGTAGTCAAAGACATGTAAAAAAACAAATCTGGGGTGCCTTCCATAGAGGGTGAAGAATGTTGATTGGTGGGAAGAAAAGTGAAAACTGTTTTTGTAGGAAAACTCTTCCAAGGCCAACGAAGTATCCCTGTTTTCTTGGTGATAAATGATTTAAATTCAAATATATTGTTCCACTTCTTTATTGAATCTTTCAGTTTGAATATCTTTTTCTGGGTGGTAAGCTGTGGAGAGATTCCTTTGGATCTGTGAATATTCACAAATTTTTTTCCAGAAAGAAGAAATGAGCAAGGAGCCCCGTTCACTTATGATTTCAGCAGGAAACCCACACTTGGAGAATACCTGGTTGAGAAAGAGGTTATATACTTCCAATGAAGTTATTTTACTGTTGTTTTTCATGAAGAGGGAAATTTTAGAGAAGCATTAAACAACAAGAAGTATAGAATCAAATACTAGAGAGATGAAGTTAAGAGATGAAGTCCAAGGGCAATTGGGGGTTTGAAGAGGTTTGAGTAGACCTAGTTTCTTTTCATGCCTTTTCTTGTTATTGTTGAAATTTTAGAAGCCTGAAATGTATTTCATCACATCTTTTCACATTCCTTTCCAGGAGAAGGCTCTTTTGATAAGTTTGTGAGTTTTCTGTTTACCAGGATTACCTGAAGCAGGGGAGTAATTTCATATATCAAGTATCTTCAATTTGAAATGAGTAGCATGGTCATGTATGACCACTTTACCCTGAAACAGGAGTAAGCCACTCAAGGGGTATGTAGATAATTGGGAGTCAGAATCCTTAAAGTATATTTCAATTGGGTTGCGCACAGATAGAAATAGTATATACAATTGTCACAGATATGTGACATCCTGGCTGTGACATGTATTGGCTAGTTTGGTAACGCATAACACCCCCCCACAAACTAACAAATCAAGAAGAAAAGAAACAATTACAAAACACAACTTGTTTCTGCGCTCCGAGCCTCTTAGTCATAATATCAGCCAACTTTTCCGTTGTATCAACCCATTGTATCTCTAACTTTCAACTCCTAATAACATCATTAAAAAAAAAGAAATTCCAAGCAATGTGCCTCATTTTCGATCTTGAGCCATTGTCCTTTGCCACTAGGATTGCGCCTTGGTTATTTCAATAGAGATTAGACTTTGCGGGGGACCCAAGATTGGCAACCATCAAATGGATGGGCACAAAAAATTCAATGGCCAAACCCAGTGAGATGAATTCCGCGTTGCAGGTGGAAGTGGCTACTGTCTTCTGCCGCTTTGATGCCCAAGCTATAGGGCAACCATCTAGCAAGATGATAAAGCCAGAAGTCAATTGGTGAAACTCACCCCCCCAGTCCGCATCCACCCATAATTGTAGTCCTGCAGGTTTAGGCCAAAAAACCAAATGTTTCCCAACCGTTGACAAAATATAGCGGACCAAGTCTTTGAGAGCAGCCCAGTGTTGGGAATCCGGGGATTTACTAAAGCGTGAGAGGTAATTAATTGCAAATGATAAGTCCGGACGTGTTCCCAAGGCAAGATAGTTGATTTACCCAACATAAGACTGGTACAGCTGTACATCAATGGCGTCCAATGAGTCATTAGTGATGAGGGGCGTATCTGGAAGCGTTGTGGTTGATGATACAAGTCTAGGCCGGCCCAACCGCTACCATTTCAATACAATTTGCTTTGCCAATAGCGTCTGATTGAGGAGTAAATCCCCATTTTGTTTTTTTAAATTGATACTGACAATCCGATTGCACCTCTCATCCCATTTCAATCGCACCTTTGACGCCATTCGCTCCCAAAGACTTGTTAGAACTTTTTCCCCATTTGCAACCACCAAACCTTCATCAACATGCAACCATATTGCCACCACCTCATCTCCTTGCTTATATATGTAAACCGTTTGCTCAATTGAACCGCCGTTAAAACAGAGTTCCGCCAGAATTTCTTTAAAAAAGATCCACCAACACCTTGCCGCCTGTCTTGTACAATACAAGGATCTCTTCAGTAGCATTACCTGGACTTGAAGTTTGGGTCAGACATGTACTGGTGGTTCCACGTAAACCGTCTCAGTGATTGGGGAGTGGAGATAAGCTGCCAAAACATCAAAAATCTGGATCAACCACCCATTTGAGATTGCCACTGCCAGTATGAGCCAAAGCAAAGACAGAGAAGCCATGGGGGCGAATGTCTCAAAACAATCAACGCCAAGGCGCTGGCGAAAACCCTTTGCCACGTACCAAGTCTTTGGCATGGCAATTGATCCATCAGGAGTACTTTTGACGGAAAACACGTACTTTTCCCCAATAACCTTCATACTGGGTTTGCGTTTCACAGGATTCCAAACCCCCATATCAAAAAGTTGATTGATCTCCGCCGTGATGGGTGCTAACCACATTTTTTGCATGGGAACAGGAAGGGCCTGGCCAATAGATGTAAGTAGATCAAGGTTGGGGCACGCGGGGATATTGTCAATCTGTTTTTCTTGTTTGGCACTGATCTCTTTGCTAGGGAACTTACCCAGGCGCAGATCCAATGCCCGCAGACAAGGTTCTATTGTCTCCATTGGAGTAGGCATTGCAATGAACGGGGTAGGCTGAGAGTCCCGGAAATTGGCAAAGTTGGTATAAGACAGTGCTTTTTATTCAACATCCCAGAAAAGAAAACCTTGCTGGTCGTCTTGATAGCCCAGGAACACCATTTTCTTTGCTTGATCATCAAGTTTTAACCATTTTTCCTTTGGGATGTGCGCCAGTGCAATGGAGCCAAAAGGATGGAAGGGAATTACCTCATTGGACGGCTTGTATAGCATCTCAGAAGGCTTCTTGGGGCTGGATCAAGAATTTGTGAGGTGATTATGGAGAAAACAGGCGTGTCAATAAGCAAAAGACCAAAATCAATCAGTCAATCAAGCATAGGTAAGCATAGTCCGGGCCATGTTGCCCAGCGTCTGATTGACCCGTTCAGCCTCACAGTTCTGTTTGGGCGTGTATGGATAAGTGAAAAGGAGTTTCAAGCCAAGCGCAGACAGCTGATCTTCTAAAGCATTCAAATGGTATTCCTTTGCATTGTCCAATTGGATATGGTTAGGGGCTTTACCAAGGAAATTCTTCAGGTACGTAGCTTTTTTCAGTAGGAGTTTGGGGACTTTGGATTGGAGTTTGAACGCGTGCACAAATATAAACGTGGAGTGGTGATCTCAAATCATCAGGAGATAGCAATTTCCAGATACGTTGGATGGCAGGGGACCAAGCACGTCAGTCACCAGGAGGTCAAGAGTGTTTTCCAGAGGGATTGCTTCAGAAAGGGCGTTGCAAAGCCTAAAACTCTTCACTGTTTTGCAAGATTTGCAGATGAAAGGCGTCCAAGTTTTAATTTCAAACAACAGGACATGTTTCCGGAGGTAGGATTTGAAAACTTGATCCAAGACGTGCCCAAGTGCGCAGTGATAGAAATAAGAGGAAGAGACATAAGGAAGGGGGGAAAGAGAAAGGGGAGGAACAGAAACAGAAAGGAGAGAGGGAAACACAGGGGAATGAGGCAGTGGGGCACAAGAAGAAGAGGTCACAGTCCAGGTACGGTTACAGTATGAAGCTAGAAGCCAAGAAGAAGAAGAAACAAGAGAAATGTTGTTTCCAACATAAGTGGGACAATAGCCAGTGTCAACAAGGTGGCCAAGAGACTGTAGCATACCGTTCACCCAAGGGCAGAAAAGAAGGTTATTCAGCAATGGGGCCCCATGGTCCCCAAACCTGGCTATTGTCAGCCGTATTGTCCCTCTGCCAACCGCAAGCATCCTGGCGTGAGGATACTCCAGGGTTAAGGTTAGAGGGGAAGAGAAGGAAGAGAAAGAAGCAAAAGAAGAGAAAAAACCGCTCACCGTTGAGGTTGCCCCTGAGTCTAGCACTAAAGTGTTGGGAGACATCACTGATTGGAACATGCGAGTCTTGGGGCAAGCCTCATCAGTCACCAATTGATCAGGTCCCGCCAAGGCAAGCACTTGGTCCGGGAGGAAGGAGTTAGGCATTTGGTTTGGAGGGTGACGCAGGTGGGGAGCAGCCAATTTTGGTGGATTGGGGGGAGGGAGGTGGGCGTCAGACCGTAGGGTAGTGAGATGGTTAGATGAGATGACACGGGGTTAGGCATTTGGTTTGGAGGGTGACGCAGGTGGGGAGCAGCCAATTTTGGTGGATTGGGGGGAGGGAGGTGGGCGTCAGACCGTAGGGTAGTGAGATGGTTAGATACAATTGTGCTTATATGATAGGGATTCTGGGTTGGGTTGTATTGTACCAAATCAATATTACTCCAGATCACAATATACTTGAAATTCCCTTGAGTATGAATTCTTGACACAAAGATGAAGAGCCGGATGGGAAATCTTGACAAAGATGAAGAGCTGGATGGGAAATCTTGAAGCAAAGATGGAGATTCTTTTTGATTGAGAAGCAGAGATCTCCCCCCTGGATTGGTAGCACCAAGAAGGATTATAAGGTCTTGCCCCTGCCAGGAGGAGGTTTGTTCTTTTGGCATATTTGATGTAAATTTGACACACGCGGGTGATTGAATAGAACAGCACATAGAGATCAAGAAGAAATAAAGTAGAATAAATAAAATAAAAAATAAATAAATAAATAGAAAAAAATAAAGAACAAAAATAAATAGAATAGAGAAAAATAGACACACTGTGATAAAATAAAAGGAAACAGTAATAATCTAGGAAACAATAACAATCTCAATAATCTCAACACCCCCCCATTATTCAGTGCAATACTCCTATTTCATACTCCTCAAGATGAGTAGATCATTTTCTTGTTTTGTTGAGGCTTTAGTGATAGATTTGGCAACCATGCACTCCCTGCGTATCAGCTTGAGTTCAACATTTTTGGCACCATAATTTTTGGGCATCCACTTGACTTTCATATTGATTTACTCACCACAAAAAAAGTAGTGGCACTTGCTAGCAAGTGCCATCAAGAAAGCTCTGGTTCAAGCTCTGTCTGATCTCTGGTTAAAGGTATTTTTTTTCTCTAACATGTTTTTGTTTCACAGTGACTGTGCACAATGCAGAGTGACTGTGCAGAATAGAGAGTGACTTTGCAAAATGCAGAGTGACTGTGCAAAATGCAGAGTGACTGTGCAAAATGCAGAGTGACTGCGCACAATGCACAATGCACAGAAACTGTGCATAATGCACAGCAACTGTGCGCAATGCACAATGCACACAACTGTGCACAATTACCAGTGCAGAGCAACTGTGCACAATTCAGCGTGACTGTGCACAATTCAGAGTGACAGTGCTCAATACACAGCAACTGTGCCCAATGCACCATGCATGGGGATCGTGTGCAATTCACAATGACTGTGCACAATTCACAGTGAGTGTGTACAATGCATGGTGAGTGTGCACAATGCACAGCAATTCTGCACAATGCACAGCAATTCTGCACAATGCACAGCAATTCTGCACAATGCACAGCAATTGTGCACAATGCACAGCAATTGTGCACAATGCACAGTAACTATGCACAAATTTATCCAAGCTCCAATGCACAGTTGCTGTGCATTGTGCACAGTTTCTGTGCATTGTCAACAGTTTCTGTGCATTGTGCACAGTTGCTGTGCATTGTGCACAGTTTCTGTGCATTGTGCATAGTTGCTGTGCATTGTGCACAGTTGCTGTGCATTGTGCACAGTTGCTGTGCATTGTGCACAGTTGCTGTGCATTTTGCACAGTTGCTGTGCATTGTGCACAGTTGCTGTGCATTGTGCACAATTGCTGTGCATTGTGCACAGTTGCTGTGCATTGTGCACAGTTGCTGTGCATTGTGCACAGTTGCTGTGCATTGTGCACAATTGCTGTGCATTGTGCACAGTTGCTGTGCATTGTGCACAGTTGCTGTGCATTGTGCACAGTTGCTGTGCATTGTGCACAGTTGCTGTGCATTGTGCACAGTTGCTGTGCATTGTGCACAGTTGCTGTGCATTGTGCACAGTTGCTGTGCATTGTGCACAGTTGCTATGCATTGTGCACAGTTGCTGTGCATTGTCACAGTTGCTGTGCATTTTGCACAGTTGCTGTGCATTGTGCACAGTTGCTGTGCATTGTGCACAGTTGCTGTGCATTGTGCACAGTTGCTGTGCATTGTGCACAGTTGCTGTGCATTGTGCACAGTTGCTGTGCATTGTGCACAGTTGCTGTGCATTGTGCACAGTTGCTGTGCATTATGCACAGTTGCTATGCATTGTACACAGTTGCTGTGCATTGTGCACAGTTGCTGTGCATTGTGCACAGTTGCTGTGCATTATGCACAGTTCCTGCGCATTGTGCACAGTTGCTGTGCATTGGGCACAGTTGCTGTGCATTGGGCACAGTTGCTGTGCATTGTGCACAATTGCTGTGCATTGTGCACAGTTGCTGTGCATTGGGCACAGTTGCTGTGCATTGTGCACAGTTGCTGTGCATTGTGCACAGTTGCTGTGCATTGTGCACAGTTGCTGTGCATTGGGCATGGTGCATTGTGCACAGTCACTGTGCATTGTGCACACTCACTTTGCATTGTGCACAGTCACTATGCATTGTGCCCAGTCAGTGACTGTGCATTGGAGCGTTGATAAATTTTGACCTGAGCTTGGTAGGAGCTTGACCTGAGCTTGGCATTACGTTGGGGGAAAGCTCTTGGATGGCACTTGCTAGCAAGTGACATGCAGATTTCTGTGGTGTACTTAGTCTTCAAATATGACCCAAAGTGTCAAATCTTATTGATCAAGCCTTTTTTGTCCACCATAAACGTGGTCTTACCAATTTTTGTTCTTTCCAAAGATCCCCAATGATAGAGTTGGTTCAAATTGACTCCTGGTCCCCGTCTAGAAGGGCATTCAATTCAGCCTCTGTCAATGATAACGCCACATTGGATTGTTTCCAACTTTTCCAGGAGACTGGGAAATCCTTCCAGAAGGTGATATAGCCCATTTGAGATTTTTTTGATTGAGGATTGTCTGCCCATGCAGAATCAGAGTAGAGGGTTAAGCAGTGTCCTGCAATGGCATCTGGTTGCAAGAGAAGGGACAACCTAAATGTTCCAGCTAGATATTTCCACACATGAAGTACTTGCTTCCAGTGAGTTAATCCTGGATTTTGATTGAATCAGGAGACAATGTGTTAAAATACGTATGCACTTAGCTGTGTGCTACGTATAAGTGTAATCCAAATGGGATGTACATGTGGGCCTCTGCGGCCCATTGGACCCTCACACGGACCATACGGGCCTGTGTGGATGTCAGAGATTTGGGGAAACTGGCCTTAAAACACTTGAAACAGGCCTATTGGTACACGGGCCCTAACGGGCCCCATGAGGTATATGTTCAAATACAGCCAGATGGGCTTTTATGGGCATAATTGGGCCCAAGTTTTATTTTGGACATACTTGACCAGATGGGCTGGCCCGCCAAAGTATGTTTTACTTAGTTTTCAGGCTTGGGGCGGTCCATTGGGGCCGCTGCCCTTGTTGCAGCCCGGTTGGGGCTTCCCCCCGTGTCGCGGCCCTCTTGGGGCCACTGTTTTTGCTTATGGCCCGTTTATGGCGCCCAACTGCCCGCGCAGGGCCGTTTTAGGGGGCAGGGGGACTCAAAATGGAGCCCCCCCACCCTGGTTGCGGCTGTTGAGCCCGTCGCGGCTGCAGGGCTGGAGGCCCCGGCTCCTCCCCCTCCCCTTGCTTGCCATTGCGAGGAGGAGGAGAAGGGCTGGCTGGATGGAACCAGCCAGCAACCGGTTGCAAGGAGCAACCGCTCATGGTGGGGGGGACTTGATCACCCCCCCACCAAAGGTGGTGGCTAGGCCGGTTGCATCAAGGCAACCGGAGGTGGGGGGAATTGACCACCCCCCCCCCCTTTACCAAGGGGGAGGAGCAACAGGCTGGAGGGGACCTGAACACCCCCCAGCCCACCTTGGCGTGACAATGCCCTGGGGGTATCAACCCCCAGGGCCCATGGTAGGAGGGTTTGACTGCCCCCTCCAGGGATCTGTGAGAAGGAGGGGGGGACAGCATGTCCGTTGGTCACACACCCCCCATGTGTGTCTGAGACCGGACCCAGGTGTGTCCTGGGTCCCTCCTGCCATTTGTATGGCCAGTGGCTGGTTGCATGAGGCAACCAGCCAGCATGTGAGCTAACAGGCCAGTTGTAATAGACAACCGGCCAGGGTTTTGAACAGATAAGGGGCTGGTTCAGCCCCATTGAGGTGGAAACACCAGAAATAACAGGAATAGGCTGGTTTTAAGTGTACAGGGACTGATGCCATGTGGGCTGATGTAGTCCAAACCAAGTAACAAGGACTGTAGATCCTGTAAAGATCTTTTGCGGCAGAAAATTTGCCTTTTGGCTTGTTGTATCTTTGGCTCACAAGAGGCCAATCTTTTGTACTTAAGGAGCTCTTCTCCCTGCTGTTTTCCATCATCCATTCATCATCCAATCAAATTCATCACGGGCATCATCCAACGTATTGCCCCATTGTGAGATCCCATCAGAAATTATTGACACAAGGTGTCCAGAATTTCTTTTGCTTTAAATACTGCTCATTTTCCTAAGCTAATTTCTGGCCATAATTATAAAAGAATCAAGACTGCCGCAGCTGGGTCCGGTCTGGTCCTGCATGAGAGGTAGTTCAATATACTGGTATACTTCCAATAGTTAATCCCCAGTTTGAGAAACTCAACCTGATCCTGTTGAGATACCAGAAGAAGTTGAATCCCTGGAGTTAATGGTGTTTGAAACGGTTAAGCTGACATCATATCAAGTCCAGAAAGTCTGTTAAGAATCAGTTTGCTTTGGTTGAGCAAGATTTGCTTATGCGTTGCCAAAACTTCATCCCCAGTACTGTTTCAGGATCATGCGCACTCCACCTAGGAAATCATTCAATAAAAACTTTCTCAAACCAATCCAGTTCTCCAGCAAAAATCAGGTCATCTACATGAAAAAAAAAATGAATGCCAAGATTTGTGAAGATATAGGCAAGGATCCACTATAGATTGCTCATATCTTACCTCCTCAAGCCAACAGTTCAACGTTTTATACCAGTTCACAGGAGCCTGATGGAGCCCATAGAGACATTTCTTGAGCTTCAGTTAATTGTATGAACAAGAACTTTCCTTGGGCTTCAGGATGTAAATGTCTTCCTCTAGAAGGGAAAACAGAAATGCATCCTTTACATCAAATTGGCGCAGAGGTAGATTGAGATCCAAAGCGCTCAACAGAAGAAGGATTAATGTGGTGAACTTTCCAGTTGGCGCATAAGTATTGCCAGAGTTGACTCCAAGAACTTGATGATTACCCATGAGGCAAAGTTGGGACTTTTGTTTCTCTGGTTTCAGGCCTGTAGCTGGTTTGATCTTATCAACCCACATAGTGCGTAAGTAATCTCTGGGACCATTTCACAATCTTCCCACACCTCTTGAGCTTTGATACCATCCAACTCAATCTTGCACTCAAGTGACCAATCCTCCAATTGCTTAGGGATCAAAACATGAGAGTACTTAACTGGTCACACAGTTGAACCTTGTTTGCGCAGAGTATATCTTGGTGCTTCTTCATAAGATGAGAATGGATTGCCCAGTTCTTCCGGTTCATTTTCTATCATCAAATCAAGGATTTCAGATTGAGATTGATCAAGACAAACTTGGCAAAGTAGTTTGGATGGTCTCACTCCCTCTTCCATCTGGCGGCCATCAGCAGGGATATTGTTCTTGTTGGAGGGAACCCTCTTCAAATGGATTTCCTATCTCAATGGCATTATCAAATCTCTTGTTAAAACTGTTGAAGTTGAGAACCTGGATATGTTTTGTGTCCACAATCTTGTTTTCGGAGGCTAGTACTTTTTATGAGAAAAGATTTCCTTGAAGGGTCTTTCTGCTCTTGGATGCTTGTTCTTGAAGGGTGAACAGGATATTTTGCTGATGGCACATGCTTCACATATGGAGTTTCTGTTTATTTTAATTCCTAATTTCTGTTGGATTTGACTATAACTCACATGACCAAGCAATTTATGAAGACACTTTTCTTGAGACAGATAGGAAACTGGTTGATGCTTTTCAGTAGAGAGATTCAAGATTGGAATGTTGCATATATAGCTACCAAACACAATCCAATTCCCCTTCTTAACAAGAAAATCTTCATCTCTGAACTTCACAACAAATTGATCAAGAACCAACAATCTCTTTAACAGTAGGTTTGCGGTAGTTAGGGTCAAGAAAAGAACATTAGGAATACAGATCAAAGATCCATTGTTGTCTACCAGTTTGATAGTACCTTTTCCTTTGTACACTAGAGAGTCATTCCCAGAGCTTCTCAATATAAGACCTTTCAATGATTGGTCTAAGTGAACAAAGATAGATGGGTCAGACACTATGTGTCTTGAGGACCCAGAATACAGTACAAAGCTGTCTTTTGAGAATAGGGAACTTGTATGAAAAGAGCTGACCAAAGTGATTTTGCTGCCAGATATTTTGGATCCCAATTTCTTTTTTCTTGATGGAAATGATGGTTTATGCTGAGGTTAGAGTTTCCAAAATCTGCTTTCAGGATTACTTGCTTTTGGTTTATGCCACTTATCTTCATATGTTTTGATATTTGAGGTCAAGGATGACACCAATCTTTCTTCCTTTTTATCTTGGATGAATGAAGTTTTGTTAAGGAATATATTATTGTGAAACATTCAAAGATGATCTAAGACTTGATCTGGAGTAATTTTCTTATCTGAAAGGGTGATTTGTTTAACAACAGTGTCCATTAACGCAGGAAGTTTCTCCAAAATGAGATACGCAATAATGTTGGGAGGTAAGTCTATTCCTACTTCATGTAAGCGTGACATGGCCATTCTAGTGTTGGTGATGAATCCAAGTATATTGGAGTATGTAAATAGACTCCTAAGGAATTCTTTAAAAATTATAGCTTGATTCAAAGTGTTATTAGAGGCAAAATAGTTGTTGATATCTGCACAAAAGAGATGAGCATCCTTTTTGTTCTTGGGGGTGATTATGTTTGCTTGGACTGTAGTATCATGTTTAGAAATGAGAATTTTTTGAATTAAAACATTTTTGATATGGCTAAGATCAATAGGAACCCTGTTCAAGTCTGATTGTTTCTTGGCAAGTTTTACTTAGAGGTCCTCCTGTAGGTCCATCATATTTATAACTCAATTACACCATATAGAGAAGTTGTCTTGAGTGAGTAAAGGTATGGCTTCTATGGCTGTCTTTGGAATGGTGGCTGTTAGTGAATTGGTCATGCTAGATAACTGGTTGGTTTGGTGAATAACTTGAGTCCCAATGGTTTTTGACTTTTAATCATGTTATATTTCTTTAATGTTATATTTCAGAATTAACAAACCATAACTAGTTCTGAAGAAGAAGTCAGATCAGAGAGATTTAATGAAGCAAATTACAGATAACAACTTGAAACTCAATGCCTACCCAGGCCTTATTGATAAATGACAGAGACAGAAAGAGAGAATAGAAAAACTTGAAAAGGCCACTTCTGGAAAAGGCCACTTTCTCCAGACTTGTAAGATCAGACACCATGTAGTGAGATGGTTAGATGAGATGACAGTACAATTGTGCTTATATGATAGGGAGTCTGGGTTGGGTTGTATTGTACCAAATTAATATTACTCCAGATCACAATATACTTGAAATTCCCTTGAGTATGAATTCTTGAGGCAAAGATGAACAGATGGATGGGAAATCTTGACAAAGATGAAGAGCTGGTGTAAGACTCCAGACAGTGCTAGGCCATGGCAGTTCTGTGCAGCAGAAAGGTGCTGTTTGTGCTGCCCTCCTGAGTGTTACAAAAATATTTAAATGTAACCAAGATCAAAGTCCAGGACCTGGTAAATGAGGAATAACATAGTAAAGGATAAAAATGATAGTAGTTTGGTAGCATTGGAAAAACACTATCTGAGCCAAAATTATGTGGTAAAAACTTGGACAAAAGAAGATAAAGTTTGTTTTAAAGTTCAAAGAACAAAGCTGTTGTATGTAAACAACGCCTACAAGCTAATAAATCTGGTTTTCAGCAGAATTTTGGGAATGATCAACTCAAACCCAACCAACCTCCAGGTTCTCAATGAACCTGCCCAACTCTCTGCAATCAAGTGCTTGAAGGGTACAAGATAACTGAGGGTGGCTGCACAAGACAAAACACTATGTTTAAGAAGCTCTAAAAGCAAAAAGTTAACTGATTTGAAGCAAGGATAACCTCAACACTTCTCAAGGAACTCAAGAGTAAGCTGGCAGAATTCAACTCCAAAAAAATAAGGGAGGTATAACAATCCAGGTCTTAAGCTTCATAAGAACTCTTAAATCAATTTTGATTGGCTCCAGAAAGATGATCAAGGGGGGTCAAGACCAGTATGGTCAGAGGAAGTGATCAAGCAGTGGTATAAAAGACTCAGGAATTCCAACAGAAAAAATTCTCTTCAACCAGAAAGGCTATTGGTTAGTGATAAGGATCAGGCCACAGAGAGGCAAAGACTCAGGATCAATGGATCAGGGGGGGGCAATCATAGATATACCCAGGATGAGGATGAGGAATCAATTTCAATGATAAAGGGGGGGACACATGCACATACTCCCCTGGATGCTTAAAAAAAGGCAGGGAAGAGCCCCTCCTTTTATGGGCCATGGTTCCCTGTTGACTTTTTACAAGAGATACTACAAATAGGGCTGAATTTTTTTTTTTTTTTTTTTTTTTTTTTGGTTGATGAAGAAGATTGGCAACAGGAACCGCCTGAAATGGGGCGGAGAGGAATAAAAAAAAAAAAGAACAAGGCATGAAAAAGGGGAGACCTGCCTGCGTCGACGACAACGGTGGCAGTGGATTGGAGGTTTGGCCAGCCGCGGCCGCAGTTGTTTGAAGGATGGTCAAGGTGGATTGTTGGTGGATGGTTGGTCACACCCGTGTCAGAGATGGTCGCGCGCAAGCGTCAAAAAACAAATAAGAATGGTTCCAATGGTCACCAACAACAATGTCAGTTTGCGGCCGTTGGAGATGGATCAAAGGAGCTGGTCATGAGGTTGAGCAAGGCAATGAAGGCTATTGCAAGTTGGCATCAACCTTGCTGCTAGGTTGGTGCAAGGTTGGTCATGGGATTGACCGTTCCCATGACCAATCTCATGCAGGTGATCAGGTGGTTATGGGGCCAGTCATGGGATTTATTGTTCCCATGACCAATCTTGTGCAGGTGATTGGGTGGTGATGGGGCCAGTCATGAGGTCACCAATGACCAAAAGATTTGCTTGCGGTTGTTGGTCAAGGGAAGAAAGAGTGCGGAGCAAGACTGGGATGTTGATGGCCAATTAAGGGTGCTGGTGTCGGACAGAAACCCGCAAGTCAAGCCGGTGTGGTGTCAATATATAGCCTTGGATCGGGAACTGCGTCGCGGCCTGCGCGCTCAGCATCTGGTAGGTTGGGCTCAGCAGTTGGGGTGCGCTCGTTCTCAGCAGTGGGCGCTGCGGGCTCAGCAGAAGGCGCAGCAGGGCGAAGCACGCAGCTGCGGGCCGGGTCTGACTATAGGAGGCGGGCCGCGACCCGCTTGGGTGTCCAACCCAGTGATGGAGCCGGGCCAATCAGGTTCTCGGGCGGTTAGTTAGGGAAGGAAAGGGCGGAGCGATCGCGGGGCTATACCTGTGGACGGCCATGCGCAACCGCGGGCCGGCTACGGGACTAGGAAATTCACAACGGCGCGTCGGGCGGATACGGGCAAATGCGGTGAACTTCAAGAAGCGCGCAGCGGAGGGCCGCGCCGCGGGGGACAAACCAGATGCGTGTAATGGCAGGCGAGCAAGCGGAATAGGATACGGACAGGGTACAGGTTAGGATATGGGATAGGGTTTTGGGCCTAGGGTTTCCTTCTTCATTGTTGTCGGGTTGTTCATGTGCTTGTACTTAGGTTAGGGTTGAGGGGGGAGGGCTCAAATACCTTTCCCCTCAACTCCAGGTTGTAGGGGGGCATCTTACCATTGTATCATCAGGAGGCGGGGAGCGGAAAAGGGAGCGGACTTAGGAAAACAGAATCCCTCCCCTCTTCTCTCCTTTTCTCCTCTTCAGGCTCTCAAAAACTTCTCTTTACGCTTGGTATCTAATCCTTACAGACACTTCGACCCAAGAACTCCTGAACCTGCGGCAACTTTGTGAGGGATAACCTCTAAAGTTTCCACACCAGTCTTCATCCGCGCGTTTTCCAAAAGTGTGGATAGCAGCGCAAAGCAAGGGTGACTTGAACATAGGACCGAGAACTGGGCGCTGAGAGATTTTCCTACACAACTAGGAGAAGGGAGGGCTGAGAACAGGGAACTGAACTGAGAGATGATTTCATAAAAAAAGGTTTTTTTTGTCAAGTAGAGATTCCTCAAGGTCAAGCTCAAAACCCACTGTTGAAGCGCAGACCATGCGCTAACCTCAAGCACGCGCAGAGTTCTCCCATTCCAGCGGAACCCATTGGACATATCTCTGGAAGAAGACAAGGACCACGCGTACTCTGGTCCGGACCCTCTCTGCATCTTAGTTTTCCCTTCTCACCGTTGTTGCTCTTCTTCATCCCTCAGCTCCACACGTCCAACCTTTCCCACCAAACCTCAATACTTGGCCTCAACCCCTCATAGTCAATCGCAACCACCAGGAGGAGCTAGGACTTATCTCAGAGGAGGTGGGATTGGAAATTGGATCTTTTTTGTCTTCTTGTTTCTTTCTACATCTTTCCCTCTCATTACTACGTTCATCTAAATCTACTCTTGAGTACCAGTTGGATTAATTATCCGTTATCTCTTACAGACCAATTGGTTAGTTTTGCACATACTCCTGACTGTGATCCTTGACTGAGCCCACTAGCCAACCGTCTGCTGCAGGTAAATGATCCAAGCCAAAGTTATACCTGTCATCACTCATTCCGACAGCTATACTTACTCTGATATTGTATTTAGCATATAATACTACAAGGGTTATACTAAGTGCTGAAATAAACAGTCTTGTGAAATATTGTCATGGTAGCAAGAGACAACTCTTAGCACTTACAACCCTTGAGTAGATATCACCCAGAATATACAGGTTCAAGTAAATGGAAGATTCCGGAGGCCACCCAATAAATATTCCAACCTCCAAAGAATCCAACAATGACAACTACTCCACAAAAACCAAGCTTTTCAAGCTCAACCGCAATAACTGGCATGATTGGAAAAGTGCTTTTGAAGACGTCATTGTAGGTAAAGGCCACAAGGAAATTCTGAGCAAAGATTGGATAAAATGAAATCTCACCATGAAAAACGTACCACTGTAAAAATGCTCTTGCATTAAGCCTACTCAGGAAGTCGGTCAATAAGGATCTCCAATGGTGCATCAAAGCAAGCAAGAAAAACTTCTCAAGGGCCTATCAAGCCTTGGCACTCAAATGTGGTGAGAATTTGTTAATCTTTGTGGGCGATTCTCTAATTTGGCTAGTCAACATAACCTACGAACAGGGCAGAAGCCTTCGCAAACATACATCAGCATTCAAGGACGCCTATGTCAATCTCACGGAGATGATCAAAGGTCAACCCCCGGAGGACAGAATCATGAACTTGTCTTCAGGACTGGCAGCCATCTTGTTCATCAAAAGCTTACGTCTTGAAAAAATCATGTCAAGCCTGATCTCAACACTGTACGACCTTCAACCCTTCAGTCTGGAGACAGTATATAACCGAGTCCTTCTGAAGACTCAAGAAGGGTATCCAATTTGACTGAGTAGTCATACTTTGCTTCCAAACCTTTCCCAGCTCCCCAAAATATTCATAACAAGAAACCTCATCAAGAAAATGGCAAGCAACCATTTAAGCCAAGATCTGCCATTCCAACCAAGAAAATTCCTCAATCCCAAGACCAAAAGCTACTTGCCGCGCAAATAGAGCTGTTGGACCGAGAGCTGAAGCAACTGAAAACTGCCCATTCCATAAATGCAGTGGACAATGACGTCCAGGAGAGCAACCCAGAAGAGCGGGAGGAATATGCTGACCTAGTCTCCAACGGGGATGAAGATCCAGAGAACTGCAGCTTCCTTGTTCAGGACGACTGTCTATTAAACGTCAACAATTGAAATGAACCTTTGCGAGAATTGGTCTAAGACTTGGGGGCCTCCAGATCAACGGTATGCAACCTCTTCCTTCTGCAAGACCCCCGACCCATACATAAACATCTCAACACCTATGGAAGGAGCATGAACATTACCCACGTGGGCAAGCTCAAAATAGGAGGTACCATCATCTACCCAGTATTCTATGCACCCGAGGTTCCTAGAAACTTGATATCGGCCTCCCAACTCGAAGACCACGGATTAAAGGTGGTTCACAAACATTGCATGGTCCTGGTCAAGCTTGCAAACAGCATAGTCTATTGGTTCCCTCAGATAGGAAACCTCTACATATCCTACAACAACACGGCAAACAAAATCAACATGGCTAGGGTCACAGATGCCAATAAAGACTTTCAGGTTATCCTAGGCCATCCCTCCCACGTCTATCTGAAGAAATTCCTATCTCTACATAGCCTCCAATCCAAACCTTCCCCCTTGTCCTCATCCTGCAAGATATGCATTGAATGCAAGATGAAGCAAAGGCCCCACTCTAACCCCTTCCAAAAATTGACTAAGCCCTTCCACAGACTTCATCTCAACTTTCTCCAGATAACCCCTCCGTGCAAGCAGTCCGCCTGCTACATACTAGCGATAAAAGACAATTTCTCAAGGTTCAATCAAATATACGTGGTGAAACACAAATCCAATGTCCCCAAGAAAATAATTGGTTATGTCCATGAGATCAAGAACCAACTTGAAACCACTCCAGCTTTTCTCCATTGTGATTGCGGAGGTGAGTTTGTATTGTCCAAGCTATGCCACTTTCTTAGCTTGCAAGGGATCATACTAGAACAAGGTCCCGCGCACTCTCCACAATCAAACGGGCTGGCGGAACGGTTCAATCAAACAATCTCAACCAAAATGGGCTGCATACTGGCACAGTTGGCCGTACCCATCAGCTATTGGGACAAGGCAGCAAGATACTCATCAATGTTGATCAATATCCTGCCGTCCTCATCTCTCTCGTGTAAATCTCCGGTTAGCACCCTGCTCAACGTAAACTTGACAATAGAACCTGTACGGACCTTCTGAATTTGATCCCATTTGGTCTGAAGGTACATTTACACTCCCCTAACCGGTCCAAGATGGAAATGCAATCAAAGCCTCTCCTGTTTCTGGGGTATGAACCATACTCAAAAGCAGGCAGATTCATCAACCAATCCAAGCTCCAAGTAACGGTAAGCAGGGATTTCACACCAACAAGACTGTTCTTTCACTACAACTCCACGCTGTTGCTGAAAAAGCCCCCCTCTGCGCTTCCTCAGAGCCTACCTGCTCCCAGTACCAACTTGACTCAACCCTTCTCTGCGGTGGTATTGATTCCCATGGTCTCAGGTGATCATGAGAAACACCCCCAATCCAACAATTCCCTGGAGCCTAATGACTCTTGTCGGCCCAGTGTGGTGAACCATTTGGGACACCTTGGGAAAAGAATTCAAAAAAAAAAAAATTCTTGCGCATCGCATTCTTCTCATCCCCGCGTGTTGCTCATCCTCATCCTCATCCCTGCGCGTCGCTCATCCTCATTGTCGCGCGTTGTTAATCCTCATCCTCATCCCCGCGCGTTGATCCTCACCCTCCCGCGTCGCTCCTCATCCTCATTGTCGCACGTTGCTCATCCTCATTGTCATTGTTGCGCGTCACTCATCCATGACTTACCAAACCCATACTGACCGCACCTCCAAGCGCTTTTACAATCCTTGGATCCATCAATCTCCCACCTCACTCAATCTATCAGTTGCCAATCTCAAGCCTGTCAGGATTTACTCAATTGCCTCAAGCCGATCTCCTATTGGTCCATCTGCGCTCTCACAAACTTCATCCGTCATCCTTCATGGGACTCTGCCACCCCCCTTCCATCTCCGGGTGGGGGTGGAGAGTATTGACTACCGCCCGCGGACATCCGCGGCAGTCTGGTTCATTTTTCTTTCCAACCCCTTTTGGCCTTTGGCCAAGGGGTGGAGAGTGTTGACTACCGCATTCCGACATCCGCGGAGGTCTGGTTCATTTTCCTTTCCCACCCCTTTCCGCCTTTGGGCAAGGGGTAGGTGATTCCGGTGTTGCCGCGCGCGCCCATCCATCAACGGAAGCAAGAGATGGTGAAGGGATGATAAGGATCCCACCCCGTTCAGAGAGCCCGGATTTCCACCTGCCTGTGTGATCAAATTTTTCTGATCACCTGATTTTCTTTCTTTTTCCGCTCTATTTGTAGAATCCGTTGTACATAGTCTAACAGGGCCTCCTGCCCATATAAGGAGGAGCTCTCCCCTGCCTTTTGGAGGACATCAGCACATCCTATCATCACATCAGATATATATGATTGCCCCCTTGATCCTTGAGCCTTATCACCAACCAATAGCTTTGCTGGTTGAAGAAGAATTTGAATAATTGAATTCTTGAGTGTGTTACACCACTCCTGATCCCTTTATCCAACCATACTGGTCCTGATCATCCTTTGATTATATTTCTGGAACCAGTCAAGTTTGACTGAAGAGGTTTTATCAAGCTTAAAACCTGGAGTGTTAAGCCTCCCTTCATCTCTTTTGAATTTGAATTCCACCACGCTACTCTTGAGTCCCTTGAGAAGTGTTGCGTTATTCTTGTTTGAATCAGTTATTGTTTTTGCTTCTAGAGCTTCTTCAAACTATTTGCTTTGTCTTGTGCAGCCACCCACAGTTATCTGGTACCCTTCAAGCGCTTGATTGCGGAGAGTTGGGCAGGTTCATTGAGAACCTAGAGGTTGTTTGGGATTGAGTTGATCTTTCCTAAGCTTCTGCTGACAACCAGATCTATTAGCTCGTGGGCGTTGTCACTCACAATTGCCTTGTCTTGTTGAACTCTGAACAATTCTTGACCCCTTCTATTCAATTTTTCCCTGACATCATCTTGCCTCAGATATTGTTGTCTCCCAGCTACCAACCACTAGAATCTTTATCCTCTTACATTTGGTCCCTGGTTTACCAGGTTCTGGACTTTGATCTTGGTTACATTTAAATATTTTTGTAACACTCAGGAGGGCAGCCTAAAAAAGCACCTATCCCCTCCACAGAACTGCCAACGCCCTGCGCTGTTTGGAGTCTTACATTTGGTCCCCCGGGCTGGGATCAAACCAGCAACCTTGGGATTTACAGTCCCAAATTTTGTGGAATCAACTTTGAAATCCAATCTTTTTCTCTTTTTCTGTTTTTCTCTTTTTTCTGTGTTTCTTTTATCATCTAGATCTGATCCATGGAGGCAACTTGTTCCAAAAGTAAGTCCTCCCAATTGTGCACCATCAAGGAGTTTGATCCTAGTCGTTTTTTGTAAAACCTACCCTTGCCACACTCGTGAGCCACTTTGGAAATCTGTTCTTTGGATCCCTTAGGAACTCTTTTGTCAAAATGGAATCTATCTGTACCCCTTCTACTTCTGTTTGGGCCAAGATGATCAAGATCAAACCTCAGAACAAGAACTTATGCTTTAATGGTACAAATGTTGAACGGTTCCTGAATTCCTACAAGATGGCTGCTGACTTGGACGGTGCCAGCAAATATGACATGGCTTATCAACTGAAATTCTTTATCTCCTCTGATGAATTCATGGAAGTGATTGAATCATTCAATGGATTTGAATCCTCACACTGGGTACTTCTTAAGGAGGCAATTATTGCCTACTGGGGCAAAATTGATATAGATAGGTTTACTCTCCAAGATCTGGATGCCCTAGTCTTTCAATGGACCTCCAACGGTGGTATCTCCTCAGCCTCTGATTATCAATCTTTCAGGAAATCTTGGGACCCTATCCAATCCTATCTTATCCCAAACGATCACATTGATACAGTCAACAAAATTTGAGTGCGATTTTTTCAGTCTTTCTCTCCAGGAGTGCAGGAAAGAATTAAGGATGAATTGGGGAAATCTGGATCCATGATTACTACAAGAGATAATCCGTTCAAGCTCCCTGCTTTCATGGTTCTTAGGAATACTGTGGATAAAGTGATGAAAGGTCAAACAGCTCTCACCTTTGAAAAACCTACAATCACTGAACCAGTCCTTGCCCCCTCTTTTCAAGCATCTAACAAAATCATGAATAAGATGGAAGCCAATCGCAGACCTAAACCAAATCCTCAGACCCACCGGGAAACACCTACTATTGATGAGATCACCAAACTCCTTCAAGCTTTCAAGAATAAAATGGATCAGAAACTCTCCTCTCTGGCTGTCCCCAAACCCTCCAACTCTGTTCCTAGGTCAACCATAGTTTGCTATTATTGCCACAGAGAAGTTCATGGAACCGGTCGCTGTCCTGAACTCCAGAAGGACAAGGAGGAAATGTTGGTGGAACAGAAATTAAGTAAATTCTTTCTCCCTAATGGTGCACTTATCCCTTTTGATTGATCTCGTCCAATTCATCATGTGTTGGCCTCTTTCCAACCCTCTGCTCCCAAGAAGGCATCCTTGGCCTATTTTGATTTTCTATCTGCTTGTGGAGCTCTTCAACCTTGGTATCCTCCTGCTGTCTCTTCTTCCAGCTTTTCTGGAACTTATCAATCTGATCCAGCTAGGAAACAACATGAAGAACCCAGACCTCATAAAGCTCCTCCTGTTCCATCTTCAATTCTTCAAAAACCGGTCAAATGTTGATGTTCACTGGAGCCTCCTTCTTCCAAGGTAGAAGACATGGGGGTAGAAAAGGAACCCCTCATGGATAGGTTCCCAGAATACTCTGATCCTGCTCCTCTGCCATCCAAATCACCTTCACCAACTGATCCAGTTATAGTTCCCCCCTCACCTGAACTTCCTCTTCCAACTCAACCCAAGGCTTGATTTGAAAGGGGAATTTCTAAAGACCACCCCAACGCTGTGGATGGGGTATTAAAGAAAATCTCTGATCTTAAAATCCCTGATCTAACCATGGCTGAACTCCTTTCCATCTCACAATCTGTGGCTGAAGGCATGAAGAAATGGGTTTCTCGGAGACATGTCGAGATTGGTCCTGACAAATTGAAAGTGTCCTCTGGAACCTTGATAGAAGACTCCGGTGGAACAGATCATCCTTCTGATTCAAATCTTTATTCCTTTCCTCTTGGATTTTTACCACGCTCTCTAGGTGACTCATCCAAAACAGTTTCTCTACTTGTTGATTCTGGGTCCCAACTAAACTTAATTTCAGATGCAATGGCCTGCAAGCTCAATCTCAGTCCAAGGGTCAGCTTCAACTCTGCAGTTTATGGAATTGGGAATTAATCTTGTGAGTTGGTGGGTATTGCTGAGGATGTTCCAGTTTGAATTGGTTGAAATATTGTTGGAACCTGTCACTTTTGGGTCACTCGTTTGGAAGGTCCTATGATTTTGGGTTGTCCTTTCTTAATAGACTTTGGAGCCACCCTAATGTTTTCCAATCAAGTTGGGGAGAGAATTATTCTTCCTGATGCTGATGGTAGGAAGATTGAAGTTCCTCTCTGTTCTTTGGGTTCTGGTTTTTGGGAAAGAGATTTCCCTGGTTTTTCACCTAAATGGGTTCCAAAGGGGAAGCAGAAGGACTCTTCTAACTCCTCTCATTTTTTAGAAGAATAGTTGGTAATACTAATAGTTGTAGTTCTTCTAAGCCTCAGACTTCAACTACAGGGCCAACTTTCATCTCTGAGGCATATTTTTCATCCTTTTCATCTCTTTCTTCTTTTTCTTCTGATCTCAAGAATGTCCAAACTCAAAAACATGTTAAAACACAAAATTCCAAAAATATTTCTCTTCTCTCTGGTTCTGTTGTTTCTTCTTTTCCTTTTACTCTTATCACTGATCAATCTTCCTTTAGCTCTGGTTTGATTCTCCGCAATGAGTATAAACTAGATCCTAATCTCAATTCTTTTCTTAATGGTTTTGGTATGGAGGAGTATGGGCTCCAGTGGAGGCACTTGGGGATAAAATTAATTCCTCCCAATTGTGCACTAACAGGGTCTTCTGCTGCCTTGTGTTGTAAAAACTCTACTTTATGCCACATACGTGAGCACCTGGGATGCCTTTTCTTTTATTTTCTCCACAGTTAGGCTCTTTTGGATGGATCAAGATGGGTTTCAACATTTTTTTACTGAGAGGATCAAGAAACGGCCAATTATTTTCTTTTTCATGTTTTCAAAATTATGATGCAGAATAGGGACAGTCTGTAAGTTGGTAAGAGATGTGGTGAACCATTTGGGACACCTTGGGAAAAGAATTCAAAAAAAAAAAAAATTCTCACATGTCACATCCTTCTCATCCCCAGGCGTTGCTCATCCTCATCCTCATGCCTGCGCGTTGCCCATCCTCATTTTGGCGCGTCTTTGATCCTCATCCTCATCCCCGCGCTTCAATCCTGTCCCTTACGCGTCGCTCCTCATTGTCATCATTGCACGTCGCTCATCCTCATCATCATTGTTGCACATTGCTCATCCATGACTTACCCAACCCATCCCAACCGCACCTCCAAGCGCTTGTCCAATCCTCAGATCCATCAATCTCCCACCTCACTCAATATATCAGTCGCCAATCTAAAGCCTGTCAGGATTTACTCAATTGCCTCAAGCGGATCTCCTATTGGTCCATCCGCGCTCTCACAAACTTCATCCGTCATCCTTCATGGGACTCTGCCACCCCCCTTCCATCTCCAGGTGGGGGTGGAGAGTGTTGACTGCCGCCCGCGGACATCCGCGGCAGTCTGGTTCATTTTTCTTTCCAACCCCTTTTGGCCTTTGGCCAAGGGGTGGAGAGTGTTGACTACCGCATTCCGACATCCGCAGAGGTCTGTTTCATTTTCCTTTCCCACCCCTTTCCGCCTTTGGGCAAGGGGTAGGTGATTCCGGTGTTGCCGCGCGCGCCCATCCATCAACGGAAGCAAGAGATGGTGAAGGGATGATAAGGATCCCACCCCGTTCAGAGAGCCCGGAGTTCCACCTGCCTGTGTGATCAAATTTTTCTGATCACCTGATTTTCTTTCTTTTTCCGCTCTATTTGTAGAATCCGTTGTACATAGTCTAACAGGGCCTCCTGCCCATATAAGGAGGAGCTCTCCCCTGCCTTTTGGAGGACATCAGCACATCCTATCATCACATCAGATATATATGATTGCCCCCTTGATCCTTGAGCCTTATCACCAACCAATAGCTTTGCTGGTTGAAGAAGAATTTGAATAATTGAATTCTTGAGTGTGTTACACCACTCCTGATCCCTTTATCCAACCATACTGGTCCTGATCATCCTTTGATTATATTTCTGGAACCAGTCAATTTTGACTGAAGAGGTTTTATCAAGCTTAAAACCTGGAGTGTTAAGCCTCCCTTCATCTCTTTTAAATTTGAATTCCGCCACGCTACTCTTGAGTCCCTTGAGAAGTGTTGGGTTATTCTTGTTTGAATCAGTTATTTTTTTTGCTTCTAGAGCTTCTTGAAACAATAAGATTTGACTTTTGCAGCCACCCACAGTTATCTGGTACCCTTCAAGCGCTTGATTGCGGAGAGTTGGGTAGGTTCATTGAGAACCTGGAGGTTGTTTGGGATTGAGTTGATCTTTCCTAAGCTTCTGCTGACGACCAGAGCTATTAGCTTGTGGGAGTATTCACTCACAATTTCCTTGTCTTGCTGAACTCTGAACAATTCTTGACCCCTTCTATTCAATTTTTCCCTGACATCATCTTGCCTCAGATAGTGTTGTCTCCCAGCTACCAACCACTACAATCTTTATCCTCTTACTTTTGGTTCCCCGTTTGACAGGTTCTGGACTTTGATCTTGGTTACATTTAAATATTTTTGTAACACTCAGGAGGGAAGACTAAAAAAGCACCTATCCCCTCCACAGAACTGCCAACGCCCTGCGCCGTTCGGAGTCTTACACCAGCTCAAACAACAAAACGCCGTTTCCAATCCCCTTGTCAACTAATGATGAGTCTCTTGCGCATGAGAATGAAACTGTTCCCCCAACAGTTGAAGTCAGCAACCATCCATTGGGTCGTGCAGAGAAGGGCTACGCCTACGTACCCTACTACAAAAAAGAACCAAAAGATATCTCATCCGATATCAACCCCAACGCGGTATTACCTGATTCAACCTCTTGCCATGGTCATCCGGACCCCGACACCAATGACAAAGAGGCTATGATCAATGAGGTGGTGTTGGTCAAGCAGGCCATTTCAGACAAGCACGAGAGGCCTCTGTGGATTGAATTGATGATGGAGAACAACTCCCATCTGCTAAGGGAAACCGGGACCCTCATACCTTGACCAGCCAATGACAAAGTTATTGGGGGGATGTGGCGCCTGGTGTGCAAGAAAAACAAGTTCAGGGAAGTCACCCAACACAAGTCGCGCTGGTTCTGCTTTTGGAACCACCAGGAATATCCCAGGCACTACCTGGACACATATTTGTCCGTGGGGCGGAGTGAGTCATTGAAGGTTTTATTGGCTGATGCGGTTCAGAACAATCATCATTTTTGTCAGTTCAACTTCAAGATGGCGTTTCTATATGGAGATATTGATGCGGTGGTCCATTTTTCGCAGGTTGCGGGATTCAAGGTGCCCAGGAAGGAAGATTGGGTGTGGCGTCTAAAAAAATCTCTCTATGGGACAAAACAGGCTCCTTGGTGCTGGCAAGCACATCTTGTGTCAACTCTGGAAAAACTTGGGCTGGAACCATTTTCCGGTGAAAAGTCAATCTTTGTCAACGCCTCACAGTCACTGCGTCTGAATATTCACGTGGATGAAGGGCTCATTGTGGGACGCAATTGCGGAGAAATTGAACAGTTCCTGAACTTTCTGGGGGGAACTTATAAGATCAAAGTTCAAGAAAGTCCAACCCAACACCTCAGATACACACTTCAGTGGAACAGGGACGGGTCTTTCAATCTTCACCAACAGGACTTCACCAAAAAAGCACTCAGGGAGTTTGGTTTTGACAATGTCAACGTGGTCAAAGCCCCGGTGCCCATGAATATCCACAATGTCATAAGCCAAGAATCACCGTATTTTGACGTCAAAACCATGCAGAAGGCACTGGGTCATCTGATCCACCTGGCGACCCATACTCAATCTGACATACAATTAACCATCAAACTACTATTGCAATATGCTAATAAGCCCTCTCAAGCACACTGAAAAATGGTAAAACATCTATTTTGATATCTTAAGGGAACCAAGTCCGTTGGCCTACTATTCACCAAGTCAACGGACAAAAGACAATCAGCTGTGCGGATGGGCCGATTCCAACTACGGTAGGACTACAATCACCCAGAAATCCACCACGGGTTACGTAGTGACCTTGTATGGCAACCCAATAAGCTGGACAAGCAAGAAGCAAACAGTGGTAGCCCAGTCAACTACAGAAGCTGAGTTCATAGCCATGAAACTCTGTGAAAAACAAGTAAGGTGGTTGTCTACCCTCATCCTAAGCATTGGAATCCAAATCAACAAGCCAAAAATCAAGATTGACAATCAAGGCACAAACTTTATCAGAAAAGAAGCGCAGTTGAATCACAATTCCAGGCACATCAAAATATGATTCCAATATATACAAGACCTAGTGCAAAATTTGTTGATCTCAATCAAACACACTCCAACAGATGAGATTCTTGCAGACATCCTGACCAAACCCCTGGGCTTTGTGAAGGTAGTGCGGGCTAGGCTACAGCTCCACCTGACCCCATCGGAATCTAGGAGGAGTGTCAAGTAGATATTCCTCAAGGTTGAGCTGAAAACCCACTGCGGAAGCGCAGACCATGCGCTAACCTCAAGCACGCGCAGAGTTCTCCCAGTCCAGCGCAACCCATTGGACAGATCTTGGGAAGAAGAAAAGGACCGCGGGTACTCTGGTCCGGACCCTCTCTGCATCTCAGTTTTCCCTTCTCTCTGTCGTCGCTCTTCTTCATCCCTCAGCTTCACACGTCCAACCATTCCCACCAAACCTCAATACTTGGCCTCAACCCCTCATAGTTGATTGCAACCACCAGGAGGAGCTAGGACTAATCTCAGAGGAGGTAGGATTGGAAATTGGATCTTTTCTGTCTTCTTGTTTCTTTCTACATCTTTCCCTCTGATTACTACGTTCATCTCCATCTACACTTGAGTACCAGTTGGATTAATTATCCGTTATCTCTTACAGACAAATTGGTTAGTTTTGCACATACTCCTGACTGTGATCCTTGACTGAGCCCACTAGCCAACCATCTGCTGCAGGTAAATGATCCAAGCCAAATTTCTACCTGTAATCACTCATTCCAAAAGCTATACTTACTCTGATATTGTATTTAGCATATACTACTACAAGGGTTATACTAAGTGCTTAAATAAAGAGTCTCATGAAATATTCTCATTTTTTTAAAAAAAAATGGAGGCTATAAAAAATTCATAAAAATTTTACTTTTCCCGTACTGTTTGACAGGTGTCCCAGATTGGGCACCACATCTCTCCACAAATTACAGATTGTCCCTAGTCTGAATCTGAGTATCTTTGATGATATATATAAAATAGGAAACTGAGGAATTGACACAGAAAAAACGCCCGTTTGATCTTGAGGGTGATTGAAAATGGAGCTTAATCCATCCAAGGAAAGGATCTCGGAAGTTGCTGAGATAAAAGAATGAAGAAGGCGTCCCAGGTGCTCACATATGTGCCATACAGTAGAGTTTCACAAAAAAACGCAGCAGATGACCCCTGGTGGTGCAAAATTGGGAGGACTTACTTCTGGGAAAAGTTGCCTGCTCAACAATGAAATTTCTTGACCTGATCAGCAGAGAACCTTCTAGCCATCTGAGTACCATCCACCTCCTCCAAAACATATGATCCACTTCTGACTTGACGGACCACTCAGTAAGGACCATTCCAGCGGTTAGAGAATAGTTTTCCCCACTGAGTTTCCAAGGATTGATTATAAGCTAAAACTAGATCCCCAGGATTCAAGGGATCCCTGATTTGATTGGAGTGCTTATCCTCCCAATACTGGACTGATTTTTCTCTTGAATCCATCATCTTCTGATAAGCTCTGTCAAGAACATCTGAACTTTGCTCCAGTTTCTTGGATCTGGCAACTAATAGATCAGTGGTGGAAGAAACCTTTTCCCAAGAAATACCTAAGAAAGATTCCATCTCCAGATCAAGAGGAAGGACAGCCCTTTGTCCAAAGATAATTTCATAAGGTGAGTAGCCAGTGGTTTTTTTAGTTGAAATTCAATCAGAGAAGAGGACCAGAGGAAGAAATTTGCAACAATTCTTTCCACTTTCACCAGTCAGCTTGACAAGATCAGCCTTCAAAGGAGCATGGCCTCTTTCCACCATGCCTTTACCTTCAGGATAATAAGGAGTGGTCACCCTATATTGAAAAGGAAGCAATTGGATCATTTCAGCCAGTTTGCCGCCAAACTCAGAGCCACCATCAGTTGAATGAGATTGAGCCAAACTATAATGCATTGTCCAAATCTCATAGAGGAAGGCTGCTACTGATTCAGAGCTGAGGTGCTTAAGGAATTTAGCTTCAACCCATCCAGAAAAATCATCTCTAGCCACTATGAGGTCCTCAGCTCCACCAGCCTTAATATGAACCACATCCATAGCAACCCTTCCAAAGACAGTGGGCTCTCCAGTGTGATAACAAATTTCTGCTGGGAACCTAAGATAACGTTTCTGACATACTTCACAACTCTTGCACCCTTGAGAGACTTATTTCTTCAAGGATGGCCACCAGAATTGTTTTGATATTCAACAATACGTTTTTCTTTCCCCACAATGACCAAGGCCTTCATGGAGACTTTCAAGGATTGAATCTTGTTTAGAAGGGATGGTGAAAACAATAAGAGCACAAGGTTTGCCTCTTTTCATAAGCATAGTACCCTGGACAAAGAAATTGGAGGAATTCCTTTTAAGTTATTGAAAATCTTTAGCAGAGAAATCAGGAGGCCTTTGGAGAGTGGAGAGATACTGCTCTAATTTAAGCCAGAAGCCTTGTTGGAAGCCAGAATAATCTTGAGAGGAAGAGGTGAAGATAGGAAAGATTAAGGGTTCCTTCTCGTCAAAATCCACTCCAACATCCAATTCTTCATCTCCAAGTGGGCATTGGGATAAACCGTCAGGCATGGTGAAAGATTTTCCCGGCCTATGAACAATATCAAAGGAGAAAAGCTTGATGAAAGCCACCCAATGAGTCATGGGAGCGTTTGGAAGACTGGGGGAATTTATCATTTTGATAATGGATTGTGCATCAATTTGTAACACAAAGTTTTGACCCCAGAGAACAGTTTGGAGCTTCTTCAACATTCAATTCACACAACAAAGTTCCAGTTTTGGCTGGGAGTACCTGGATTCCACATCTGAAAAAAGAATAGATTCATACAGAGCAAGACAATCAAAACCATTTTCATCTTCCTGATTAAGGACAGCCCCAACAGATTGATAACTAGAGTCCACAGCTAGCTTGATCTTGCCAGCCCTAGGTCCATAAGTGATCTTCTTCAAAACAATGTCTTTTCAAACAATTGTTTTGAGAATTTGAAATGATTGTTCACAAGCTTGTGTCCAAAGCCATTCAGCATCCTTCCTGGTTAAGAAACGCAAGGGAATGCAAATTTTGGATAGAGAAGGGATAAAGATTTGAACATAGATTAAAACACCTAAGAAACCTCTGACTTCAGTTGGATTGATGGGAGTAGGCCAGGAGAGAATTTTGTTGACTTCAGATGAGGCCATCCTTCTTCCTTCCTTTCAGACCACATGAACAACAATTTCCAAAGCAGGGACACAGGCAGCCAATTTGGATCAAGAGACAGTGAGACCAGACTCCTTGATTCAAAACAGTATCCTTTCCAGAGTGGTTGCATATTCCCAGATGCATTGACGGATTCCTGAATGCCAGGGTAAGAGCTCATTTTTATAATCAGAAACTGGAACTTTAATCCCGCCATTTTCAATAAAGATACCAGCATGAGCAGGGATTTCATCCTGGAGGATCCAAACCATCTGAGCGCAATAGACTGTAACCAAATTGGTGGCACCTTGAGGTAATCGAGTAAGTTGGAAATGTCCAAGAGTAGTATCAAAAGTAGTGAGAGGAAGAGAAATTGGATGTGAGGAGTGTTTGTCATAGCCACTCATAATTTCACATAGACCATAGCAAGCTCTCCCAGAGAAGGATTTGACAAATTCTTCAGTAGCAGGGGGAATACCAGAGTCTTTAATAGTAACCTTATTTAGAGGCTGGAGATCATGAACTATTCTAATTTTACCATTACTCTTTAGAACATAGAAAAGAGGACTGGAATATCTAGAAGTTGATTTTTCATATAAACCGGTTTGGACTTGTTTTCAGACCAACTTGATGAATTCTTCAATTTTAGCAGCAGGGATTGGGATGTTCTTCTTTTGCCAGGGATCATGTTCTACTACAGGGATAATGTAAGGGAGGCTATAGGATTCTTTTAAGAGACCCCTCTCTTCTCCACAGAAAGCAATAGATTTTTCCCTAAGGGCTAAGACATTTTTTATCAAATTCAACTCATTGGGAAGGAACCATCCATCTGGACCAAAGTTGACCACTTTCAAAATTTCTTCAGTGACACACCCAGAGGGGATGAATGGAACAGTAATAGATTGAGGTAAACCACAGTAAGGATTGCGGGATAGCGGTGTGGTGTCAATTTATAGACACGGATTGGGAACCGCTTCGCGGCTGCGCGCTCAGAATTGGAGGCAAGCGGGCTCAGCATTAGGGTATGCGGAGTGCTCAGCAGCAGCAGCCCCTGTTTGGCTCCGCACCTAGTGGACGGGTCAGGCTCAGCATTGTTTGCGGCGTGGGCGATGTGGAAAGAATAAAGGTTATCCCCCTATAATTGTCCCAAGGTTCGGAAGTTAACGGTTCCCTGCCTTTGAAAGGAGATGAGGATGTCCGAAGTCGCACTCAAATGAGAAATAGAAATAAGGAGATAAATTGATAAAGAAAAGTAGAGAGAGAGAGAGAAATTGCCAATCCTTCAATCCTAAGAACTTTCCACCTGGATGTGTATCTGGTATGAGTTCCTTTAATCTCTTGGTGAGATGAGTGATCCAATCCAATGATGTGATTTGATTCTTCCTCTTCTGCATTCATGCATGCATCCCCTCCTCCAACCCAGAGTTGGGAGTGAGGATAATTCCTCCCCCTCAACCCTAACCTAAGTACACGCACAAATGACAGCATGACAAGAAAACAGAAAACAATCCTGAAAAAGAAACCCTAGCCTCCTCTCCCCACCTCCTCCATACCAAACTCCCCCCGTTGTCCGTACGCCATTCCATCCATCCGGTTTGTCCTTCTCATGACGCGGTCCTTGCACCGCGCCCTTCTTGGAGCCCCCCGCGCCTGTCCGTATCCGTTTGAACGCGCCCGTCGTGGGTGTTTGGTAATATCTGGCATGATTCGCGCGCTTGCGCGCGCGCTCCATCAGTTCCTTCATAGCCCGCAGATTGCTCCGCCCCTACGTATCCAAACTGGCGCGCCCACAAACCTAGTTGAGCGCACTACCTTACAAATCCAATCTCCAGGGCTGATTGCCGCCCACCCCGCATTCAATGCTGAGCCCAACCCCTCCACCAGGTGCGAAGCCAAACAGCGGATGCTGCTGATCCAGCAGCTGCCGCTGCTGAGCACTCCCCATACCCTAATGCTGAGCCCGCTTGCCCCCAAGGCTGAGCGCGCAGCCCCAACGCAGTTCCCAATCCGTGTATATAAATTGACACCACAGCGGCGATCCGCGCCAGAGATTGGATTTGGAAGGTAGTGCGCTTGACTAGGTTTGCGGGGGAGCCGGTTTGGATATGTAGGGGCGGAGCAATCAGCGGGCTATAAAGGAACGGATGGAGTGCGCGTGCAAGCGTGCGGATCTTGCTGGATAATACCGGACATCCACAACGGGCGCGGACAAACGGATACAGACAGGCGCAGGGGGCTCGGAGTAGGGCGCCGTGCAAGGACCGCGTCATGAGAAGGGAAAACCGGATGGACGGAACGACGTACGGACGTTGGGGGGAGTTTGGTACGGAGGTGGGAAGAGGAGGCTAGGGTTTCTTTTTTGGGATTGTTTTTTGTTTTGTTGTCATACTGTTATTTGAGCATGTACTTAGGTTAGGGTTGAGAGGGAGGACTTATCCTCACTCTCAACTCCGCGTTAGGGGCATGGGAGGAATGAGACCATCACATCATTGGATTGGATCACTCATCTCACCAAGAGATTAAAGGAACTCATACCGGATACACATCCAGGTGGAAAGTTCTTAGGATTGAAGGATTGGCAATTTCACTCTCTCTCTATTTCTATTTCTCATTCAAGTGCGAATTTGGGCATCCTCATCTCCTTTCAGACGCAGGGAACTGTTAACTTCCAAACGTTGGGACAATTATAGGGGGAAAACCCTTATTCTTTCCACATCTGGGGGTCTGGCCGGGAAGTAACCTTCTATTTCTTGTCTTTCAAAGGTAACTGGGCGCAATTTCCTATCCATACCTGCCTACAGTCGCTTCCTCTTCTTCTTCTTCTCCTTCCGTTTCCGGGTCTGCTACTCCGACCCCACTCGCGTCTTCCATCCCTCCTCTTCCCCCTCCTTCCGCTTGACCCAGGACAAGCTATGCCGTTCCCCCATTGGTCTCCAGTGACCATGAACCCACTCTTCCGGTTTGCATCAGGCTTTGCAAATACCCTCACATCCAATTCAACACCACGGATGTGGAGTGATTCATCTTGAGATACAAAGGTATTGCAGATGCGGAAGGTGCGTCGGACCCCAATGAGGCCCAGCTTGTTGTCCTGTTCATTATGGACGAAGAGAAGCCCTGGGATGTGGAGGAGATGGAAGGCTACAAGAATCAGCATTGGCCAAAACTGAATGCGGAGATCTTAACACGGTGGGGTAGGCGCAAACCTTGATTCCAGGAAAGCAATTTCATCCGCGTGGCCTCGGAGGCAAGCGCGCGCGGAGGAGTCAGAACTCGGGTGGAGCTGGCGGAGTACACCTCAACGTTCGATTGGATCTATTGGTACTTGTCAAAGAACAAGGTGGTGGCAGGACAGACGGGGGCCATGAAGCGCGCCTTTCTGGGCGGTTTAGGCGCTCAACTACGGGCAAGGGTGCAGCCGCATCTTTATGATCACAAATTGGTAAAGCGGTCATTGGACAGGAGCATTGCGCTCCTTCTGGAGTTGGCTGTCATTTTCCAGGCTGTGGAGAGTGAGCTCAACTTAGAAGAGCTTATTGAGGATACTGCTAAGTCCTTCCCAGCGGGACCAAAGAAATCCGCCCCCCAGGTTTTGGCTCCGGCGCAATTCTTGGCCCCGGTTCCACCTACTTCCACGCGTGTTCTGGTTCCTCAACCCGCGCCCGCCCCTCCGGTAAGTGAATCGACGGAACTGATGAAGGATTTGAAGATCTGCATGAGCCGTATGGGCGAGCAGCAGCCGCGAGGGCCTCCACCTCACATGGTGGAAGGGTTTCGGCCGCCTGGTACCTTTGTGCCGAGGGGGCGCTTGTTCTGCGGGGCAAACAGTCATTGGCGATTGGCATGCGAGGAGCTTACAAAGGATCTCAATGCGGGATTGGTTTGACCAGCAGGGATGGGATACATGTTTCTGACGGGAAAACAGATTCTGATGGAGCCAAGCCAGCTGACTGCAATGCAGCAGGTGCGCACATGGGGTCAGGAGGTGGGAACAACGGCGTGAGCGTCACTAGCCATTGTTACCAGTCCCGGATTGTGGCAACCACCTTGGGTGGAAGCTGAGGTAAGGGTGGTGGCAACGGAAGAGAAGGTGGGGGTCTTGGATAAGATGGAGGTGGATGGGAAGGAGCAACCCCATCAACCATTCCAAAACCGGCTGCACGCGTGCCCGTAATCAAGGCACCAGCAGCAAATCCTGTAGAGAAGAAGAAAGCAGCGGAAATTGTGCGTAGGGTGATGGGGAACAAGACTCCAGTCCCGCTGACCCTGCGGGAACTGGCGGCTGTGTCTCCAGTGGTGGTAGACGAGATGGTGCAGGCGTTGCAGGATTGCGGTCAGGGCCGGGTACCTCAGACGGTGCAGCGGGTTCCAGTTGCCCCGGAAGGAGTAGGGGCGCAAGGAGTGTGAGTTGAAATTGGTTTTGACTCCGCTTGCTTATGTTCCAATGGTCATAGCGGGGAGGAAGGTGTGGGCTATGGTGGACAGCGGTTCAATGGTGAACCTGCTGCCATCGCGGATGGTGGATGATTTGGGGTTGGTTTGGCGGAAATTTGCAATGGGTCTCCGCGCCCTTAATGGAGGGGAGTGTTGTGTGGATGGGGTAGTTGAGGAGGAGGAGGTTGAGGTCGCCAGGGTCCATAGGCCTCTTTCTTTTCTTTTGGTTCATTGTGGGGATGTGATTTTGGGAAGGCCGTTCATGTTTGGGTTCCAAGCACAAATGGTTTTCAATCCAGAGGCGGGAACGGAGGCATTGACGTTGGAGGATTTGTCCGGCGGAAGGTTCAAGACAACTATCTGCAATCATGGGCAAGGAAAGCAGGGGAGAGTGTTCAAGTATGAGGAGGAACCGGACGCGGAGTTGGTAGGCAACGGGAGAACTTTGGGGGATTTTTCCTAGTCAACCAAGGAGACCGCACGGAACAAGCTCCGGTTTTGTGCGGGCGGTCGACTAATGAGGAGCAGGGAGGGGGAGCAAGGAAATTTCAGGGAGCGCACGTTGCAGAAGTAAATCCCTTTTCTCAGTATGCATTGCCCGAGGGTAATACGCTTCAAAAACCCTATCATTGTGCCACACTCGTGAGCAAAGGCAAAAGCCGCGGTTCCATTCTGTGCAGGACCTACTGCAAAGGATGCGTGTGGATGTTGCGGTTCAACGCTGGCAAGTACAAGCCGGTGTTGCGGAAGGTCCAACCAAGGAATGAGCCAACGCCCCAGGAATTGAACAGACCGCTTTGACCGATTGCTTTCTTGCGGGACCCTTGGGTCACGCCAATTAAGGCTTTGGGGTGGGTTACTAGTTCGGCGCAGATCACAGAGGAGCGTATTGAAGCTTTCAATTTTGGCCCCATGGGATGGTTGAGTACAGAGGAGCGTGAGTTGCTGATTTTGGTTCTGGTTCTTTGGGAAAGAGCGCTCGCGCTCGGACCTGAAGAGCGGGGGCTTCTGAAAAACAATATTGGCAACCCCTATTTCATCCCCACTGTTGATCACGAGCCGTGGCAGATCAAGCCAATTCCAATACCGCGGGCGGTCTGGGAGCAGTTTCTGGAGTTGGTGCGGGAGCGGGTGAAGACTGGCCTTTACAAACAGTCAATGTCTAGTTACTCCAGTCCAATCTTTGCGGTAGTTAAGCAGGACAGAAAGTTGTTGAGGATTGTCCATGATCTACAGCGGCTCAACTCCTTTACAATCCGGGACGCAGGACGGCTCCCTTGCGTTGATGAGTTCCTTGAGTCAATGGCGGGGCGCGCTTGTTACGGTTTAGTAGATGTGATGGGGGTATACAACCAGCGCGAGTTGGATCCTTGCTCGCGGCCTCTAACGGCATTTGAGACTGGATTGGGAAGAATGCAGCTGACTCGGCTACCGCAGGGCGCGACCAATTCTGTGGCGGTGTACCAGGCGCAAATGGCTTGGATCCTGAAAGATGATCTTCTGGAGGGAGTCCAAATCTTCATCAACAACGCGGGCATCAAAGGTCCAAAATCCGATTACGGAGGAGCAGAGCTGGTTGAAGTTCCCGGCGTCCGACGTTTTGTGTGGGAATACCCGCAGACGTTGGAACGCATCCTGTTTTGCATCAAGGAGGCATGACTGACGGTGTTGGGGAAGAAGTTGGCCTTTGGATTCTGGCGCTCAAAGTCCTTGGCCATGTTTTCACTTCTGACGGCCGGCGCATTGCAGAGAAAAAGCGGAACAAGGTCCTCAAATGGCCAACCCCGCGGACGGTGTTGCATATCCTTCAGTTCTTGGGATTATGTAGCTATGACCGTATGTTCATCAAGAGGTTTGCGGAGGTGGCAAGCCGCTCCAATCACTAACGCGGAAAGGTGCGGAGTGGAATTGGGGAGAAGAGTGCAATAGCGCATTCTGGAAGCTCAAGGAGATTGTGGGATGTGACATTGTGCTCCGCGATCTTGATTACAATGTGGGAGGAATTAGGCTAGCGGTTGATTCCAGCAAATTTGGCGCGGGGGGGTTCTCAATTAAGAGGACAACGGTAAGGATAGGCCGGTGCTTTACAAGTCAGTCACCTTCACTCCAACGGAAAGCCGGTACTCTCAGCGGAAGTTGGAGTTGTGCGGGGTCACCAAGATTGTGCGGCAGCTTCAGTACCTTTTGTGGGGGGTTCACTTTGAGCTTTTGGTGGATGCGGAGGCGCTGGCGCGGATGATTAATTCCCTGGAGTTGCCCAATGCTCCCATGACCAGGTGGGTGGCGTTTCTTCAAATTTTTTCCTTTGCTGTTGTTGATGTTCCCGGGAAAGCGTCAAGGTAAAGGTTGTGGAGGCGGGCGTTCAGCTGCAGCTCTGGCAGACCAGGCGGTACGCGATTCTTTGTGATTACTTGCGGGACCTTCTTTTTCCCGGAGGAACTACGGACAAGCTCATGCAATGGGCAAGGCGGCAAGCGGGGAACTTCTACATACAGGAGGGGCAGCTTTGGCGGCGGAAGACTCCAGTTCCTCTTGTGGTTACCACTTCAAGGGCGGATAAGGAAGCTATCCTCCAAAGCCTTCACAATGATCTTGGCCATCTGGGGGAGGTTGAAACGCGGAGGCAGGTGAAAGAGCGGTTCTGGTGGCCGAGGGTAGTGCGTGCGGTACAGGAATGGTTGGCTTCCTGCGAAGCCTGTCAACGGCCAAGCGCAAGATTGCCTAAGGAAGTCGGAAACCCCACAGGGGAAGACGCCCTCTTTGGTTGATTCTTGCTTGATGTTGTCCACATCAAGGCTGGTAAGTTCGCCTATCTGCTTGTTGCGCGGGAAGACCTGTCCAGTTGGGCGGAAGCACGTCCCTTGGTCAAGCTCTTGGCGGACAAAGTTGCTCTGTTTCTGGAGGAAGATTGTTTCCCGCAGTATGGGTTGCTTCGTCTGGTTACAGTGAACGGAGGGGCCAAGTTTTGCGGCCTTTTGATTGAGTTGGTGAAGAGTTGCGGAGCCAAGTTTGGCCAAGTAAGGGATTATTATCCCAAGGGGGCCGGCATGATCAAACGTGGGCATCAACCAATCAAGGACGCCCTGGTCAAGATGTGCAGGGAGGACGTTAAGCGCTGGCAGGAGACCCTTCCAATGGTTCTGTTCGCGGATGGGATTTTGGTGAAGCCGTCCACAGGCTACTCGCCGTACAAGTTACTTTTTGGACAGCGCCCCATGCTTCCGGTGGACATTGAGTTGGAGATGTTCCTGGGGGTTAACTGGTGGAAGGTGAAGACCTCAGCCGAATTGCTTGAGGCGCGCGCCAAACAGCTCCTTTGATGGAATGGGATGCTCGCCAAGGCCGCGGACCGGCTGAAGAGGACTTGGACGGCATCGGTGCGCTATTGGGACAAGAGCTGCTTGCATTGTCTCCAGGATCCCTTGCGGAAGGGGGATTTGGTGCTCCTGTAAAACCGGAGTCTGGAGTCTCAGTGGGGGAAGTTGTTTGCTAACCGGTGGAACGGCCCGTTCCGCGTTTTTTCCAAGTTCAAGGGCGGCAGCTATCAGTTGGAGGAATTAGACGGTACTCCGCTGAAGCGGAAGGCGGCAGCTTTTCATGTCAAGCGCTTTCATCATCTCCTCCATTTCCGCCCTTGAAGAGGCCAGTAAGGCCCGGAAAGACGCCAGGAGCTCGCGCCGGGATTCCAAGGAGTGGGCGCCGGGGGTTGCGAGGTAATCCCAAGCATCGTGGTTGACCTTTCCGCAAAAACCTCAAAGCTGGCTGCCGGGAGTGCCATTACAATTGGGATTTCTGGGATCTTGGGAGGGCTGGGGGGAGGAGCGTCTGGTGAAGACAGGGCCTCCGGGGAACCAACAGGGGGGCTTGGTTCAGCTGGAGGCAATGACGGAACAACAATGGGTGACGGAGGCGGAGGGACATTGGGGGTTGTAGGCCTCTCATCTGAGACTGCTGGTGGCGGGGGCGGTGGCGGGGTGCCTTGTGGAGCCAGAGTGGGAGGAGCCGGTGCAGGTGCCGGAGGAGGACCCGGAGCTGGAGCAGCGCAAAGCCAAAGAATTTCATCAAGGCAAGGGTCCCTTGCGCCTTCCTTGACCCGGACGTGGTCCGCCCAGGATCGCAAAGCCCTCCGGAAATCATCAAAGGACGGGAAGTCCTCCTTCGGCGGTGACCCTGCGCGGCGGAGAGGAGAAGCCGAGTGGCAATCCTTTCTTGGTTGAGGACTGCGGGGAGGGGAGCCCGGCAGAGTCCATGAGTCCTCCGAGATGGTGTCATTGTCCAAAACTTCAAATGGGTCCGGACAAGCCCTCTTGCGCGGTTGGGTGGGGTTGGGTCCAGGAAGGGCTCGCGGCATTGTGTTGCCAAGGGAACATTGGCGGTGGCCGGCACAGCAGGCTGAGCAAGCTTGACGGCTGGAGAGGAGTGTGCACGGAAGACCGTTTCTTGCGCAGTAGGTGCAGGGAGGGGCCATGATGAGGGTGAGGAAGGAGGATGGGGGAAGGTGGTAGTGGGAGTGGTGGGGGTGGTAGTAGAAGTAGCGGTGGTGGTAGTATGGTGAAGCAATGAAAGACTTCTGGGGACAGAACTCAAGTTGGGGGGGGATGTGGTGTCAATTTATAGACACGGATTGGGAACCGCTTTGGGGCTGCGCGCTCAGAATTGGAGGCAAGGGGGATCAGCATTAGGGTATGCGGAGTCCTCAGCAGGGGCAGCTGCTGGATCAGAAGCAGCCGCTGTTTGGCTCCGCACCTAGTGGATGGGTTGGGATCAGCATCAAATGCGGTGTGGGCGGCGATCCGCCCCGGAGATCAGATTTGGAAGGTAGTGCGCTCAACTAGGTTTGCGGGCGCGCTGGTTCGGATACGTAGGGGCGGAGCAATCCGTGGGCTATAAAGGAACGGATGGAGCGCGCGTGCAAGCGCGCGGATCATGCTGGATAATACCGGACATCCACAACAGGGGCGGAAAAAAGGATACGGACAGGCGCGGGGGGCTCTGAGTGGGGCGCGGTGCAAGGAATGCGTCATGAGAAGGACAAACTGGATGGACAGAACAATGTACGGACGTCGGGGGGAGTTTGGTACGGAGGTGGGGAGAGGAGGCTAGGGTTTCTGTTTTGGGATTGTTTTCTGTTTTTTTGTCATACTGTTATTTGCGCGTGTACTTAGGTTAGGGTTGAGAGGGAGGACTTATCCTCACTCTCAACTCCGGGTAAGGGGCATGGGGGGAATGAGACCATCACATCATTTGATTGGATCACTCATCTCACCAATAGATTAAAGGAACTCATACCGGATGCACATCCAGGTGGAAAGTTCTTAGGATTGAAGGATTGGCAATTTCACTCTCTCTCTATTTCTATTTCTCATTCAAGTGCAAATTTGGGTATCCTCATCTCCTTTCAGACGCAGGGAACGGTTAACTTCCAAACCTTGGGACAATTATAGGGGGAAAGCCCTTATTCTTTCCACAGCGGGGGGCGCATAAGAGGAGGGTTGAGGTTGAGAGGCATTGGTTGGTTGACTGCTTGAACCTTTCTTGAAACTGGTTTATACTTGGTGTCAAAAGAGAGGAATCCTTTCTTCCTCCAAGCATTGATCAGTGAGACCTCACTACAAAAACTGAGGCCAAGTTCCAAAATCTTCCAAGTTCAATGTTCCGTCTTGTTGTTGAAGGGTGCCTTTTCCATAAAAGAGGATCCAAAAGCTAAAACATTGCTCACATGTGTGGCACAGGGTAGAATTTCAAGAATGACAGTAGTAGAGGCCCTTGATGGTGCACAATTGGGAGGATGTACTTCTACCCCACATTGCCCTCACTTAAAACCATACTCCTTCTTACCAAAACCACCAAGAAAAGAATTGGGATTGGGATCTTGTTTAGACTCATTGCGGAGATTCAAAACTGGAGTAGAGGATAATTTATCAGGCTGAAGGGAAAAAAGAAAAGAAGATACAACAGACCCAGAGAGAGAAGAAATATTTTTTTAATTTTCGGATTTTTTATTTTTTTGAATTTTGATCTTATTTAGATAAGGAAGAGATGATGAAGAAATCAAAAAATATGCCTCTGAGGTTGAAGTTGATCCATAAGTTGAAGTCTGAGGCTGAGAGGAACTACAACTATCAGTAGGATCAACTAATCCAATAAAAAATGAGGCTGAGAGGAATGAGAGTTCTCCTTCTGCTTTCCCTTTAGAACTGTTTTGGGAGAATGACCAGGGAAATCTTGTTCCCAACAAACAGAATCCAAGGAACAAAGCGGAAATTCAATTTTCCTTCCATCAGCATCAGTTAGAAGGATTCTCTCCCCAACTTGATCAGAAAAAAATCAGGGTAGCACCAAAATCCATTAAGAAAGGTTGGCCCAAGATCATAGGACCTTCCAAACAATTGATCCAGAAGTGACAAGTTCCAACAATACTTTGACCAATTTTAACAGAAAAATCCTCAGCAATACCAACCAGTTCACATGACTGATTCCCTATACCATAGACCGCAGAATTAAAACTGACCCTTGGGCTAAGCTTGAGTTTTCAGGCCATAGCATCTGAGATTAAGTTGAGCTGAGAACCCAAATCCACAAGAAGAGAAAATTTTTTGGCTGATTCACCAAGATAGCAGGGAAGAAATCCAAGAGGGAAGGAATACAGATTGGCATCTGAAGGGGGATCTATTCCTCCAGAGTCCTCCATCAAAGTTCCAGAAGAGACCTTCAATTTTTCCGGACAAATTTCCACATGTCAACAAGAAACCCATTTCTTCATGCCTTCAGCCACACATGGAGAGATAGACAGCAGTTCAGCCACAGAAAGATCAGGGATTTTTAGATTGGAAATTTTCTTTAATACTCCTTCCACAGCATTAGGGTAGTCCTTGGAAATGCCCCTCTCAAACCAAACTTTGGGCTGGGTGGAGGGAGGAAGATCAGGTGAGGCAGCTACTGGAAGAGGGTCAGAGGGTTGAGGGTGATGACCAGATTGAAGAGGAGCAGAAGGATCAGAGTGGTCCTGGAACCTTTCCATGAGTGGTTCACTTTCTACCTCCATGTCTTCCACATCAGAGGGAGGGGTCTCAGGCAAAGCTTGACATTTGACCGGTTTTTGAAGGATCAAAGATGGAACAGAAGGAGACTTGTGAGGTTTGGGTTCCTCATGATGTTTCCTAGCTGCGTCAGCTTGATAAGCACCAGAGAAGCTAGAAGAAGTGAAAGCTGGAGGATACCAAGGTTGAAGAGTGCCACAGGATGATCAAAAATCCAAGGAGACCTGAGATGCCTTCTTGGGAGTTGGTGGTTGGTATGAAGCCACCACATGACGGATTGGACAAGATGATTCAAAAGGGATCAAAGCACCATTAGGAAGAAAGAAATTATTTCCCTTCTGCTCTACTAATTTCTCCTCCTTGTCCTTCTGGAGTTTGGGACATCTACAAGTACCATGGCCTTCCCTATGACAGTAATAGAAGACTAAGGTGGATTTAGGAATGGAATTAGCAGGTTTAGGGTTAGCTAAAGAGGATATTTTCTTATTGATTTTATTCTCAAAAGCCTCAAGTAGCTTGGTAATCTCATCTATGGTAGCAGCATCCTTGTTGGCCTGAGGGCTTGATTTAGGTCTGTGATTTGCTTCCATCTTGTTCATGATTTTTTTGGATTCTTGGAAAGAAGGAGAATGCACTGGTTCAGTGATCCTGGACTTTTCAAAATTTAAAGCAGTTTGAACTTTCATGACTTTGTCTACCACATTCCTAAGGAACAGAAAAACAGGGAGTTTGAATTGATTATCCCTAGTAGTGACCATGGATCCAGAGTTGACCAATTCATCCCTAATCCTGTCCTGCACTCCTGGCAAAAAAGATTGGAAAAATCAAACTCAAATTTTGTCTGCATTGTCAATGTGATTGTTCCTGATAAGATAAGACTGAATATGATCCCAAGACTTTCTGGACAACTGATAATCAGAAGCTGAAGAGACACCACCATTGGAAATCCATTGAGAAACCAGAGCATCCAAGTCCTGTAAGGTAAAACTAGCCACATCTATTTTTTCCCAATAAGCCAACATAGCCTCCTTCAAGAGCCTTTAGTTATGAGTTTCAAATCCATAAAACAATTTTATCACTTTCATAACTTCATCAGAGGAGATAAAAAATTGTAACTGATAGGCCATATCATGTTCAGTTGCACCATCCCCTTCCGCAGCCATCTCATAGGAGTCCAAAAATTGTTCCACGTTTGTTCCATTGAAACCTATGTTCTTGTTCTGGGGTTTGATCTTGACCATCTTTGCCCAAACAGTGGTGGAGGGAATAGATTCCATTTGAAGACAGAGTTCCTAAGGGGATCCAAAAAGCAGAGTTCTGAGGTGGCTCACAATTGTGGCAAGGGTAGAGTTTCACAAAAACAACAATAATTCTGCCCTGATGGTGCACAATTGGGAGGACTTACTTCTGGAACAAGTTGCCTCCACGGATCAGATCTGAATGATGACAGAAAAAAAGAAAAAGAAAGAAAAGGATTGGATTGGATTTCGGATTTGATTCTCTAAGTTGGGACTGTAAATCCCAAGGTTTCTGGTTTGATCCCGGCCCGGGGGACCAAATTAAAGACTCCAAACGGTGCTAGGCTGAGGAAGTTCTGTGGAGGGGAAAGGTTCTGTTTAGGCTGCCCTCCTGAGTGTTACAAAAATATTTAAATGTAACCAAGATCAAGGTACAGGACCTGGTAAAGGAGAAATCACGTAGTAAAGGATAAAAATGATAGTAGTTTGGTAGAAATGGAAAAGCACTATATAAGCCATGATTATGTGGGAAAAACGTGGACAAAAGAAGCTAAAGTTTTTTTTAAAGTTCAAAGAACAAAGCTGTTGTATGTAAACAACACCCACAAGATAATAACTCTGGTTGTCAGCAGAAGATTGGGAATGATCAACTCAAACCCAACCAACCTCCAGGTTCTCAATGAACATGCCCAACTCTCTGCAATCAAGTTCTTGAAGGGTACCAGATAACTGAGGTTGGCTTCACAAGACAAAGCACTATGTTCAAGAAGCTCTACAATCAAACAGTAAACTGATTTGAAGCAAGGATAACCTCAACACTTCTCAAGGAACTCAAGAGTAGGCTGGCAGAATTCAACTCCAAAAAAATAAGTAGGGAATAACACTCCAGGTCTTAAGCTTAATAAGAATTCTTCAATCAATTGTGATTGGCTCCAGAAAGATGATCAAGGGGGGATCAAGACCAGTATGGTCAGAGGAAGGGATCAAGGAGTGGTATAAAACACTCAGGAATTCCAACAGACAGAATTCTCTTCAACCAGCAAGGCTATTTGTTGGTGATAAGGATCAGGCCACAGAGAGGCAAAGACTCAGGATCAATGAATCACGGGGGGCAATCATAGATATACCCAGGATGAGGATGAGGAATCAATGTCAATGATAAAGGGGGTGAACATTCACATAATCCCCTGGATGCTTAAAAAAAAGGCAGTGGAGAGCCCCTCCTTTTATGGGCCATGGTTCCCTGTAGACTATTTACAAGAGATACTACACATAGGGCGGAAAAAAAGTTTTTTTTTTTTTTTGGTTGATGAAGAAGATTGGCGACAGGAACCGCCTGACATGGGGGAGAGAGGAATAAACAAAAAAAAGAAGAAAAAGGCATGAAAAAGGAGAGAACTGTCTGCGTCAAGGACAACAGTGGCAGTGGATGGCGAGTTTGGCTGGCGGCGGCTGGGGTTGTTTGAAGGAGGGTCAAGGTGGAATGTTGGAGGATTGTTGTTGGATGGTTGGTCACGCGCGCGTCAGAGATGGTCGCGCGCAGGCGTCAAAAAGCATATGAGAATGGTTCCAACGGTTGCAAAAAACAATGTCAGTTTGGGGCCGTCAGAGATGGATCAAAGGAGCTGGTCATGAGGTTGAGCGAGGCAATGACGGCCATTGTAAGTTGGCATTGACCTTGCTGTTAGGTTGGTGGGAGGTTGTTCATGGGATTGATTGTTCCCATGACCAATCTTGTGCAGGTGATCAGGTGTTGATGGGGCCGTTCATGAGGTCACCAACAACCAAAAGCATTGCTTGCGGTTGTTGGTCAAGGGCAGCAAGATTGGGGAGCGAGACTGGGATGTTGATGGCCAATTGGGGGTGCAGGTGGCGGACAGAAACTGGCCAGGCAAGCCGGTCTTCATCCACGCATTTGCCAAAAGGGTGGATAGCAGCGCAAAGCAAGGGTGACTTGAACATAGGACCGAGAACTGGGCACTGAGAGATCTTCCTAGAAAACTAGGAGAATGGAGGGCTGAGAACAGGGAACTGAACTGAGAGATGATTTCTAAAAAAAAAGGGTTTTTTTTTAAATGGAGGCTATAAAAAATTCATAAAAATTTTACTTTTCCCATACTGGTCCACAGGTGTCCCAGATTGGGAACCACACCGGATGGGAAGTCCCAACCCAAAGATGGAGAGTCTGTTGGATTGAGAAGCAGAGATCTCCCCCTGGATTGGTAGTGCCAAGAAGGATTATGAGGTCTTGCCTTGGCCAGGAGGAGGTTTGTTCTTTTTGCATATTCAATGTAAATTTGACACGCATGGCTGATTGAATAGAACAGCGCATAGAGATCAAGAAGAAATAAATTAGAATAAATAAAATAAAAAATAAATAAAAATAGAAAAAAATAAAGAACAAAAATAAATAGAATAGAGAAAAATAGAGAAACTGTGATTAAATAAAAGGAAACAGTAATAATCTAGGAAACAATAATGATCTCAATAATCTCAACACTTGCTATGAGCAACAAGGTCCAAGGTAAGTTTGGACAGAGGAACCTGGCTTTTTTTCAGATTTTTCCCACTGCATGGCCTTGCCTTTTACCTTTTCAGACTGAGTTAGTTTAGCTTGATATTTAGAGGTCCTTTCTTGTTTCAAGTGGTTAGAATTGGAATACTTCTCCTTTACTCATTTTTGGTACTGGTTTTCTTATTATAAAAAAATTTCCATCAGGTATTGAAGAGTTTCCAAAGAACCATCATAACACTCTAGTTCATTCAGTATTTAAGAAGGATTTTGGGAGAAATTGAATTGGAGGGCTCTATCAACCCACCCAAAGACATTTTTCATAAGGGATCAGGATTCTTTTATGTTGGTTGAAGCATATCCAGCTTCCTTAATTTGCAATTTCACAAGTTCCCTCTCAGCTTTTTCAACTTCAAGTCTTTTTCCAAAGAGGGTATAAATTTCCTCTGTGAATTTCACACCAAGAGCCAAGTAAGAAAGCTGGCTCATGATTGGATATTTGAGTCAGGTATGGTTTGATCCAAAAACTTTCTTTCCAGATAAATAGGATACTGAAAATTACACATTCCTTTGGTATAAACTAAATGTTTCTGTTTTTTTTTCAAATATGAGCTCACGAGCTTGAAGAAATGGCACAATCTTGGTGGAATTATATCCTTCAAATTTTTCAAGCGGATTCATCAATGGAGCTTTGAAAGCTCTATAATGGGAAGTGCTGGTGGTTAGAGGGTGGGAGATTTCTCCCACAGGTTAATTCATTTCTTGAAGAAGGGATAGGTGGTTAGGTTCCACATCAGGTGGTTGAGGTGGAGGCTTAATTTGAGGAACCTGAATTGCAGTAGAAGCAGATGATTGGGGAGCTTCATTCTGGGTTTCAAAAGTAGGAAATTTAAGCTTAATGCAGATCCAGGAATCAAATCCTGAGTCTTCACTCTTTTCCCCATCCACGCTTTCAGGAACATGGGTCATTCTTTGATTGTAAAATGGAGAATATATTCCATATAATGATTGATTATATTGACCAATCACACAATTAGAAAAATTTCCGACAACAGGATGAGTTTGGGAAAGAGAAGCTCTTGGAGGAGCTAGAGAAAGGATACCAGTGTCCATGAGATTGGATGAAGCTGACACTGTGAGTTTGGAAAAGGTCCTCCAAAGTCCAGGAGATTTATTGTAGATCAATCATGATCTGTAATTTCAAGAACAAAACCTTGTCCTCTTGCTGCTCTAGTTGAAAGCGGAATCCTGAAGATGGAAGTTCTTGCATGTCAAGGATCAATTATTTCCAGGTATTCCCTAATCAAGTGACCCAAAATAAGTACCCAGAAAATAGAATTGCAGAAGAACATTGGCCAAAAAGAAGTTTCAAAGAATTTTTGAACCTTTTCAAAGCTCATTGAGCCTGGTAAAATTTTTTTGAAGCCATTAAAATTGTGTCAAACCAGAGTTGAAGCAGTTCAAAGAGGGTCAAAGCTAGTCAAAGGATGTAAAAAAAATTCAAAGAACGTTGAAGGAAATTGGAAGTAGCAAATTTCATCACATTTTAATATTGCTTTTCAAATTCCATCAAATTAAATCAAAGATTCATCAAAGTTTGTCAAAGCCTTCAAAGTGTTTTAAAATTCAGTCAAATTTGTCCAAAAAGAAGAAAAGGTTGAGATGAATATTTTCTGTGGTAGTAGGCACACACTGTTTGGCACTCCTTTGAAATGTGAAGGGAAACACAATGGTCCAAAAATCTTTTAAGCAGTTATATTTAAAGTTCAAATTGAAAATGGGTTGGATTGGAATTGATTGGAGGTTGAATAGAGATATGGAGAAGAGTATTAATTATGGGGAAGGAATTAGTATAATGCCACAACAGATACAGGTGTGCAAGGTTTGGATGGCACAGGAACCAATTCTCACAGAACTAAGGATAGAGAAGATTTTATAGCAAGAGATGAGGAGTGGAATGGGGGAAAGGGTTGATGTATTAAGGGATGAGATGAATCCTAGAGTAAGGCCATGAAGGAGGGAAATTGACTGAATCCTATAAAAGTAACACTAGAGAGAAAGGTGAGATGAGTAAGACAGGCTGGTTGGCTTTCTTGTGCTGAGATGAACCCTAATGGAAGATGAACTAACCAATAAGTATTAGTATACCCATTGCTTGGGTAGTATACTAATTCATTGGGTGGATTAGTTCAGGAGGGAGGGAGAGGCCAGTATATGAGAGAACTGAGAAGCAGTCCTTGAGAAGTGAGCGGCTGGTTCTGGGGCTGAGATTCCCCATGATATTACATGTTGGCCTATTGGGCTGGAGGAAGTGGCTGACAGATTTGTTTTTGGGCCTGTCCAGGAAGGTATGGCATGTACTGAACTGGAAGTATGGGTTGACCATCCAGTATGATGTACTATGGATATAAAGTTATGTGATGTTTTTACTTCTCATCAAAATTAGATTTAAGGGAGAAGGAGGATGCACCAAGGCATAGAGAGGAGGGGAGCCTGGGAGATTTCCTATTCTTAAGTTTAATTTAAATTGAAATTGATTGCAACAAACACCAATGTTCTGAGAAACAAACAAGAGAAAACAACAAGGTTTCAGGATGAATGGGATTGATTGAGGAAGGAAATGAAATGAATGAAAAAGGAAAGTATGAAAAACTGTCTTACCCAATGCGCCTTCTGACAAAATGAGACAGACAACAGAGGGAAATGGAGAAGGAAAACAAAAGTAAAATGTTGACTTGTTGACTTCTGTTGACTATGACGCCTGTTTGACTGAACCTCTGACCGGCTGTGATTGCAATCACCACAGGCACCTCAAAGTGCCCAAAGTGATTGCCAGACAGGATCCACGGAGAAGGTTCCTGGGTTTCCTTCATTTTATTCTCATCGTGATTGTCTCTCATTCTTCCCTGGCTTGCCTCATTTTCTTTCCATCTTCTATTTTCTTTTCTCATCTTGTCACCCTCACTCTTCCGCATTCTATCAACTCAACTCAACCACACCATCCCTCAAGCCTTGTACTCAACTCAATCATTGTCACAAACTTGAAGCTCACAGTCCTTTAACTGGTAAGAGTCAGCCTGCTCTTGTCCTCAATTTCTCAACTACTGACCTCAGCTCAATAACCAATAATGCAACCAACCCAATCAACCCTTCTGAATACTTAAATGCCGGGCCACCACCATTAAACCCTGATGTGACCACCTCAACTGCCTCAACAACTTTTTGGTAACCCATGGCTCTCAATAAGACCTCTCATTCTCTTTTCTCATCCAATCTTGTTTTCCTTATTCTTGTCAGAACGCTGGTTTCTTTTGAATCAATCCTCAAAATTTCCAAACAAGAGGAAGAAGTTCTATTAAAACAAAGGCAGGATTGATGAGCATGATAAACTTGCAGAGCTGGAAATGGATACCTCACATTGTGGTAGACAAAACCTTATCTGTAGCCATCAGACTCAATTTTGTAGTATAAATATAACCCCAATCATAAAAAAACCTTGGAAATGGATTCCAAACAAAAATTAACCTCAGAAATGTGTTCTACACCAAAAGTAACCCATATTCACCCAGCCAAACTACCACTCTATGTGAGCTTTCTACTTCTGCAGATAAAGCTGCAAAAGTAAGAGAAATAACATATAATAATAAAATTAACCTTGCAATAAGCTTTATCCAAATATATTATGTATTTTTGCTGCATTTATTTAATAATATATTTATTATTTATTCTATCACCTCTGGCAGCTGAAGGATAGCAAGGATCTTGGCATCCAGGAGGCTGACTATTGGGGTTTTGGCTGGAGAATGTTCAATTTGATTATATTTAATACCTTGGACCAGACATTTCATGTAAAATTAAATCAAAGATAACTTTAACTGAATTTTTAACCATGATTCATCATTAAATTATTTTGCAGTTGATTTAAAAACCAATGCAGAATTAATAATCTATTATTTAAATCTTTTAAAGATAAGAAAAGAAGAATACATTAAAAATTATAGACCTACTGGTTGGGAAGCTTTAACTCAAGCTGAGAAACTTAATAGCTCTTCTGCACGTAAACACTTAGATAAACTCCTTGAACAAGAATATCTTGAGAGGCGTATCAATTTCCAGTCCCTATCAAGGAAACATAAAGCTGGGAAGAAATACCGAATAAATTACTTTTTAAAATATAAAATGAACCCTCGTATACCAGAAACCACTGCCACTGAAACTGATTTATTGGATCAAGAACTCCCAGTTATCTCTGGATGCCCTGAAAATCTTCATTTTACAGGTGAAGACCTCATTGGAACACACAAATACCCTGTAAGATTACCTTTTAAGGACCAATTTAATCCCAATAAAGTCCTGGTACCTTTGAATATCAACTTAAATGTAACACAAGAACCTCAGGGAGCATTCCCTCCTATGGACCTTTGCCAGGAGCCCCCAATAACCATGAGACCACCAATAATGACAACCATGAGGGGACTGGAACCTGTGAATCAAATTTTGGTGGACAAGGAACAGCCCCAAGTAATTCTGCCCTCCCCCAACCTAGAGCCGTAGAAGGTAGTAGAATTAAGCCCCCTCCCTTACAAGAAGATTCCCTGCAGCCACCCCAGCAGAATCTGGCCAAGGAAGCCAGGATCAAAGACTTATTCAAAGAGCACATGAAATATTGGGAAGAGTTCAAAGGAGGCCAAAGCCAAGGAGGAAATGTAATCTATGAAAAAGATAATCTCCCAGGCAAAAGGTACCCTGATAGCTCTTCAGAAAATGATTCCAAGGAAAGAGGTAGAATCCTACATAGAAAAGTGGAATCCTTGGGATCAATTAGCCCAACTGAAAGGCAAAGGATCAGGAAAGAAGAGATCTTCTTCCCATCCAAAGCCAAAGGGAAAGAAGGATTGGGATCAGATAATATCCTTAGCTCAAAAGTGGAAAAAGGTGTACAACAATTAGCCGCTAATTCTGAACCCATTAACTTGTCTAAACCAACCTCTGATGTCATTCATTCCTTTTCCAATGATGTGCGCCATAATTTCAAGATTTTTTGTGGAAATTTGGACGGTGTTTATACCCAAATGGATAAGTTAAACTCAGTAGTAGCCAAATTAATTAATAACCAAACAAAAACTGTAGGAATGGAAGATATTAAAGAGCATACAGAACAATTATTGGAGACAATTAATCCAGTTAAAATTAGACAGACTCAAACAATTGAGAATATGTTATCAGGTATCCAAGAAGATTTTATTATGTCTTTTCAACCTTTAAAAGAATAATTGGAAAATACTAATAACAGATCCATTCTGTTCCTTACTGATAAATTATATCTGCTTAATAATAAAGTGGAACTGCAACTTAATCTGATCAAGAATGATCTTAGAGACTTAAAAGTCTGTCTGACCAACCTCTTGGGGAGTACTACAGAGGAACCAAAACCTCCCAGACAAACAACTACACCTTATGCACCACCCTTACTAGGAATGCATAGGAGTGACACCTTCAGGCCTAGTCCTACTCCTGAAATGGAACAAGCCCTCAAACTTTTGGGTTAGACAAGGAGGTTCCTTCTAGAACTAAAGAGAACATCAACATTAAAAAAACTAGAGAACAACCCCCTCTGATAAATATCTCTGACAATAAGAAACCTAATGATAACAGGGACAAAGAGAGAATGCCTTGAAATTGTTGGAATCGTAACAAGACAGGTCATATGAGACAAGACTTCCCATTAACAAAAAGAAAGATAGCAGTCTTGCAAGGAGAGCAGGAGGTTGAATGGAATCAGAAATATGAAGATATAGCTGATTTTGAAGGATCCCTTTCTGGATGCGAATTGATCCTGACCAACCCTGTTAATGTTATAGAAGGAGATATAGGCACTTCTATAGAAATCAATAACATCCATGGGGACTCTATTTTGCCCCAACAATGGGATCCTACCATAATTCCTAGAAATATCAAGAATGTTAAACTATCAACAGCTAAACCTATGAGTGGTAAGAGTTATACTACTTTTCAAACTTTCTATGAAACAGGATTGTATAAAGACAGACCTATAAGGTTATTACTGGATAGTGGAGCTTTCTTCTCATGTGTCTTTACTGAATTCTTAAAAAAATGGGATCCCAATTTGAAAGAAAACCTTCTTCCTGTCCCAAAAGCCAAGTTTAGCTCTTGCAACTCTACCATGAATGCTATTGGAGTATGGACCGCTCCTATAATATTACCCCATACTAAAGGATCTTTGAGAATACAAGTGGAATTTGTGGTATTGCTCAATGGATTATGTTACTACCTGATAATAGGTAATAATTCTTTATTTCTATATGGCATAGATTTTTTCCAGAGTAAAGGGAGATACTTTAAAGTGGGTTTTAATTGGGAAAAGAAGTTTAAGATATGCATCATCCAATCTAAGTTCCCCTCTTCCCCTTATCAAAAGCATTTAGAAGAATTTAATCAAGAATACTTCTCTCAAGCAGCTCTAAATATGAAACTTTCTGAGGAACAGAAGAAAGATATATTGAAAGTCTGCTTTGAGAACCAAAATTCTTTTTGTAATAAAGATCACCCCATTGGTGATATCAAAGGACAGCACATGTTATTAACATTGACTATTAAGCCTCCTTATCCTCCAAAATTAAGAAGACCAGCTTATCCCTCTAGTCCTAAGTCTAGAATATCTCTTGAGGAACATATCCAAGAACTGATAGACTTAAAAGTATTAAGGAAAGTAGGGAACAATGAGCAAGAAGATGTGACCACACCTGTAATCATATCTTGGAATAATGACAAGTCAAGAATGGTAGGAGACTTCAGAATGATCAATAATTATACTCAGGCAGATTATTATCCTATACCCCAGATTGATCATGCTCTACATAAATTGTCCAATGCCAAATTTATCACTACTGTGAATATGCTTAAAGTTTTCCACCAGATACCTATAAGCCCTGAAAGCAGAAATTTTATCAGAATAATCTTTCATTTGGGAATATATGAATATCTTAGGATGTCCTTTTGGTATAAACAATGCCCCATCACACTTCCAGAGGACAATGGATACATTTCTAGGTACTTACATCAGACAAGGATGGATGATGGTATATATAGATGATTTTATCATATATTCTGATCATTGGGATACTAATATAAACCAAATAAGATTAGTACTCCAAACTATCTCCAAAGCAGGATTAAAAGTATCCATGAAGAAATGCAACTTTGGATATGGAGAATTGAAAGCTCTAGGGCATATAGTCTCCGGTCTAACTCTAGCTTCTGATCAAAATAAGATAGCTGCTGTCATGAACAGACCCATGCCTCAAAATAAAACAGAGTTCCTGTCTTTAATTAGTTTTTTGCAGTTACTACAGACAATACTTACCAAAGTTTGCTATGCTAACTAAAAGTATTTATGAAATATGCAACAATAACACTTTCTTTGAAATGAAACATGAGAGATTAAAAAACTATGAGGAACTAAAAATAGCTATGACCTCTACTCCTTTACTCATTCAACCGGATTACTCCAAACCCTTTAAGCAGTACATTGACGCCTGTATGGAAGGGTTAGGAGCTGCTCTACATCAAGAAAGAATAGAAGAAGAAAAACCAGTGTAGAAACCAGTACTCTTCACATTTAGACAGATCAAAGATACAGAAAAGAGATATGGAACCAGTCAGGTGGAATTCTTGGCTCTAGTATGGGCTTTAGAAAAGCTACATTATTACTTAGAAGCCACCACTTTCCAAGTAATCACAGAATTTAATTCTGTAAGAACACTCATGAACATGAAGACCCCCAGCAGTCATATGCTCAGGTGGCAAATTGCTATACAACAGTATAGATGTCAGATGACTATAGTGCATAAAGCTGGAGCTAAACACCAGAATGCTGATATTCTAAGTAGGAATGATTTGCCTAATTACTCTAGCAATCCAGCATATGAACCTGAAGATCAAGACATCTTTCCTATCTTGAACATCAATCTTTTTGCATTAGATGCTCCAATCATGGGGATCCACGCATATGAATTAGATACTGCTTTCTTCAATCTAGTGAGGGACAACTAATCCCCTGAAATCAAGCTGCTGATTACCATTATGGAATGTGAATCCCCAGAAGCAGCTCTGATAAATATTTTACCTGCTTCATTACTTAAACCCTATAAAACAGGAATTTTTACCTTTTGGGATGGTCTCTTTTACTACATACACCAACATTCCAGTGTATTATGACTAAGCAACAAAGAACATATACAACACATACTCCAGGAATGCCTTGAAAACTGTTCATCAGGGCATTTATCCACCAAAAGAACCTTGGAGAAAGTAAAACAAACTGCTTGGTGGATAGACTGTAAAGAAATCACTATTAAGTATGTTACTATCTGTGAGACTTGCCAAAAATCTAATAAAACTACTGGCAATAGGTTTGGACTCCTACAGAAGATCTCTGAACCCAAAACTAGAATGGAAATCATTAATATGGATTTTGTCACCAGCCTCCTTCCTGGAGGTACTCATTCATATAACTCTTTCCTGTTTATAGTTGACAGATACTCTAAGAAGGCAAAATTCTTACCCAACCACAAATAGGTTAGGGCTATGGATGTAGCTCTACTATTTTGGAATAGGATCATAGCTGATGTTGGTATACCCCAGATTATAATCAGTGACGGAGACCTCAAATTCACCTCTGAGGTTTGGAGGAATCTAAATGATATACTGGGTACTACTCTAGAATTTTCTACAGCATACCATCCCCAAACTGATGGATTAGCTGAAAGAATGATACAGACCCTAGAAGATATGATAAGAAGGTTATTTATCTTTGGACTAGAATACAAAAACTCAAATGGTTATTGCCATGATTGGGTAAGCCTACTCCCAGCTCTAGAGATGGCTTCTAACAGCAGTAAAAATTCTACTACCAAAGAAGCCCCTTACATACTAGAAAAAGGATGGATTTCAAAACTGCCTAGGAATAACTTAAACTATAACTTAGCCACCATTCATCCAAAATCTCTTGACTTTAAGAAAATGATAGATCTGGCAAATAATCATGCTCAAAAATTTTTAGAAGAAGCAGTAGAATACAAAAAACAAAGATGGGAAAAATCACATAGAGAACCTGAATTTAAAATAGGAGATCAGATCTTGATATCCACTTCCAACTTCAACAATTTAGCAGGTAACAGAAAGCTGAAACCAGCCTTTGTTGGACCATTTGTTATCAAAAAGATGCATGGAGAAAATGCTGTAGAATTAATCTTGAGTGAAAAATTATCAAGAAAATACCCAGTATTTCCTGTTAGCCTAGTAAAACACTTTCAAACAGCAGAAGGTAGCAATCTCCCTCCAGCAATTATCCCAATAGAACCTGATCGTGTGAAAGAAAAAGGGAAAGTCAGCAGTATATTGAGAGAAAAGAAAGAGAGAGTGCAAGGAAAAGATGTTAGACTATACTTAGTAAGATACAAAGGAGAATCTGCAGACAAAGATGAATGGTTACCAGGGAATAATATACCTGATGGACCAATACATCATAGAAACTACAGAGCCGGCAAAAGGAACTGAAAACACGCATGGATTTGAGTTGTTCCCAACATGCTCCAGATTTGATTTCAGATATGGCCATATCTTGGAGCGGGGGAATGTCAGCTTGCTACTATTGCAGAGCAAGCTGCAAAAGTAAAAGAAATAACATAAAAATAATAATAATAAAATTAACCTTGCAATTAGCTTTATCCAAAAATTTTATGGATTTTTGCTGCATTTATTGAATAATATATTTAGTATTTATTCCATCACCTCTGGTAACTAAAGGATAGAAAAGATCTTGGCATCCAGGAGGCTGACACTCTATCTATCAAGGTTTAGAAGATAAATCCAAAAATTAATTATTGCCAGCTCATATCCCACTCAGGCATCACAACAATTGAAAGGGCATGTGGATATGCCTTGAAATTTCCTAAAGGAATATCAGCAACATCTCACCACAACACCTCAACCAAAAATACAACCAATCACCTCACCTGTATACTCAGCACCATAAGCAAGACCATCTATTACCAAACAAGCACCAGTACAATTTTACCGCAGGGCTACACAGAAATATTATGCAGGCATTCAGGCCCACGTATTACCCAAAAAAACCAGTTCAAGTTTACCACAGGACTACCCAAAAATACATGCAGGCAGCCTGGACCATGTGTAACAAAATAATCACCAGTAAAAGTAACCGCAAGACTATACAGCAATATATGCAGGCAGCCTGGACCATGTGCAACCAAAAAAACCACAAGTACCAGTCAACACATAAGCAACCAGAAATATATGCATGCATTCTGGACCATTTTGAACCAAAAAACCACCAGTAAAAGGCATCAAGGAACTATTCACCAAAATATGCAGGCAGCTAGGCCCACGCAGATCCAAAAAAACCCACCAGTACCAGTTCACCACAGTACAAAATCAACCCAGCTCTACACAGAAACATATGCCTTTGGGAACATGTGGTACAAAAAAACCACCAGTGCTACCTACCTGAGCTCTTCACAGTACTATATGAAAGTCGTTTCATTCATGAAACCCCTGTAAAATCTTTTTCCCAACCAGAAGAAATGCCTCATGTGAATTTAAAAGCTTTTTCCCAACCAGAAGAAATGCCTCATGTAAATGTACAACCCTTTCCAACCAGCAGTAATTTCTCATGTAACTGTATCTCACTGTTCCTCACCAGGACAGGTGGAGCCTCAGGGGCAGCCTTGAGCACCCCTGGGGGCAGGATTTTTCTATTTAAGGAAGGCCTCTCAGCCCTCTCCAGGTTGTATCCCATCACCACTACTCATTCATCTCCCACATCTCACTCCTCCATCTCCCACATCCCACTCATCCATCTCCCACATTGCACTCATCACCATCTAATCACCCATTCACCACCCAGCAATCTGTGGTCCTACCGCAATATAAAAAAAAAGAGATCATCAGTGTACCAATAACAAAAAGTAAAGGAAATCAAAAAACACTTTTATAACCTCATCAAAAATAAAAACAACCCCATTAGTTACTTTGAATAAGTTTTCTTCTGTGACCTGAACTATTCAGCACCAAATTAAAGAAAACCACCCATCACCCAATACTTAAACCTTAAAAAGAAAGAGAGCACAAAAAAAAAGGGACTACTAACCTTTTTTTTTCTACCCATCCCCCTGTGGTTAAACCCGTCCTTGGATCCTCTCCTTAAACATCCCTTTGATAAAACCCTTGAACCCTTTAAAAATTGTGGTATTGTTCAATAACACACATATCTTATCAAAGACTAACCAATAAACCAATAAATCTGGTCCATTCTTCAACAAACCTACTAATAACTATTGATAAATAATGTATGTCTGATCTGAGACGTATTTGAAGTCTCAAAGAAACCAGCCATTAATTTTTTTAAAAAAGAAATATTGTGCAGACTTACTATAGTACTGGAAGGGCAGTCAATTCAAAACCACCTTAGTTTTTACTAATACTCTAAAGGAGTATGAGTGAGACTAAATTCCCCTTCAAGGACTGCCAGAAATATATTTGATAAATTACTTACCAAATCCCAAAGGAGTCTCTAAAATGTCTGATCAAAATGGAAAGATCTTGATTTTTGACGGGGTTTGAGGAGGAGAAGTTGTAGGTGGGAGAGTTGAGGCAAGAGGCATGATAGGTGAGCAATTTAATTTGAGGAAGAGGAGTTTTAGGGTGGAATTGATAGTTGAGGTAGGAAGGGGGGAGCAGCTGAGACGTTTTTGGTTGAAGCAATGAAGGGTGAAGATGGGGATCAAGATAGGATAGATCAGAAAGGAAGAGGGAGATGGAGATGGAGCAAGAGATGAGTGAGGGGGTAAATCATGGAAGTTGTTGGAGGATCAAACAAAAGGAAAGGAATGAGGAATCAAGCCAAGGAGGTAGATGGATGGAGACAAGGAAAGAGAAGGAGTCTAAGCTGGAGGGGGGCTGATGCTTCATTTTGAGAAAGTCTGCACTGGATCATGATCTTGAGCAGTTGTGAAAAGGCTCGAGTCATTGCAATAGCTGTTGAGGAGGAGAAAAAAATGAGACCTCTTACCACCAGGGGATGAAGGGAGGTACTTCAGGAGGTGGATCTAGTAAATACAGTGGTAGAGGTTGATTGCACTGAGGGTTGAGAATGGCTGAGGGGACTGACTATGCAAAGTCAATTTGTGATCATGAAAATGTGGAAGGGTGTATGATGTTTTGCATGTTGATGGATGGATATGCATAAATGGCAGGTTTGAAGGGTGCAAATTTCTATTTTGATGAAAACCAAAACTTTGGGATGCACAAGCCAAGAGGTATGTGTATTTCAAAAAACTGCTGTTAAAAATTGCAGGTTTGGTAAGAATAAATGGGGGATTTGATAACTTTGATACACCCTATTTTTTTGAATGATTTTTATGAAAGCCCAATCCTTTGTATACCTAAGGCACAATCATTAAAAATTTTCCCTGTTGATTTTTAAATTAATTAAAATTCCCCAGGTCTTATTATCTTTTTATATGAAATTCATTTCATAGCCTTGAAAATGGGTAAAGAAGGAGGTTCATTGATGTATAATGTTTCAATTCTTCCCATTGGTAATATGTGGAGATGATGTATGTCCAGAAGTTTTTTAGCAATTGCAAATTAGATCATGGAAAAAACTTGAATATCTGAAAAAAAATCCATCCCCCATTAAAGCCTAGTTTTTTTAAATTGGATCAAAAGGTTTTTTTTTGTATACTTTTATCTCATTGGGTTTTCAAAATTTTATGATCAAAATAAAAAAATATAATTCAAATAAATTCAATTTTGAAAAATTATTTACATACTGTTAGAAGTCTTATTTAACCCCTTACATTTGGTTTCCTCTTTGAAAATAGTTACTTTAATTATTTTTGTAAAATAACACTGAAAAAATTGTGTTCATCTTAAAAAATTTGAAAAGTTCACTACCCAGTTTCTATTATCATTAATTACATTCCTTGGGGTGATTTATTTACCATTATTAATTACCTTCATTTCTTCTGAGATACTTATTATTTTTTATTTTTCATTTTGGGCATTATTTTTCTCACGCATCCAACTCTTTATTTCACGCATTTTGACATTGGTCACGCAAAAATACTGTATTTCACTCAGCTTTCAAGAATTCATTTTTTTGAATTCTGAATGAGAAGCCCCATATCAGGGTTTCTTAAAACTCTAACCAAGATTTTGATAATTTTGGAGCCATTAGAACCCCTTAAAAAATTCAATCACAAAATGAAAAAATTTGGTAAAAACAAATTTTTGGAAGGGTTTTTCAATCATCATTTTTGCTATTTGAGTTGGGGTTTTATTGGTTATTTCAGCCTCCAGAACATTTTAAAAAAATTCAAAGAGTCTTTAAATAATTTTTTCATATTTTTTGGATTTATCCTTTCACCTTAAAAAATTCCTTCAAAAAACACAAAAAATCGAAAAAATCAAATTTCTCTTTGGACATTTGAATGCTTTTATATTCCTTTTTATATCATTTTTTGGGGTAATTGAAGCTATTAAAAATTTAAAAAAAAAAAACATTCAAAGAGCATTAAAATATTTTTTCCAGATTTTTGGATGTATCATTTTACCTAAAAAAAATCCTTCAAAAAAGCAAAAAAATGAAAAATGCAATATTCTAATTTGACTTTTGGATCCTCATGTTTGCCATTTTGACTTATTTTTTGGTTTTTCAAGGTTTTAAAATTGTAAGAGAACTATTCAAGAGATTTTTTTAAAAAAAATCATGATTTTTAAATGTCATTTTTGAACTTTAAAAATTCCATCAAAAAACCAAAAAATTCAAAAAAATCACTTTTCTCACTGGATTTTTGAATCCTTTTTTTGACCTATATAATTTTTTTTGGGTGATTCTAGCTTTCAGAATTTTGAATGTTAAAAAAAAAGTTCATTAATAATTTTTGAAGATCATCTGTATTCTTGCATACACCTTACAAGCTTCATTCAAAAAATTTAAAATTAAGAAAAAACATGGATACAAATATTAAAATTTATTCAACTATGATTGGTTCTATTTTTCTACTTTATTTTTGTGGAGGGAACAAAACCTCTTTACCAAGATTCAAATTTCTCTGAACAATGTTTTTCCAAGATTTGGAATCCTTTTTCACAAAGCTTTTCCAAAGTGGATCTAACCTGGGAGCTGTCCAATGATCAGAATTGAACTTGAATGAGACTATATTTTGGGATTCCTCTAAAAGAATGAAGCAAATAGGAGAAGTTTTGGAATTTGGAGTGGGAGGGGAATTCAGAGGAAGATAAGTGCAAGGCATTAAAGAAGAAAACAGAAACACTGTACACTTATATGCTTCATCAAGAAGGAAACCATGGCATGGAAATTTCATCCACATATTTATGGGAGCTGGGCCATGAAGGTGGACCCCTCCTTTTGATTATATGAAAGCTCAGGAGGAGTGGCCAGAGGAGTGGAATCAAGAATTTGAGTAGATGAATAAGGAGCAAGAGGATTTGAATCACTATTTTGATTAGATGATATAATGGAGGATGGTCCTGGTGAAACAGTTGAAACAGTTCTGAAAAGTGGGTGGATGTTTTCTTGAGCCATTGGAAAAAGAGATTTTCTTGTTTGGAAGTATCTGGAGTGTTAAGTTGTTTTGATGAGTGGATGGTGGTGTGGTTTTGAAAAGTTGTGGTGTCTGGTGTGGTGTGGTGTTTTTTAATGTGGTGTGGTGTGGTGTGGTGTGGTGTGGTGTGGTATGGTATGGTGTGGTATGGTGTGGTGTGGTATTGTGTGGTGTGGTGTGGTGTGGTATGTTATTGTAGTGAGATGGTGTGGTGGGGGGTGATGGGAGGGTGTAAAAGTTCAAGGCGGTGGTTTATAAGATAATTGGGGCGCTCCAAGATGGGTTTTGGTCCCAGGAAAAAATTTTCAGTCATATTCAATATATGCATGTTAAGGGCTCAAAGAAGAGTGGATTTTCCAAATTGTTTTGTTTTTTTGATGGAATTTTCAAAGCTCATAATGACATCCAAAAATCCTGAAAAAAAAATCAAGAAGCTCTTATATTTATTCTTACAAATCTCAAAGCTTGAAACACCAAAAAAAATAAGTCAAAATTGCAAATATAAGGATCCAAAAGTCAAATGAGGAAATTGAATTTTTTGAATTTTTTGCTTTTTTGAAGGAATTTTTTAAGGTAAAATAATACAGCCAAAAATCTGAAAAAAATATTTTAATGCTCTTTGAATGTTGTTTTAACTTTTTGATAGCTTGAATTGTTGAGATTTGTTGATTTAATCTGCTGAACCAATCTGAGTATCTCATTTATTCCTCTCCATTCATTCTATTTCATTTTAATCACCTATGCACGTGTTCCCATAAGACTAACCTGTCAACTGTTGTAGTGTGCTACGCGCACTGTGAGTGTAAATACTCCATATGTGGTGACCTCTTTTCACTATCACTCATGAGCCTGATCCAGATCTACCACTGCCAAATTGATCACCTGAACAATCAGATGATCTGGCAGTTGTGGGTCTTGGATCAGGTAAAGTGTCCAGTCATCTCTAGTTCAATCTGCATCTTTCTTTTCTTTTTTCTTCTGACCTTTTTTTCAAATACATTTTCTCAGGAGTATTGTCTTAAATTTGGTTGTAGGGTGGTTGATATTTTCATAAAAAGTCTCTGTTCTTGGTCTTTTCAGGTGACTCTACCTTGTTATTCTTTTCCTACCTCAATGCCTCATTCTGAAATAAACATCTTTTAAGATTTTCAGTCTCAACATATTTAAATTCCCAAGAACTCTATCAAAATTGACCAGGAACAATGTCAGAGAAGGAAAAATCCAAAGGAGATTCCAAGCTGAACATACCATTGCTCTCTGAAGACAACTTTGATGCATGGTTACTAAGAATCTGAAGCTACCTCTGACAAAAAGGACTCCTAGAAGTGGTACTTGAAGATGTCGGTGATAATTCAACCTCAGCTACTCAAAATAAAGAAATATGAACCAGCCAATATCCTCATTCAACACTTGTGTGACACTGCATTTGATGCCATTGTTACTTTTGAAAATGAAGACAACCTTCACTCAATCTGGAGAGCCATCCACAACTGTTATGCCTCTCAATATTTGAATAACCATGGTCAACTTTGGCTTAACTTCATCCAGTACCAGTATTAAGGGAGTTTGACCCAGTACATAGAAAATTTAGCAAATTAATGAATGAAATCTTGGTTGTGAAACTTGACGTTCCTCAAGACATACTTAGTTATAAAATCCTTGCCAAACTACCTATAAATTTACAACATATAGTTGACACAATATTACTAAATAATGAACTCCTCAAAATCCCCACCAATGTTCTCAAAAAACTCCAAGAAGGCACTCATCTTGAGTCAGCCAAATTGGGACCAGAAGACACACCACCTTTGCAAGATGAGACCACCACTTCCACCGCACTCCTGAAGACCAAGCAAAAATCCAGGAAAAACGGACCCAAACAACCACGTACTAAATGCTGTCACAATCCCTTAGCTGATCATCCTGAACACAAGTGTTGGGCACTCCACCCACACCTTAGACCCACTTGGTATCAACCAAAATCCAACCATCCAAAGGCATTCCAGCAGACTCCTCTGAAACCACTGAGGCCAAGACCGCTGAAGCGCACCTTAAATTCCAATTTTATATGACCAAACCCACAAACCCTGACAGAAATGTACTACTTCCTGTTTTGGATAGTGGAGCCACCCATCATATGGTGAAATCTGATAATTTTCTCTTCAATGCACGTCCTACTAATTTTTGTGTAGGCACCAGCAACTCTTAATGACCTCTTCAAGCCAGTGCAGTCAGAGATGTTGTAATTATCAACCACATGTGGAGGGTAATGAAACTCATGAACTTCCTGCTAGTGCTTCAACTGAACCAATCTCTTATCTCACTTGATCAACTGTTTGCACAGAGAGCCTCTCTCACTTGATTTGGACTCTCAGGCATAGAGGTTAATCTGGAAGGGTTTGAGCTCATTGGATCATCTCAGAATCACCTGTTTAAACTCTGCGGCACAAGTTTCAAAACCACCTCTCAACAAAAAATTCATCTTATGGATCAAGTCACCACAAAAATCTGGCACACCCAACTTGGACATCCAAGTTGGAAGGTCCTTGACGCTATCTTTCCAAAATCTGTTCTCACTGGGAGGGATCTGAACAGTTGTGACATATGGAAAACCGCTAAATGTACCGCTACTCCATTCTTTCATCATTTCAAGAAGGTTTCACAACCACTCAAATGTATCCATCTTAACATAGTTGGGCCCATCTCCCCATCCCCACCCAATGTATTTGGTTACATTCTCACTATAGTTGATCAATTTTCCAATTATGTCACGGTCTGCCTGCTCAATCATAAAAACCATGCAACCAAGGTGATAATTGACTACATCTCCAAGGCAGAAAGAATCACTGGCCACAAGGTCAAGACCCTTGTCTCAGAGAATGGTGGTGAGTTTATTGGTAACAATCTGGCCAGTCATCTAAGTTTTCACCGCATCTCTCACAACCTTTCCACACCACACACGCCTTAACACCAGGGAATTGCTGAAATAATGAACCAAAGTCTTTTAAGCAAGACCTGGTGCATACTTCTCCAAAACCAGTTTCCTAAATACCTATGTGAAGAGGCCTCAAATACTGTGGCAAACCTCTGAAATGTCCTGCCATCTTCCTCCAAAAACAAGAAGACTCCATTCAAGATGTGGTTCAACACTTAATTCAATTACAAATTCCTTTGCACTTTTGGTTGCAAGGTTACCTACCCTATTACCAAAGCCAACCGTACCTCCAAGATGGATCCTCCTGGAAGAACTGGATTTCTCCTTGGTTATGTACATAACTTTTCTAGCTAAAAAGCTTGGGATCCTATAACCAAGAAGGAAGTTATTACGTCCAATCTTAGGTTTCATGAAATTGAATTCTTGGACCACCAACCCCAACCAACAAAATATTTATCATTCTTCAATTAAAAACTTGTGGATCACAAATTAATTTCACCACCTTCTTTAAGTCCAAATATCCCAACTGAACCCATTGAGTCCAGCCCACCAGCTCAAATCTAGGAGATCCAAGAGTCCAACACCAACATCTCCCCTGTATCCAACAACCTACCTCCACTTCACATCATCAACCAACCTCAAGGCCCAGGATCAAACATCAGTTGGCCAGGTATCTCTATACTTACTTATGCTGAAGAAGATGACCCCACCACATTGGATCAGGCTCTGAAGTCAAAGAACCTACTAGAATGGATTGAAGCAATGAATCGGGAGTTACTCAACATGCTGATTTTTTTGTGTCTGGGAAGAAGTAGTAGATCCAGTCAAATTCATCTGGGTATTCAAAAAGAAAAGAGACAACAAAAAACATATTGTCAAGTTCAAGGCCAGACTTTGTGCACAGGGTTTTAATCAAAAACTAGGTTTCAAGTATCAAGACTCTTTCTCCCCCACTGGAAACAAGTCATCTCTTAGGCTCCTCATCTCATTTGCTGCCAGGAATTACTTACACTGCCACCAAATCAATGTGAAATCTGTGTTCCTGAATGCCTGGCTTGACAAGTCTGCCTATGTAATGCCACCATCCAACCTCAGTCTTGGGAGAGGCAAAGGTCTCCAACTCCTGAAAGTGATATATGGATTGAAAAAAACTCCAAGGGCCTGGTGCCAAACACTTTCCAAACAGCTTCTCTCTATAGGGTTCAACAGGAGTGAAAAAAAAAATATGTCTTCTGGGACTCTACCACTTGGCTGTACGTACACGTTGACAACATTCCAATTTTCAGTAATGTTCCTTCCCCTTTCATCAACAAAATCAAGGCAAAGTTTGAAATAATGGATCTTTGAGCTGCCAAGCTACTCCTGGGAATGAATGCTGAACAAACTCCCAACAAATTCAAAATCTCTCAGTGCACTTACATCAAATCATTGATCAAACAGTACAACCTGGATGATCATGAAAGATTCTCAACTTGAATACAACAGTTGTAAGACTACAAACGTTACTGAGCCGGAGGAAGTTCTGTGGAGGGGAAAAGGTTCTGTTTATGCTTCCCTCCTGATTTTTACAAAAATATTTAAGTTTAACTGCAATCATGATCCAGAACCTTGTAAATGAGTAATCAATGGGAAGGATTAATTTTGATAGTAGTTGGTAGTGATGGTAACAAAACTATCTGAGACAAGATGGTGTGGGAAAAGATTTGAAATAACTAAGTTAAAATTATTTCAGAGTTCAATAGAACAAGGCAGTTGTAAGTAACAAAGACCACAAGCTAATAACTCTGGTTGTCAGCAGAAGATTAGGAAAAATCAACTCAATCCCAACCAACCTCCGTTTTCTCAATGAACCTGCCCAACTCTCCCCAATCAAGTGCTTGAAGGGTACCAGATAACTGTGGGTTGCTTTACAAAACAAAGCCATTTTTTTATGAAGCTCCAGAAGCAAAACAGTAACAAATTCAAACAAAAATAACTCAGCACTTCTCAAGGGAATCAAGAATATCATGGTGGAATTTAACTTCAAATAAATAAAGTTAGTTTTAACACTTCCAGTTTTCAAGATTAAAGAAACCTCTCAGTCAAATGTGACTGGTTCCAGAAAGGCAACCAAATGAATGGTCAAGACCAAAGTGTTCAGAGAAAGGGGTCAAAGGAGTGGCTGAAAAAACTCAAGAATTCAACCCAATGAATTCTTCTTCAACCAGCAAGGCTATTTGTTAGTGATAAAGGTCAGGTTACATAGGGCAGATCAAAGGGCTTGAGTGTAGAGGCTCAAAGGATCAAGGGGCAATCAAAAGATATACCCAGGATAAAGATGCTCAGAAAGTGGAAAGGGCCCCACGCTTTGATTACTTAGATGATAATGGATGATTGGATTATAAGATGGATGATTATTTGAAAAAATTCTGGGGAGATCCCCTCCTTTTATGGGCAAGAGACCCTGTTGCCTTTTTACAAGTGAGACTACAAATGAGTGCGGATTTTTTTTTTTTTGGAATGATGCGGGACATGTGAACAAGATGAAAGGAGAGACCAGCCTGCTTCACTGATGACAGCGGGCAGCAGATGGAAACCCGCAAGTTGGAAGATGAGTGGTAGTGGGAGGGGAGGAGGAACATCCATGGCAGCGGTTTCAGGGCCGCAACAGTGCTTGTGGATGATTGATGCTAACAGGCATCAGCGGTGGTTGATTGATGGTTGAGGAAGATTGATCAAGTGGGCTGGTTTGGTTGATTTCCATTTTTTTTTATTGGTGACAAAAATTTGGTGGACAACCACCCGCAATGGATGATTGACAGGTGACAACAGGTGGTTGCTGTTGGCGTGGGAGATTGGGAACAAACATGGTTGGATTGGTGTGATGATGTTGGGGTGATCATTGTCTAGGAAATCAATCAAGGCGGACATGTTGGGTATTATCCCTCTTGATTCCGGGCTGTTGATGGGGAATGGATTGGATTGAGTCAAAAAACAGGAGCGGAGTGCGGAGATGGGAGTACTACAGGCGGATGAGCAAGACTGCAGGCGGAAGCATGGGAGCCATTGCATTGATTGGTGAATGCATTGGTGAGATCCCAATCAGAAAAACCAAGACTTGGAAGTGGTTTCCTGGTATGGGGGGGGTTGATTGACCTAGAATGGAGGGATGGTGAGGGTGATGATGAGGACAATGGCGATGAGGATGAGGATGATGAGGATCATCCGTGCGGGTGCTGGGTCAAAAAAAAAAGAACAAGGCAGCAGGTGCAGCAAGAAGGAGTTGAAAGCAAGGCCTGGGGAGTTGAAAATCCCCAGGGTACCTTTCCTAGATGACTAGGACAGGGAAGATTCAGGAGGAACAAAGGAAGAAGAGTACCCATAGCAACAATGAATTTTTTTTTTTTTCTTCTTTTTTTTTTTGATAGGATAAGAAACTTCAGAAAAAACCTTTTTTTGAAAATTTTTCTGCCTTTTCTTGAGGTGCACCAAATTGGTAACCACATCTCTCCCCAACTTAAAGACTTTCCCTATTCTTCATCTCAAATTTGAAGATATTAAGAAAAAAAGGAATACAAATTAATTGGGACAGAAGAATGGCCATTTCTTGATCTTGAGAGTGATTGAAAATTTGGAAAAAATATCTTGATCCACCCAAAAGAGCCCTAGGAGTGGCAGAGATAAAACAAAGAGGGTTTTCCAGTTGCTCAGGTATGTGGCATAAAGTAGATTTTCACAAAAAAAAAAAACAGCAAATGACCCTGGTGGTGCACAATTGGGAGGACTTACTATGACCCCAAATTTCCCCCACAACAATGAAAACTCTTGACTTGATCAGCAGAGAACCTTTTGGCCAACTGAGTACTATCCAGTTCTTCAAAAATGTAAGATCCACCTCTGACTTGACAAACCATCCAATAAGGACCATTCCAACAATTTGAAAAGAGCTTTCCTAACTGAGTCTCCAAGTATTTATTATAAGCCAAAACTGGATCACCTGGATTTCAGGGATCCCTGATTCAATTTGCATGCTTATCTTCCCAACCCTGGACTGATTTTTTTCTTGATTACATAATCTTCTGATATGCTTCATCACAAATGTCTTAACTTTTCTCCAGTTTCTTGGATCTGGAAACTTATAGATCAGTGGTTGAGGAAACCTGCTCTCATGAGATACCCAGGAAAGATTCCATTTCAGGATTGAGAGGAAGGACTGCCCTTTGGCCAAAAATTATTTTGTAAGGTGAGTAGCCAGTGGTCTTTTTAGTTGATATTTAATCAGAGAAAAGAACCAGAGGGAGAAATTTGCAACAATTCTTTCCACTCTCACCAGCCTTTTTCACAATAGCAGCCTTCAAAGGAGCATGGCCTCATTCCACCATGCCTTGGAATTCCGGATAATAAGGTGTAGTAAACCAATGTTTTCCAGTTAGTGATGAGATCATTTCAGCAAGTTTTCCACCAAATTCAGAGCCACAATCAGTAGGATAAGATTGATTCAAGCCATGACGCATTGTCCAGTTCTCATAAAGGAAAGCTGCCACTGATTCAGAGCTGAGATTCTTAAGGAATTTTGCTTCAACCCATCCAGAAAATTTTCCTCTAGCCACAATGAGATACTTAGCACCACCTGCGTTACTACGAACCACATCCATAGAAATCATTCCAAAGACAGTGGACTCCCCATTAGGATAAAAAATCTTGGCTGGGCGCCTAGGATCACATTTATGGCAAACTTCACAACTGTGGCACCATTGAGAGAGGGATTTCTTCAGAGATGGCCACCAGAATTGTTTTGATATGTGTTAATAATTTTTGGTTTCCTCACAATGAACAAGACCTTCATGGATAATTTAAAGGACCAAATATTGCTTAGAAGAGATAGTAAAAACAATGAGAGCACAACTATTTCCTCTTTTCATAAGCCTAAAACCTTGGAAAAAGAAATTAGAGGACTTTCTTTTAAGGGATTGAAATTCTTCGGCAGAGAGATCAGTGGGTCTTTGGAGATTTGAAAGGTACTGCTCTAATTTAAGCCAGAAACCCTGCTTGAAGCCAGAATAATCTTGAGATGAGAAAGAGAAGACAGGCCAAATTATAGGTTCATCCTCATCAAAGTCGATTCCAACATCCAATTAATCATTTCCCCAAGGACATCAAGATAAACCATCAGGCATGGTGAAAGATTTTCCAGGCCTGTGAAAAATATCAAAAGAGAAAAACTGAATAAAAGCCACCCATCAATTCATAGGAGCATTTGGAAGGCTGGGAGCATTGATTGTTTCAATTATGGATCAAGCTTCTACTTGTAATTCAAAAAGTTGACATAGAGAACTGTTTGAAGTTTCTTCAACATTCAAGCCACGCGGCAGAGTTCCAGTTTTGGTTGGGAATATCTGGATTCCACATCTGAATATAACAAGGACTCATAAAGAGCAGGAGGGTCCAAAACATTTTCATCTTGCTGAGTAAGAACAGCCCCAACAGATTGATAACTAGAATCAACAGCCAGCTTGATCTTGCCAGCTCCAGGTCCAGAAGATATGTTTTTCAAGACTATCTCTTTACCAAAAATCATTTTAAGCAACCAAAAAGAATATTCAAAATCTTGGGTCCAAATCCATTCAGCATCTTTCTGGGTTAGACAATGCAAAGGGCAGAGATGTTTCATAAAGATGGAATGAAGATTTGAACATAAGTGACAACACCTAGAAAGCCTCTAACTTCAGTGGGATTGATTGGAGTGGGCCAAGAGATGATCTTGTTGACTTTGGATGGGGCCATTCTCCTTCCTTCCTTGCAGAACACATGACCAACAATTTACAGAGCAGGGACACAAGCTGCCAATTTGGATCCAGAAACAGTCAAGCCCAATTCCTCAATTTGAAACAGAATCTTTTCCAAAGTAGTAGCTTATTCCCAATGAATCAAAAAATCCCTGGATGCAAAGATAAGATCTCATTATCATAATCAGACCCTGGACCTTTAATTTGGCCATTTTCAATAAAGATACCATCATTATCAGGAATTTCATCCCAGAGGATCCATATAATTTGAGTTGGATAGACTGCAACCAAATTGGTGCCACCCTGAGGCAAATGAGTAAGCTGGAATTGAAAAAGAGGAGTATCAAAAGTAGTGAGAGGACAAGAGGTAGGATGTAGATATTTTTTTTCATAGCCACCCATAATGTCCCCCAGACCATAGCAAGCTCTCCCAGAAAAAGATTCCACAAATTCTTCAGTAGCAGGAGGAACACCAGAGTATTTAATTGTAACTATGTTGACAGGTTGGAGATTGTGAACTGCTCTAAGTTTACCATTACTTTTAAGGACACGGAAAACATATCTTTAATAACTGGAAGTTGACTGTTCATATAGACCAATAAGGACTTGCTTTTGGATAAACTTGATAAATTTGTCAAATTTAGCAGCAGGGATTGGAATCTTTTTCTTTTTCCAGTGATTGTGCTCAACTACAGGGATGATGTAAGGGATACAATAGGATTCTTTCAAAGACCTCTCTTTTCTTCACAGAAGGCAATATACTTTTCACTCAGAGATAAGAAATTTTTGATCAAATTCAACTCATCAGGAAGAAGCCATTCGTCTGGACCAAAGTTGACCACTTTCAGATGTTCTTCAGTGACACAACAACAAGGCACAAAGGAACCAGTAAGAGATCAAGATAAACCACAGTGAGTATTGTGGGATAAAGAGGGCGCATAAGAGGAGGATTGAGGTTGAGAGACATGGTCTGGTTGACTGGTTGGTCCTTTTTTGCAACTGGTTTATACTTAGTGGCAAAAGAGAGAAGTTCCTGCTTCCTCCAAGTATTGACCAGCAAGACCTCCCTTTGAAAGCCTAGACCAAGTTCCAACATCTTCCACTTCCTATGTTCTGAAGTTTCCTCAAAGGGTTCCTTTTCCATAAAAGAAGAACCAAGGGATAATATGTTGCTCATGGGTGTGGCACAAAGTAGAGTTTCAAAAATGATGGTAGAAGAAGGCTCTGGTAGTGCGCAATCAGGAGGGCTTACTTTGACCCCCAAGTGCCTCCACTGAAGTCCATATTCCTCCATACCAAAATCATTAATAAGAGGATAAATATAAGGATCTATTTTATACTCATTTCAGAGATTTGAGCCAGAACTCAAATAAGATTGAAAATAATTAAGATAACAGGGAAAAGAAGAAATCACAGATCCAGAGAGAGAGGAAATATCTTTGGGATTTTTCATTTTGACATGTTTTTAATTTTTAATACTTCCCCAATCAGAAGAAAATGATGAGAAAATTGTGAAATAAGCCTCTGGGATGAGATTTGATCCTTGATTTAAAGTTTGAGGCTGGGAATGACTACAAATATCAGTAGATTCAACTACTCCCCTAAGAAATGAGAGGAATTAGAATTATCCTTCTGTTTCTCCTTGAAAATTGATTTGGGAGTATGACCAGGAAAATCTCTTTCCCAACAACCAGAATCCAAAGAACAGGGAGGAACTTCAATCTTTCTGCAATCAGCATCAGGCAGAAGAATTCTCTCCCCAACTTGATCATACAATATCAATGTAGCACTAAAGTCCATTAAAAAAGGTCAACCCAAGATCATAGGTACTTCCAAACAAGTAATCCAGAAATGACAGGTTCCAATGATATTTTGACCAATTTGAACGGGAAAATCTTCAGAAATACCAACTAACTCACAAGACTGATTACCTATTCCATACACTGCAGAATTGAAGCGAACTCTAGGGCTGAGCTTGAGTTTGCAGGCCATAGAATCCAAGATCAGGTTAATTTGGGAACCAGAATCAACCAGGAGAGAAATTTTTCTATCCAATTTGCCAAGAATACAGGGAATAAAACCAAGTGAACAAGATTAGAGGTTGGAATCTGAGGAGGGATCAGTTCCGCCAGAGTCCTCAAGCAAAGTTCCAGAGGAAACATTCAATTTTTCAGAGCCAATTTCCACACGCCAACAAGAGACCCATTTCTTCATTGCTTCAGCAACAGAGGGAAAAAAGCAACAGGAGCTCAGCAACAGATAAATCAGGAATTTTATGATCAGAGATTTTCTTTAATACCCCTTCCACAGGATTAGGTTGGTCCTTACAGATTTGCCTCTCAAACGGGACTTTTGTCTGGGTGGAGCAAGGATTATCAGGCAAATCAGGGATTATGAAAGGATCAGTAGGGTGAGTTGTTGCAACAGGAGAAGGATTGGTGTGATTTTGAAACCTCTCCATCACAGGTTTCATTTCTATTTCCATATCTTTGGCTACAGAGGAAGTAGGTTCAGGAGAGGATTGAAGTTTGAATGGTTTACAAAGGATAGCGGATGGCATAGGGGGAGCTCTGTAAGGTTTGGGTTCCTCATTTTTTTTCCTAGCTGGATCAGATTGATGAGCTCCAGAGAATCTAGAGGAAGAAATAGCAGGAGGATACCATGGTTGAAGAGCACCACAGGAAGATCAAAAATTCTAAGAGGCCAAAGATGCTTGCTTGGGAGGAGATGGCTGGAAAGAAGCCACCAAATGACAAATAGGAAGTGATGAATAAAAAGGGATCAGGGCACCATTAGGAAGAAAAAAATTATTTCCCTTTGGTTCCACCAATTTTTCCTCCTTGTCCTTCTGGATTTCCAGGCATCATCCGGTTCCATGACCTTCCCTATGACCATAATAGCAAACCAGAGTGGATCTAGGAATAGAATTAGAGGGTTTAGGAGCAGCAATAGAAGAAATCTTTTGATCCATCTTGTTTCCAAAAGCTTGGAGAAGCTTGGTGATTTCATCAATAGTTGCCATTTCTTTTCTGGCCCGAGAATTTGATTTAGGACTATGAATGTCCTCCATTTTCCTAATAATTTTGTTTTACTTGGAAAATGGGGGATCAGGAACAGGTTTGGCGGTGCAGGATTTCTCAAATGTCAAGGAAGGTTGACCTTTCATGAATTTATCCACAGCACCGCTAAGGACAACAAAAAAACAGGAAGCTTGAAGCAATTATCCTTAGTTGTGATCATAGATCCAGAATTAGCTAATTTTTCCCTTATTCCCTCCTGGACTCCTAGCAAAAAAGATTGAAAAAATCAGACTCAAATATTTTTGAAGGTTTCAATGTGATCATTTCTGAGAAGATAAGATTGGAGAGGATTCCACAATTTCCTAAAAGATTGGTACTCAGAGGCTGAAGAAATACCATCCTTTGAGATCCACTGAGAAACCAGATTGTCCAAGTCCTGCAGCGTAAAAAAGGCTATGTCTATCTTTCCCCAATATGCCAGCATTGCTTCCTTCAGAAGCATTCAGTTATGAGATTCAAATCCATTTAAAGACTTGATTACTTCCATGACTGTTTCAGAGGAAATAAAGAATTGCAATTTGTAGGCCACATTGTATTTGCTAGATCCATCCACTTCCGCAGCCATTTTGTAAGAATCCAGGAATTGGTTGACATTTGTCACATTGAAGCGCAAGTTCTAGTCCTGAGGTTTGATCTTGACCATCTTATCACAAACACAGTAGGAGGAGGAACCAATAGGATCCATCTTGACAGAGTTCCCAGAGGATAAAAATAGCAGATTTCCAATGTGGCTCATGAGAGTGGCAAGAGTAGGCTTTCACAAAAACAAAAAGAATCTTGCCCAAGAAGTGCACAATTGGGAGGACTTACTTTTGAGATAAGTTGCCTCCCCAGATCAGACCTGATAAAAAGAGAATAAATAAAAAATAAATAAAAAATAAAAAAATAAACAATAAAAGGAGATTGGATTTTGAAGTTGATTCCAAATGTGATGGGGACTGTAAATCCCAAGCTGGCTGGTTTGATCCCTGCCCAGGGGACCAAATGTAAGACTCAAAAAAGTTCTGAGCCAGAGGCAGTTCTGTGGAGGGTAAAAGGTGCTGTTTAGGCTTCCCTCCTGAGTGTTACAAAAATATTTAAGTGTAACTGGAATCAAGATCCAGAACCTTGTAAACAAAGAATCAATGGGAAGGAAGAATTTTGATAGTAGTTGGTAGCAATGGAAACAACACTATCCAAGACAAGAGGGTGCGGGAAAAGATTTGAAAAAACTAAGTTCAAGTTTGTTCAGAGTTCAATAGAAAAAGGCAGTTGTAAGTAACAATGCCCACAAGCTAATAAACCTGGTTGTGAGCAGAAGATTAGGAAAGATCAACTCAATCCCAACCAACCTCCAGGTTCTCAATGAACCCGCCCAACTCTCTGCAATCAAGCGCTTGAAGGGTACCAGATAACTGTGGGTTGCTTTACAAAACAAAGCAATTTTTTTATGAAGCTTCAGAAGAAAAACAGTAAGAAATTCAAACAAAAATAACTCAGCACGTCTCAAAGGACTCAAGGATAGTGTGGCAGAATTTAACTACAAAGAAATAAAGGGAGGTTTAAAACTTCCATGCTTCAATCTTAAAGAAACCTCTCAGTCAAACATGACTGGTTCCAGAAAGGCAATCAAATCAATGATCAAGACCAAAGTGGTCAGAGAAAGGGGTCAAAGGAGTGGCTTAACACACTCAAGAATTCAACTCAATGAATTCCTCTTCAACCAGCAAGGCTATTTGTTAGTGATAAGGGTCAGGTCACAGAGGACGGATCAAAGCATTTGAGTATGGAGGCTCAAAGGATCAAGGGGAAATCAAAAGATATACCCAGGATAAAGGTGCTCAGAAAGGGGGAAGGGCCCTGCGGTTTGATTACTTAGATGATGATTGATTATTGGATTATAAGATGGATGATGATTTGCAAAAAGGCAGTGTAGAGCCCCTCCTTTTATGGGCAAGATACCCTGTTGACTATGTACATGTGATGTAGAAAATTGATCTTCCTTTCTACGTCAGGTACTCACAGGGAAGCCTGCTTTTTCTGCTTCTTTTACTCAAATATCACTTCACTGTCACTGCTTGACCACCTGCAAACTAATCTCCAGCGCTTCCAGTCTGTACTGGGAGAGGGAGAAGATGCGGACGACCATCTGTTTTCACTTGATATCAACTTCAACTCAACTTCAACTCTCTTTAAGTTTTTGCCTCAAAATCACCGAATATTTCTAGTCTTCTTTCTTTTTTTCTTTTGGTTCTATTTGTCTTTCTTTTTATTCATCTTCTTACTTTTTCTTTTTCTAATCCTTATTTTCAATCTCATCTATTATTATACTTGTGCTATCCAAAACGCTCCCAATCATCAACTCCTCAATCAACTCTTCTATGTCTGGTAAGACAGTCACTACGTCTCTTCTTCAAAGGTCTTGAAATCTGATTCTCTTCTCTTCAGCCTGCCTTGACTTTCTTCCATTTCATTTCTTCTAGTCTCTCAGCCTTCCTCATGTTCTAAGTCCTAAAATACTCTATGGTAAAAGCTTGTGCTTGATCCCTCTTTAAATTCATAAATTAAATTCAATTCAACCAAAACGGTTAAAAGCCAAACTCTCAACAGCTAACCGCAATGGAGGGATCAAGCTCAACTTTTTTCAATGGATTCACTCAAATTATGCTAAAGGCCGCTCTTGAAGCAATTCTAATTCTCAAAAAAGAAAATTACTCAATCTGGAAGGACAAATTATCAATTCTATTTGAGCTAAAGAATGTTAAAGTCGCGCTGGAAGACAAATCAAAAGAACTAAGCAAGACAGAGGACATGGAAGTAAGGTTCATTATACTATTGAAAATTTATTTGGTGACGCACGCAAACGTGGTAAATGCTCTCAACATAAAATCGGCAAAATTTCTATGGAAGAGCATCAAGGAAAGTTTTGCCTCCTCGCAAACAGCACGTTGGGCAAGAATCTTCAATGAATTCTTGTACCAAGAATTTAGAGCCAAAAACATAGCATCTTTCATAACTCAATCAAAAATTTCCATTAAGAAAATGGCAGATGTAGGAATTGACTTACCGGATGATATTGTGGCTTACTTAATCTTATTCAAATTTTCTTCCCAACTAAATCCTCTTTGACAACAAATCATGCATTCTGACAGAGAAATATCTGTAGAATTGGTTTTCAATCACCTAACCCAACTAATCAACAAAACCAAAGCAAAACAAAGCAACTCCAAACCTCTCAAGACTGCTCTAATTGTCTCAGATTGACAAAAGCAAATTGTTCCAAAAGATCAAAGATGCAAAAGAGGATTTCATAATCCTCAATCATGAGATCATCCGGAAGACAGATGTTGGCATAAACATGAGCATCTAGCTCCCAAGTGGTGGAAGGAAGCACAAGAAAAATGGAGAGCTCAATTCAAATCTAAAAACAAGGAAGTGGCACATTATCATGCACTGATCACTACGTGGATCAAAGATATTAGCCCCAAACATCAAATCATTCTTGGATCTGGAGCTTTTTGTCATATGTTCAATTCCAAAGAATACTTCATCAAGTTCTCCAACCGCAAAGGAAAATCTATAAGTACTGGGAAAGAAGGAGCAAACCTATCTATTCTAGGGAAAGGAACCGTCAAACTGAATTGGAAGTTTTCTGAAGTAATGCTTAAAAACTGCTTCTTTGTCCCTAATCTGGTAGTCAATTCAATCAGTCCACGCAAATCAATAACTAACAAAAAATTTGTTCTAAAGTCTAGAGGGCAATCATTTCAGCTCCTCAATGCTAGCATAGTGGCTGTCTCTGGAATTATCAAAAATAATCTTTTTGTCCTCAACCTCCCTAAATCAATTGGTTGCAGATCAAAAATTTCTTACCTTACCAGAAAGGTTTTCTCTAAGAAAAAACTCAAACATCTCCATCTATTGCTGTGCCATGCCAATCCCCCTTGACTCAAGTTCTTATTTACTGAAATTCCCAAAAAAGAAATCAAATTGTTTGTCTGAAAAGATTGTGCCTTTGCAAAAGTCACTAAATCACCTTTCAAAAATACAGCATCAATTTCATCCAAAACTATGGAAAAGATACACATTGACTTGATGGGTCCAATAAACCCTACTTCTTGCAACAATATGAAATACATCCTAACTATAATCAACAACTTCTTGTGTTACTTGTCAGCAATTCCTTTGAAAAACAAATCAGATGCTTGCCATCAACTCATTTCTATTCTGAATTCTGAAAATAAATCTAGAGGCTACTTTCTATCTACTGTTTGTTCAAATGGCGGAGGAGAATTTTGTTTGAGTCTGTTTTCCAACTTCTTACAGGGCAATTCAATTCAACATCTTATCACGGAGCCTTATCATCACAAAAATAAAGGAAGGGTAGAACAAGCCAATAGAACTATTTCTGAAGCAATCCAAACCACCCTCAGATCTTCCAAGCTGCCTCTCCAACTGTGGGCAGAGATTTCAAAATCGGTCTGTCTAACCATTAATAAAATTCCAAAGGCAAAGAATGCAAAATCTCCATACAAGCTCTTTACTGGGAAGAATCTCCCAATCAAATTCTTTCAAACTATAGGATCAAATGTAGTCTATCTAGATATGAATATTCCTCAAGGTGAAAAATTCAGAGATAGGGGAAAGACCAGAACCCTCGTGGGTTACAATCCTTTCCTTTTGTCATACAGAATACTCACCCCAAATAATTTAATTTTTTGTTCAAAGCACGTCAAGATCTTATCCTCTCCAAATAACTCTTCTTCATCAACCAACAAACTCCCAATAGAAAAAGAGATTACTCCGGTTTCCAATCTGGATGACGTTCCAATAATTCAAATTCCCTATTTAGAGACACTTGTAAGCTCTGAACCTCAATCAAATCCAGAAAGCAATACCAAAATCTCTTCTTCTAGCAAGTTGGAGTTAGAAGAGCAAATTCTTGAAGAGCTAGTTCCTCAATTACCTAATGAGTTGGTCCAAATTCTCAGGGATTTTTCCAAATTAAATAAACCTCAACCGCATGGCTTTCATCACTACTTTGTTCCCAAATCCTTTGAACAAGCCAAGAAATGCTCTGATTCCTCATTTTGGGAATCATCTTTGGATGTTGAGCTTGAAGGAATCAAATCCATGAACATGTGGGAAGACTATCATGGTACAGAACCTATCAACCCCCTAAACACTACGTGGGTATACGGTCTTAAGGATAATTGCCACAGTGACCCTCTGATATACAAAAGTTGTCTTTGCGTTCAAGGATTCAATAAAATTTACATCCTAGATTATCAAGACACATTCTCACCTATGGGAAAGGCTGCCTCTCTGCAAATAGCCCTTATCTTTGGTCTTTCATTCTCTCTTCCAATAACTCAATTTGATGTTAAATCTGCTTTCCTCCATACCAATCTTCAAGAAATGGTTATCATAAAAAATCCCAAGGGTTCCAAAAGAAACGCCAAATACTTATTGCTCAAGAAATCTCTTTATGGTTTGAAACAATCTCCAGAAAACTGGTTCAATACATTAACTTCTTGGATTTGTAGCCAAGGATTCAAAGAATCCACTGCTGATCCATGTCTCTATTTAAACTCTGAGTCTAACTCTGTTTTATTCTTCCACGTGGACAACTTAATTTTATTTGGTGATGGCAACAACTTTAAAGAAGAATTTTTGAAACATTTTCCCAAATCTTCCCATCACAATCCAAACACAATACTTGGAATGAAATATGTCAAAGAAGGCAACAAGATTCTTCTCTCTCAACCCAAACACATAGATCATGGTCTTGAAGAATTAAAGCTCTTGGACTGCAAAAATTCTTCCGTTCCTCTAACTCCTAATGCCAATTTGAAACCTGCATCCGACGAAGAGCATGAAGAATTCAAAACCCTCACCATCAACTACAGATCCGCAGTTTTCCTTATGAACTATATAGCGTGCCTCACTAGACCTGATCTGAGCTTCGCAGTCTCCAATTTAGCTTGTTTTTGCAAAAAAACCTGGGATCCACCATTGGAGAGAAGTTAAACAATGTTGGAAATATCTCAAACACACAAGAAACCTTGCTCTCATGCTCCAGGCTCGAAATGACTCAACTAAACTAATCTGCTATAGTGATGCTACTTGGAGCAACAACCTTACAACTTGACACTCACAATATGGTCATCTCACTCTTCTTTGCGGTTTGATTATTGCTTGGAGCAGCTATCAACAAAGAAACATTACTCATTTGACCACTGAAGCCAAACTGAATCCTTTAGTGGACTCTTTCTTAGAAGCAATCTGGATTAAAACTCTTGTTGCGGAAATGTGGGCCAAAGAAGAAGAACCCAGTTTGCATCTCATAGATAATAAAGGCCTGGACAACAAACTTAAGAAATTTGGTTGCAACTCTAAAACTTGAAATATCAATATAAAAAAAGGCCCTTTGGGAAGAACTCAAGGCTAATAAATTAGTTGTCAAATTGATTCCTAGCTCATCAATGCTTGCTGAAGGATTAACCAAAGCTCTTCCCAAAAATTCCCTTTCATCTCTAATTAATCTTATCAATCACACCGGTTCAGTCTTACCAGACATGAGGGGTGTAGAAAATTGATCTTTCTTTCTACATCAGGTACTCACAGGGAAGCCTGCTTGTTCTGCTTCTTTTACTCAAATATCACTTTGCTGTCACTGCTTGAAAACCCGCGAACTAATCTCCAGCGCTTTGGGTCTGTACTGGGAGAGGGAGAAGATGCGGAAAACCATCTATTTTCACTTTATATTGACTTCAACTTGACTTCAACTCTCTTTAAGTTTTTGCCTTGAAATGACCAAATATTTCTAGTCTTGTTTCTCTTTTTCTTTTGTTTCTATTTGTATTTCTTTTTATTCATCTTCTTACTTTTTCTGTTTCTACTCCTTATTTTTGATCTCATCTCTTATTCTACTTGTGCTATCCAAAACGCTCCCAATCATCAACTCCTCAATTGACTCTGCTATTTCTGGTAAGACAGTCACTACGTATCTTCTTCAAAGGTCTTGAAATCTGATTCTCTTCTCTTCAGCCTGCCACAACTTTCTTCCATGTGATTTCTTCTAGTCTCACAGCCCTCCTCATTTTCTAACTCCTAAAATACTCTATGGTAAAAGCTCATGCTTGATCCCTCTTTAAATTCATCAATTAAATTCAATTCAACCAAAAAGTGAGACTACAAATGAGTGCAGATTTTTTTTTTTTGGAATGATGTGGGACATGTGAGCAAGATGAAAGGAGAGACCAGCTGGCATCACTGATGACAGCAGGCAGCGGATGGAAACCCCCAATTTGGCAGATAAGTGGTAGCGGGGGCAGCGGATGGACACCTTCAAGCTGGCAGATGAGTGGTAGCGGGGGGGAGGAGGAACATCTGCAGCAGCAGTTGCGGGGCTGCAATGGCGGTTGTGGATGATGGATGGCAACAGGCGGAAGCGATGTTCAATTGATGGTTGAGGAAGATGGATCAAGTGGGCTTGTTGGTTTGATGGCCATTGGTTGTTAATTGGTGCCTACCACCCGCGACTGATGATCAACAGGTGACAATGGGCGGTTGCTGTTGGCATGGGAGATTAAGAAAAAAGATGGTCAGATTGGTGTGATGATTTTGGGGTGATCATTTTCTAGGAAATCAATCAAGGCAGACATTTTGGGTAGCTTCCTTCTTGATTCTGGGCTGTCAATGGAGAATGGATTGGATGGAGTCAAAAAACACAAGCAGAGTGCGGAGATGGGAGTAATACCGCGGGGATGAGCAAGACTGGAGAAGGAAGGATGGGAGCAATTGCGTTGATTTTTGAATGCATTGGTGAGATTCCAATCAGCAAAACCAAGACTGGGAAGTGGTTGCCTGGTCTGGGGGAGGGGGGGGGGTTCATTGACCAAGCATGGAGGGATGGTGAGGGTGATGATGAGGATGATGGTGATGAGGATGAGGATGATGAGGATTGTCTGGGCGGGCGCTGGTTCAAAAAAAAAAAGAAAAAGGCAGCGGGTGCAGCAAGAAGGAGTTGAATTCAAGGCCTGGGGAGTTGAAAAGCCCCGGGGTACCATTCCTAGATGGCTAGGACAGGGAATATTTGGGAGGAAAAAATGAAGAAGAGTACCCATAGCAACAAGGAATTTTTTTTCTTCTTCTTTTTTTTTGATAGGATAAGAAACTTAAGAAAATTTTTTTTTTTTAAATTTTTCCACCTTTTCTTGAGGTGCGCCAAATTGGTCACCACACTGTACTCCAAACTGTTACCATTGACCCCTACTGAACACAAGGATTTTGTGAAATCCAAGCTGGACTAACCCAAACTAGTGGGAGAACTCAAATATCTTATTTGTAACATGCGTCCGGATATTACATTTGCGTCAAACCAGTTGTCTCAATTTCTTCAACAACCAAACCATCTGCACTAAAACACAGGACTTGGAGTGCTCAAGTATCTCCACCATACGGCCAATCTGGGGCTGTCATATACTAAATGACGCCTTCCCAATCAATTGCTTGAAGTGTATGTGGATTCTGACTGGGAAACATGCCCCTCAACTTGCCAATCAATAAGTGGCATGGTGGTGCTCTGGCACAATCATGTAATCAGCTGGAGGTCTAGAAAACAACCATCTGTGACTCTTTCAACCACTAAGGTAGAATACAAATATGTCTGCAATGCTACAAATGAGGCCCTTTGGATCAATGGCTCCATTTGCAAGGTCTTTAACGTACAATTTCAGGAGTCAACCTCCATCTACAAAGACAATGACAGGTGCATCAAGCTAGCAAGCAGTCTTTCCAATCAGGCTTCCTTTCATACCAAACATATTGATCTTTGGCACCACTTTATCAAGGAAGAATTTCCAAAACAAGAGATCAAACTAATCAAGATCCCTACGGACAAGAATACGGCCAATTTCCTAACCAAACCAGTCTTGTGCATCAAGATTGCAGCCTCACTAATTTCCCTGGGTTTGGTCTGAATAATGATGTCCCCTAAGTGGCTGTTCAGCACGGGAGGGTGTTGAGATTCTTTGAGGTAATCTGCTGAACCAATCTGAGTATCTCATTTATTCCTCTCCATTCTTTCTATTTCCTTTTAACCACCTATGCGCCTGTTCTCATAAGACTAACCTTTCAACTGTTGTAGTGTGCTACGCGCACTGTGAGTGTAAATACTCCAGATGTGGTGGTGACCTCTTGTCACTCTGACTCATGAGCCTGATCCAGGTCTACCACTGCCACATTCATCACCTGAACAATCAGGTGATCTGGCAGTCATGGTTGTTGGATCAGGTAAGTTTTCCAGTCATCTCTAGTTCAATTTGCATTGTTAATTTCTTTTGTCTTCTTAGCTTTTTTGTCAGTTTCATTGTCTCAGGAGTGGTGTCTCAAATGTTGCTGTAGGGCGGTTGATCTTTTCATACACAGTCTCTGTTCTTGGTCTTTTCAGGTGACTCTACGTTGTTATTCTTTTCCTAGCTCAATACCTCATTCTGAAATATATATCTTTTCAGCTTTTTAATCTCAACATGAACTACCCAAAAAAATGAAAATAAAGGAAAATAAAAGGATTCAAATGTCCAAAGAGAAATTTAATTTTTTTGATTTTTTGTGTTTTTTGAAGGAATTTTTAAGGTGAAAGGATACATCCAAAAAATATGTAAAAAATATGGAAAGACTCTTTGAGTTTCGGTCAAAATTTCTGGCAGCTGAAATAACCAAAAAAAAAAACAACTAAAATAGACAAAATAAAGATCCAAAAACCCATGCAAAACTCTGTTTTTACAGAATTTTTTCAATTTTTGATTGCATTTTTGAAGGGGTTCTAATGCCTTCAAAAATACTAAAGATTTTGGTTAGGGGCTTAAGAACCCCCGCTACGGGCCTGCGCAGTTGGAATTCAAAAAAGATGAATTCTTGAAAGTTGCGTGAAACAAAGTATTTTTGCGTGAAATAAAGTATTTTTGCGTGAAATAAAGTATTTTTGCGTGAAATAAAGTATTTTTGCATGAAATAAAGTATTTTTGCATGAAATACCAAAGGGGCGTGACTGCGCGCCAACATCAAAATGCGTGAAATAAAGGGTTGGATGCATGAGAAAAATAATGCCCTTTATTTTTCATTTTTCATTTTTTATTTTTTATCAATTATTTGACATTTGATATCTGATATTTATTATTTATGATTTACACGTTTTTCCTTGTACAATTTATCAGGCACATCTTTCCTTCATTGTAAGCCAAATTTCTCCTGTTTTTACTTTTTGCACTAGGAAGAGGACCTTCTTACCCTTACAAGCACAATATATTCCCCTGTTGTAATATCTCCTTAGTTAGTTTATTTCATCAAATACTGAATTTTGCTGTGTTCAAGTTTAAAATTGGACTTGTTCCAGTTTTATTTCCTATTAAAATACTCACATCTCAGACTTGCACCCATCTTCTTCCTACTCAAAATGTGAACTTAAGAGAATACTTTGGTTTCATCAGTTGTGTGCTGGTTATTTCTTTGTACCATTTTAATCTGTTATTATTTTCCCTCAGTTTTTTGTGTGGGTGTATCAAAGGAAAGCATTGGTGCTTTTGTATTTCAACATTTGATTGTTGCATCAGATATTCCTTGCAAGTTTAGCATCAAACCTTACGATATGGCTCTAATGCCAAATATTTTTCATACACATGCCACAGCAATTGGGGAAATTTGATCCAAAATTGATTGCACATCTTGGCAATATCAACTGTTATATTTAATACATGGTCGTGCATTTGAAATTTTACCAGATCAAGCTCTATTCAGTTCTTCCCAATAAATAAATAAATTGTTATTTCACTTTTTAAAGGTTCTCCTGGCGCTCAAAAATTGATGTCATTGTTACATAAAATACATATCATGAAAGATTTCAAGTGGGTCGATGATTTTGTTTAAGCAGATTTCTTGAAAATTTCGCGCAGCTGTTCGGTGAAAACCGCCATACCCACTATTGACGCATCTTGATTACACTACTTCTACTGTCAGAAGTGCAAATGGCAAGTGGTAATGAACTGGTACACCGACGGATTGATCGAAGATTCGAGAACTCAGGAAAGCTTTCAATTGATGCTTTCATTTTTTCTGGAAAAGCAATCAATTTCTACCCGCTACAAGCGATCAATAGAATAATTGTATACCGCTTTCTCTGCCCGATCGAATGAGACGGCAGGTTCTGTATTCTTAACTTTTTTTCTTCCAATATCATGAGATTTGTCCCTTGGCTTCATTATGCTCGCAAATGTTTATTTTGACTTATTGCCCTAAATCTAAGATACAACGCAATTCCGACACATATGGACCTTTTGAAATTTGGTCTTTTGATCTTCCTTCTCTACTCGCTGTGACGATTCGGGGGCCCGATTTGAAAATAATTATTTTACATACTAAACTTATATTCTTGCAGGTATTATGTTGCGTCCATTAGTTTGGATTGTTCGGCGGTCTTTTTCCTGCGCTACTTTCACTACCCAATGAAGTAGTTCCACCTTTCTTTTGGGCATGCAATGATTGGTTGAAGAAGATACTATGGCAGCTGATTGTTTCCCTGGATTTTTTGGCTGGCGTCATCAAGCCATTCATTGATGGAAGCCTTGAGAGCTCGAGAGTGGCGTCTGAAGTAAAGCCATAGAAAGCCTTCAATCAACGTGTTGGTCGCAAGGACGAGACCCACAAACCATATTAGCCTGGCGAAAGGCCCCGTTGGGAAGCCACCACATTGAGGTTGGCCTGTTGCAGAGGACGAAACCAAAGCGGAAGAAATCGGTCCACCGGCGATGTTTCCCATTCCTCGGGTGAAGGATAACACACCGTAGCCCACGATAACCAATTCTCGATTCGCTGAAATAACAAGGTGTACGCCATTGGCGATCAATGGTTATTACGAGCGCGCTGTTGATTACTCAAATGATGTCACTTACTTATAAAATCTCTCAGAACGCTAAAAAACAGGCTGGTCCAAGCACCTGCCGTACAACCATAGGTAGCCGAGAAGACGAAGAGGCCGGCAGCACCATGATGACCAAGAGCCCCCCAAAAGACAAGAACGCTTGCTCCGCCGAAGAGGTTCGAGAGAAGTCCAATCAGATGAGGTGAATAATAATCTGATAGGATACCGCCCCCCAGTTGCGAAATGACGCTTCCAGCTGGAAGAGATACAAAACCCATGCTTGTAAATTTATTAGTAGACTATCATAAGGCACGAGGTCACTCCTCACCATTCAAAAGGGAGACTAGAGCACTACCCGTCACGGCGGGAAGCCCCAAGCACTCGCTGTACGCTGCCGCCAGAAGTTTCGGGTAAAATAAGGCGCAAAATGAACAAGACCAGTAAAAAGCAAAAAACTCGGCGTTGGGCAGACTGTATTAGGAAACTACTAGCGCCCCGGCTTACTTGGAAGGTATACGCCGGGTAAATAAAATACGGTCGACTGGTAGGTGTTTGAGATCAGATATGTGCAAAAAACCCAAGTCAGACATTGACCGAAATCCTTGCAAACACTCCTAACCCCGGAAGGAGTGTGTTTACCGCCTCCCGAACTTCCTTCATCCAAGGACTTCTTTGTCTGGGGGAAATGCGTAATTCTCGGTTGCACGCAGAAAACGGCTAGAAGGGTCACGGCTGTAATAATTGCTGCCTGATTTCACAGTCAGTCGTAATCCAAATAGGCTTTGGAAAAACACTATTTATTTAGGCAGTAAATAATCGACAAACAACGATGGAGACCTACCGCGATCCTGAGGGTTATTTCAACCCCGTACTTTGATAGAAGCGTGTTCAGTAATAAAGGGAAGATCAAGCCGCCAGCACCGGTACCTTCAATAGTACCAATGGTTCTTCAGCATCAGACATGGCTCTGTGTAACATTACCAAGTAAGATGCGCTATGTGATTGCTGAAATCTCAGTCACCTGCAAAAACGATGCCATTGGCTAAACCTCGTCTTGCCTCGAACCACTCCGGAAGATAAGAGATCTGTTTCGCATTTTTTACAATGGTAAGCAAGTGAGGTATTCCTACATCATGACGCGTAGGATTTGCCCCCCGGTTGCTTACCGCCGAAGAATATAACGCGCCTCCGCCAATACTGTAGCTGATACCTTGGGTGAGAAGAACGTGAAGAGCCTGGCAAAAAATGAAATCAGTGAGGCTCGAACTGGGATCGGAGTTGGTGGTCCGAGCTCACAGAAGTAGAAAAACTCGACAACAGCAAGCTGATCCCGCATGTGAAAACTCCAAACAGCATTAGCCCACGCCTGGTGTCTGGTCTTTTCGCTATCCACAACGAGAGAAATGGCGCTGTCATCATGCGTCAAAAGATTGGAGTTACGATCTTCATGGGCGTTGGGCAAGACAGAAACTTCTGATACACACCTGTCGAAGCCATGATACCAATATTGATTGTCCCTACCATTGAAAGTATGACTCGAGTGTCCTCTGACTTTCGCGGCAAGGGGCTTCTAGAATCCTGCCGATAGAAATTGAATAATACCCCAAAGGAAGTTGCGAACCCCTACATGAAGGATATCCAAGTTGTTGACTGATCAACCTCGGCCTTTAGCAATCTTGAAGTTGGGACGTACCCAGACAAATGTCTCAATGGTAAACATGGCAGCCAAATACATGAAAGCAAATTTTCCTCTGTCCATTGGAAGATCAGGCTTGTTGCCAAATGTGTCTGTGGTACTGACGGCAGTCTTAGTTTCATTCGAGTTGAATGAATTGGAGCCAGTCCTAACAACATGCTCCATTCTCAGCACGCTAAGTTCTTTCAATATTCTCGCAGTCAAAGAGCAAACGAAAAAAATAAGAGCAGGCCTTGGACGATGAAATATGTGTGCTAATTGGCAGAAACTATGATCTGCATCGAGGCGCTCTTGGATACCGGATTGTGCATGTCTAGTTCATGGTGTTATTTATATGTTGGCACGGTGGCCTACAACATGCTCTAGCCATGAGTGTGCCGAAAAAAATGAGAGTACTTTGCAAAAGCTACTTCAGCCCCCAGCCGAAATGCTACACCACAGGCATCGGCCAAGATGATGATCGTGAGGATGATGATCAATCGCATCCCTCTGCCGAGTGTAAGGGGGTTACATCATACATACTTGACTAGTGAAACTCGTCTCTGTCTTTTCTCAAGAAAGTATCGATCGAACCGATTACATGGATTGAAATACTCGATCCAGTCTCCACAATGCGCATTTAGTTTGAAACTATACCCTCCAGGCCTCATAGCCGATCGTAACTTGCCTCCAGATGACTCTTCCATGTTGTAACCGGAAACCAAGCCCATCCTGGCCGATGGATGACCCGTGGTTCCACATAGCGAACTAAACTGAATTCTCATATCACCAATCCATAAATTTGCCCAACCTTTATCCAGTGATCCCCTCGCGTATTGGCAAAATGGTTCGGCTTAAACTGCGCGGATGGCGCATTTAATCGTGTCACCCAGTCGCAAACTCGGCGAGTCAGTGGCCGTCCTCCACCATAACAGAGAGTGTACAGCATCCCTCAAGTGCCATTGATCGCACTGCAACATCATTATGAAACTCGTTCCGTACATCGGATGCTTTCGATTGGGAATGCGTCGCTCCCAGGACAAGTTACAGCCGGTATTTTGTCGAAAGGAGCTGGCTGTGCAGTGCCACTTTGACCTCGTTCGCGGCTAGTTTGGAGAACGGGACTAGCTCAGGGAGCCGGATCGGCCCAAACACCATCTTTCTTCTTTCCCATCCACCTCTCAAGCTCCGCCCCTTCCATGCCTTGAAGGCACAGACTGTTCCTCCCAAGTTTCAAGCCATGACGAAGGCATGAACTGGAGGCTAAGGAAATTGCCTTGTAAATTGTAATCCACCCATCCGCCGGCCACATATGTATTACTTACATCTCTTTCATCCTCGCCCCCATGGTCGCCTCGACTCTCGAGTGAGCCTTCGTGGTCCCGCCGCGCGAGTTGGCTTGTAAATACACTAGCAGTATTGATCCCAAGCCCCACTTCTAAGCCCTCTTACAGATTCAGGAAGTGATCATCCTTGTGGGCTATTGAACGCAATGAGGGGACCCTCTAGCCCTTGATCCTTGACAGAAAGATACCTCGGGCAGAAGGGATACGGTTCAAAACATTTCGAAAATTACACTTGTTGTGTGGGAATTCTCCGAAACGGAAAGCCGGCGAAACGGAAAGGCGGCACAGCCCATGGACTGGGTACCCACTACAGCTCAATGGACTCCTTTCCAACGCGCTCTATCTAAACAACTAGCAAGTGTCGACTTCGTCTCGGGGCGCTTTTCCGAATAGAAACCCACAAGAAGCGATTCTTGCCTCGCCAGCTGGACTGAGATTAAGCTGTCGCCTTCGTGCGACTCACGATTCATCTAAAGTTTCCGACAACAGTGATGTTTTTCTCTGAGTGCGAAGGTTCGGACCTCTATCGGGCTTTAGACCATCAAATCACTAATTCCGTATTTCAAATGTTCATCAGCAGCACCGACCGTCTGCTGCTTAATTGCCAGACCGTCAAAGCACGCGGAAGGACTTGTGGTTTGGTCACTCACACCTTTCGAATGCTTTTTCATGGTACGCATTCAAGCTGTTGACCATCTTTTGGACGCTGCATGAGTCTTGAAAACTTTCCGGACCGATCTTAATTTTAGCCACAATCCCAAGGGCCCGCGAGGCCCATCCGATCCGAGTTTGAAGCTTCTGGGGTCGTACCGTAAGATCTGTCGGACAACCACCTGGTGGAAATCGGGCTTATGTGTATGCGCACGAGTCAGATGTTGCGAATCTTGTACAAAGTCGGTTTTAGCGTAGGAACGCAGCTTTTTTGCTGCTGCCTGTTCCTGGAAGGTCAGAGAAAGCCAACCTGGGCAAATTTTCTTCCTAAAAAATATTTGGGCAATACCACAATCTGACCAAAAAAAAAAAAGTAGGATTGACTGAGACGTTTGATACCTTAATCGAGTGAGGGGACATAGGCTTGCGTACTTGGTCAAAGACAAAAACCCATTTAAGATGTATAGGCTGGCCAGCATTTCTCCTCCGCCCGCCGATCCATGTTGTTAGTCTCTCGACCTAAGCTAATCTCCCTGCCCAGTGCTGGATACCTAGGTGCCTGCGGGAACCATACCAGCCCCAACTCTGGCGCAGCACTCAAGGGCACTTCAGATTGAATGATCGTTACGCGGAGGCTTGGTTTAACCCGGGAGGTGACACTGCTTGATCGGCCAGGCTCCCCAGCTCATAGCAAGACGTTCATCGGCCAGGATTCTAATCGTTGCGGATTTGACTTTCCTATGAGGGACAGTCCTGGCTCCCCGCACTATTTTCGACTTGGGGGACAGCGAAACCTGCGGGCTGCCGGCCCAAACCTAGATCCATTCGGGGATGTCGTATGCTCCAATGACAGGCTGGAGGTGTGAGCAAGGCTAGCGGGCCAGAACTTTGCTTGTTGGCCTTGATTGCAGATTGAATCGCCTCAGATGGATTTCAAGATATGACAAGTGCTTCCCCGCAAAAACGGAAATCAAAAATGAGGGTCAGAAACGGGTGATATCGACAATGCAAGTGCGCGGTGGCAAAAAACTGTATTGTTGTTTTACAAAATAGCACGAATGTTGTAATATCATGAAGAAATTTACTAGCGAATAAAACACTCAAATTCATCCGCAAAGAACAACTTGTCGACAGCATCAAAACAGATGAAAGGTCAGCATATTCTATTGATAGAGAGTTAGAGACATGTGCTAGGCAGGCATTTCTGACAGGCCAATACAATACAAATTCCGATAGAAGAAAGAGTCCACGTGTCGATTTCACAAAACGGTTAAAATATCGGAATAAGAACTCATGATAACGATTAAGGTAAGCCCAGCCGACCAAAGAGCAGGTACCCAAGTAGACATCCTGATGAAGGCGGCGTTGTAAAGAGCAGCAATAGCCCAACCCACCAAGCTGCCAGAAATGACGGCAGAGAGGGAGAAAATGGCGAAAAAAAGCATAGGTGTTAGAAACAAGGTAGCGACTGGTCTACGAGTTCTATCAAGATGCTTCGGTGGGTGATGAATGGTTGTGATGACTGATGATGCTCTCCTGGCGCGATTCAAGGGAATCCACTCCTCGGGAGCATGAGCCGAACCCCCAGCAGACTTTCTGCGTCCTGTCGGCTGCATGGATCCTCTTCTCGATGGCTTATGCGGAGTCTTGCCATCTTCGTTTGCATTTAAATTCCTTTCCCTACTTCTCCAAAACGTAAAACTTGCGAGTAAGCCACAACCCATAAACACGATTCCTTCCAGCAACCTGCAAATAAAGACAAGCAGATCAAATAAGGGCATTGATTTGATGTTAGCTTGCTCACGACGAGTTACAGAATATGAATGGCTGTATTGAATAATTCAACTGCCAAAGGTACGGACAATGTCCAATAGAGTGTAAACTTCCATATCGCTGTGAAAGGTAGGATGTGAAAAGTAGTGATTTCGGGTCCAATCAGATCGACGTTGAAATGTGCAGAGGAAAGAATGAGCCGTTGCCGTCATCAGTAGAGTGAGAGTACCCAAATTTGTGGTAGAAATAATAAAAAGATCTCAAAAATATTCAACTAGACGGTTCATAGAGGTATACTGCCTCCTCTGAAGCGGCGTATAAACTAGGCCATGAGGGTGTTATGTATCCAGGCGGAGGCGAAGCATAGGTACCTATTCATGAAAAAAACCCGAGGGGGCAATATCCAAGCTAGTCAATTTACTTCCAACAGGGTCTAAGTTGCTAGGTGGTTCTAAAGCAATCTCAAACAGGTCCATAACTGAAATTTATACAACCTGGCAATGACAACTCTCGTTTCGAGAGACGACCAAAGAAAACATGGGCTTCTGGGGACATGAGAAGAGGATGAGGAATATTGTAGACTATTTGATCTTGGTGATGGGTGCTTCGTGGCTGCTCGCGAAGAAAATTCATGCAAGAAAATCCCAAAACGTTAATCCTTCAGTAATCACACTTCGTTTTACTTCGCCGACCGCGTGTTACATTACACTTCTTCCTCATGCGACACTGTATCAAACGGCGCACCACTGATCCACGGTTTTCTAGCGAATTTCGATTTTTTGGCCTCAATCTCGACCTCGATGGATGGTTGGCTAGCCGAACACCTTGCCCTGGGATCTGTGGGGAGGATGCTTGAATGAGAATGTTTGAATACAACCTTCGGCCCTTTGCCTTTTGGGGCTGAGAAGCCACCATCAAACCTTGAAAGCGATGCGCTCAGTGCTAGCTCGGGGTATAGATCGGGTCGGGGCGGCCAATTGTCCGTGAGCCCGAGAATGGCACAGGTGTTGAAAGGCTTTTACGGGCGGGTATGACCCGAGATTCAATGGGCCCTAAGCCGACCAAAGCCGGAATCGCCGAGCGAGTTAGCGGGCCCCCGTCTGAAGGTGACGACTGTGCTTTCGAATAGCTCGATATAATTCTGTAAAAAGGAGAAACGCTTTTGAATCATAAAAAAAGTGGAGGTATTTATGAGGAAAAAAACAACGATTTTTGAAGGATAGAGGGCAAAGCTAAAGAAATAGTATTTGATTTTTCCAATCTTCATGACAAATCAGGGAAGGGCCTCTGGAGCTAGTTGTGTTCTGAAATCTTCCAGAAAGAAACCACAGGCAGGGAAGGCATAAATGAATTGATTATCACACGGAAGTTTATAAAAGAAGGAGATGTTTCTTACTGATTCTGGTGCAATAGAGGTCATTGGAACCATTGAAATTGTCATTGCTGAACAAGCTAATGTTGGAATTCAACATGAGTTTCATTGCCAGCTTTTGAGTAAGGTAAATACAGAATTACTTTCCAACATGAAAATCAAAGTTTCATGCAGGTAGAAATCAAATCCAGCCAAAGGAGTACTTGATTGAGATTTTTCATTGTGTTTTATAAACTTGCAGGAACCATCTGATTGGGAAGTTCTAAATTATTTTTCAGAATTTTTGCTAGAGATACAAACCTATTTTTCCATTGAAAATTTGGAATTAAATTCAAGAAATAATTTTTTTTTCTGATTTACTGAATGTAATGATGAGCTGATTCAATATTAATAGTGCTTGACATGGTTTATTCCATGTATCTGTAATTGTAGTGGGGATAAACAACAATTTCAAGAGCTAGAAATTCATTTATGATGGACTATTATTTGCAAAATTTAGTAATCCTAGGCTGAACCATTGATCAAGTAATATGACCATTTCCTAATTCTTGAGATGAAGCTTCCAGATTGTACTCTATGTCTTTGGATTAAGAAAATATAGGTTGGAATTTTGATATTTTTTAACAGTAATTTCATTCATTGATGTTTAAAAAAATTCAAAGGAATCCTTCATTAATCCAGGTTCAAGCCATTCAGACTCAGAGGGGCAATCTAAAAACTGAAAGTTTGAAATTAAATCATATTAGAATGCTGATTTGTATGGAAATTTACATGAAAAAATTTATTGCAGTAAGTTTGATTGTGTTGGAGCATTTATAGTAGGTTCCTTCACATTTTTGCTTTTTAAGATGCCAATAATATCCTTGGAGTATCCAAACTTAAGTTTTATTTATTTTGAAACCTTTAAAAACTGTCAAATATTATAATTGATTTGTTTATAGCATAAAAAGAATAATTCAATTCATCTTTGAAAATAAGTTTTAGGATATGAGAAACGCATCAAGCATGAAAAAGGTTTACATCCAACACTTATGCATTTTTTGTATTTTTAATAATCATAGGCCCAGGCTACATTCACACAAATAAAAATAGTAAAATGAAACCAATCATTGAAATTAGTGCAATTTGTGAATTTTTTTTTTCTAGAATGACACCAAAAGGTTTCATTGGCATGCTTATAGTAAATTATGAAAATTTGCATGCTTTCAAATCCCAGGAAGGCATGCAGCCATTTTAAGGTTTAAGGGAGTGCCTGGGGTGAGGGAACACAAATTTGGTGGCATTTTGCCCCCACAGGGACTTTAAACATTAATTGAGGCACTGGGGGGCTAAATTAAGGCCTCCAGAACACCTATGAGCTCTTTCGGGAGTAAATAATTTTGGAGAATTCAGAAATTGACACCAATTGAGTAAATTCAATATTTGAAAGGGGTGTGATAAATTCAAAACCCAAGGTTGTGACAAGGCATGAAACACCATTCACAACCCATTTGAGTTGTGAAAAGAGGTTCACAACTCAAAGAGTTTTGAATGGAGGTTCACAACTCAAAGATTTGTAAATGGAGTTTCACAACTAAAAGATTTTTGAATGGAGGTTCACAACTAAAAGAGCTGTGAATGGAGGTTCAAAACTCAAACAGTTTTGAAAAAAAACATTCAAAACACATGCAAACTCCAGGGGGTGATGTAGTACCTTTTCACAAATCATTTGGGTTGCGAAGAGAATTTAAAGCATGATCATGATGGCAAAGTGTTCAAAAGTCATATTCCAAGACAAGCAGCTTGCCCTGTTCCCACATATTAGGAAAAATACTAGCATCAAGAGGATCTGTTGTGCCTGAGGATGTTCATCCTCAGTGGTGGTCAGACTATAACCCTTCCAGCTAAGTAATTTAGATTGTTTGAATAGGTTTTTGATTGATTATTCCTATTTTATTGATGATTTGTGAATGGATTTAATAATGGATGATGGTTCAGATTTTTGAATGGTTGACACTGATCCATTGCTCAAATATTCTCAATCATTTGAAGCTCAGTTAAATTGTTATGGGACAACCTGAAGGATTTAAAGTGGAGCTTTAGAAGGCCTTGGCTAAGGATGCAACAACTTGTGTTGCTAAGCCAAGGCTTGAGCCAAACGTCTTACAATCAAGCTGTGGTTGACCCAAATTGAAGGACATCTGGCATAAAATTTACAGATTTTCACATGTTGGAAAGGAACTGAAGAGGAAAAGGCAGGTTAGAAGGGCACCAAAAAGACCAAAAATTTCAAGTCTTTTATTTTGAGAAGTGTTCATTTTGATGGTGATATGAAGGTTATATTCCAAGTCCTGAGGCTCAAAATCTGAATTTCATATTTCAGAGGAAGATAACAAAAGTGAATTAGGCTCACTTCATTTGGAATCAGAATCCTCTTCTGAAGGAGAAGATTTGCAGGCAAAGTCAACAAGAAGCTCTTATTTGGTGATTATTGATTTGATTAATGTTATTGGAATGCTAGCTAAGTGATTTTTGATTGTAGGAACCAAAAGTGAAACACCTCAATCAAATACCTGAGGACTTACATAAGTTCTTGGGTGAGTTTTGGGATCCTGTTGGTGATTCAAATTGTGGATTTACAGTCATTTCTGAATCACTTGGGTTTGATTAAGACAGATGTTTGAAATTCCAAAGGGAAATGATAAAAAATTGAGGAAAAAAAAGGCATTCTATGCTAAGATAAATGGTGGTAACAAAGAGGTAGAAGAGATTTAAAAAAGACTTGATTTTGAAGACATAAATGGAAAGATTACCTCTTCAAAATGTCTTTAAAGGTTGTTTATGGGTCAAATAATAGCAGTTATGTATGCAAGGCCAATTTGGCTCATTCATTGGATTCATTTTGTAATTATAATACTATGCAAATGTGTGTAAAAGAAACATCAGATGCAATCTTCATTTGCATTGTTAACAACAACCACTGATTTAATACTTGGGGTATATATGATTCCAAGCCTTCCCATTTTATCAAAAACTTCTTCTTTGAATTAAAATAAAGCTTCTGGTTGGGTTGATCATCTCAATCTGGAGGAACTGATTGAGGACACGGCTAGGGCATTCCCGTCAGCCTTGAAGAGACCAGCGGCTTCCTCAGCCCTGCCTCCAACGCAGGAACTACACGCGGGCCCATCCACGACAAGTTGGCTGGGTACAATGGAGGTACCGGTGAATGAAATGACGGACATGTTGAAGGATCTGCGGATACTCCTCAATTGGGTAACGGCGCAGCCCGCGGCACAGCCCATGGCCCAGCCAACAATCCAGCCAACGGCTCTGCCCCCGCTTCCTCGGCGCAATGAGCCGCCCCACATGGTGGGGGGACCTTGGCGTGGTAGCGGACCCTCGGGAGGGTTCCCGGCCCGAATCTGCACATATTGTGGCGACAGGAGACATTGGAGGTTGGGTTGCGCGGAGTTGACAAGGGATATGGACAAGGGATTGGTCCGCGCATCTGGATCAACTTTCATATTTCCAACGGGTGAGCCAGTAAGTTTTGGGCCCGACCACCCGTCCCCATTGGACCAGGTCAGGGCGAGAGGGCAGTCTGCAGGGGCCGCTTGGGTGTCGCTTGGAATTGTCACCGGGCCCGGCACGTGGCAAGCTCCGCGAGTGGAGGTGGAGGTTAGGGCTTTGGCGGCGGACAAGCGAATCTTGTCAGAGAAGATGGAGGTGGACGTGAAGGAGCGGCTGACAACTCAAGCTCCCAAGACTGGTGCGCAAGGACCGTTGGGCGACACGCCATCGGCCGGCTCTGGAGGGAGAAGGAAGGCCGCAGAAGTGGTGCGGCGGGTGATGGGGAGCAAGATGCCGGTCCCTCTCACGCTACGGGAGCTGGCCGCGGTCTCTCCGGTGGTTGTCGAAGAGATGGTGCAGGCGTTAAGGGAGTACGGGTGCGGCAGGGTTCCGGCAATGGTGCAGCACGTGAACGCGGCGGAGGAAGGGGGGGAACGCGAGTTGTGCCCACCCAAGGCCGTGTTGGTCCCGCTTGCCTACGTCTCAATGAAGATCGCGGATTGGAAGGTGTGGGCGATGGTGGACAGCGGGTCAATGGTTAACTTGCTCCCGTCGAGATTGGTGGACGAGTTGGGGTTGGTCCGGAGGAAGTACGCCATGGGATTGCGGGCGCTCAACGGTGGAGAGTGTCGGGTGGACGGGGTGGTGGAAGGAGAGGAGGTGGAGGTCGCAAAGGTCCGGAAGCCGCTGTCATTCCTTTCGGTTGAGTGCGGCGACGTGATCTTGGGTCAACCGTTTATGTTTGGGTTCCGGGCCCGGATGGCATTCAAAAAGGAGGGAGGGACGGAGGCACTGACGGTAGAGGACGCGTCTGGGGCAAAGTTTGAGACAACGATCTCTGACCACGGGAAAGGGAAGTGGGTGCGGTCGGTGGCAGCTGGCGAGGAGACGGAATCCAACGGGGGGAACGGCTGCAAGGGCCGCCTCACGGGGGATTTTGCCTAGTTGACCGTGGCAACCGCGCAGGACAGGCTCCAGTCTTGCGTGGGCAGCCGACTAGGGAGGAGCAAGGGGGGAAGGGAAGCCGGCGGAGGGCGCGGTGTGGAAACTTTAGAGGTTGATCCTCACGAAGTTGTCCCTAGTTACGGGATCGATGGTTCTAGCGTCTGTAAGACCGAGAATGCTTCCTTTCCTTTACTCCGAGAGAGAGAGAGAGAGAGAGAATGAGATGTAGATTGATTGATGATAGAATGATAGAATGCAAGAATGCCCCCTACAACCCGAAGTCGAGGGGAAGGGTGTTTGAACCCTCCCCCTCAACCCTAACCTAAGCACAAGCGCAAAGACAGACTGACAAGAAACCTAGACCCAGAACCCTAACCCATCCCTTAACCCATACCCATACCCTACCCCCGCCAGCTCGCCTGTCATTACGCGCATCCGGTTCGTCTTTTCGTGGCGCGGCCCTCCGCCGCGCGATACCCAAGATCCACCGCGCTTGCGCGCATCCACCCGACGCGCCGTCGTGAATTTCCCGTCCCGTGGCCGGCCCGCGCTTGCGCGCGGCTGCCACGCATATAGCCCCGCTGTCGCCCCGCTTCTTCCTTCCCCGACTAGCCGCTCCGAGAACCCGGTCGGCCCGGCTCCATCCATGAGTCGGACATCCAAGCGGGTCGCGGCCCGCCTCCCTTAGTCAGGCCCGGCCCGCAGTCGCGTGCTCGATCCCGCCGCGCCTACTGCTGAGCCCGCAGCGGCTGCTGCTGAACCCGCAGCGGCTACTGCTGAGAACCGGCGCACCCCAACTGCTGAGCCTAACCTACCAGATGCTGAGCGCGCAGGCCGCGACGCAGTCCCCGACCCGAGGCTATATAATGACACCACATCCCCCCCCAACTTGAGTTCTGTCCCCAGAGGTCCCTTCCCATCGCCACCTCGACTACCCCCACCCCGCTCCTCCCTACCCACTCCTCTTTTCGCACTCCACCAACTCCCCTTCCACACTCATTGCCGTCATGCTCCCCTGCGAATTCTGCGCCCGGACCGGGCAGGCGTGCTCGATCGCTCCTGGTCGACGCGCCTGTGTCGCTTGCCGTCGCAGCCATCGCCGTTGCTTGCTTAGCAATGGCATGCCCCGAGCTCCACCCAACTTCGGCTCCCGCCCCAGGCCACGCAAAAGGGCTCGTCCGGACCCGTTCGTGGTTTCGGACGACGACACCATCTCGGAGGACTCGTGGACTCCGCCGGGCTCCCCTTCCCGCCGCCCTCCACCGAGCAAGGATCGCGACTTGGCTTCCCCCTTTCGCCGCGCGGGACCGCCGCGGAAGGAGGATTTCACGTCCGTTGACGACTATCGGAGGGCCGTACAATTCTGGTCGGACCGCGTTCGGATGAGGGAAGGCGCGAGGGACCCGCGACTCGATGAGATTCTCCGACGCCGCGCTGCCGCAGCCCCGGTTCCCCCTCCGGCCCCTACACCAGCTCCTTCCGCCCCAGCTCCGCAAGGTACTCCACCGCCGCCCGCGTCACCAGTGGTCTCGGACGGGAGGCCTACTACCCCCGAGGTCCCTCCTCCGCCGTCCCCAATTGTTGTTCCGTCGTCGCCCCCAGATGGACCGAGCCCTCCGCGCGATGCCCCAGGGACCCCCTCATCACCTCCTCGTCCGCTCGGATCAAGCCCCGTTCCAGCACCGGCACCGCCTTCCTCCAACTCCCCCGAGATCCCGGAGATCCCGGTCGTGATGGCACTCCCGGCGGCTGGCTTCAAGGCTTTCGCGGAAAGGTCGACCGCGATGCTCCGCAACTTCCTGGCGACCCCCGGAGCCCAATCCTCCGAATCCCGGCGCGAGTTCTTGGCGTCTTATCGGGCCCTTCTGGCATCATCGAGGGCGGACATGGAGGAGATGATGCGAATGGCTTAGACGTCCCCGCCCCCTTCCTTTTCTCCTTTCTCGTGTACTCTCTTGTCCCATTGTTGTACCGCGTTCGTTGGAGAAATATATTCTGCTGCGCGAGGAAACAAAAGGCCCGCGTCCGCGCGTCCGGGTGGAAAGTGAGTGTGAGTGCCGAGATCCGCGTCCGCGTGAGAAGTGAGTGTGAGTGAGGTTGAGGTTGAGATCCGCGTCCGCGCGCTCCCCCTGTGAGAGACCGTAAGTGACCAGTTATCCCAACAAAAGAGGTACCTGGACCGCCCCAGACGGACTGCCACACAGTTCCCCGTACCCGTTCTACAAAACAAAACAAACACCGCGCCAACAGCGCGCGCTCACAACCGGGAGTATAAGGGAGAGGCGATGGGAACGAACATTCTGGGGTGTCTAGTCGTTCCGGCTGTGAACCGGCTAGAGCACCCCCTTACCAAGCTAAGCTTAAATCCGCGTCCATACCATCCCCGACCGTCGCGCCCGTCCGTTGAAGAAAGAAACAGGAGAGAAATAGGAAAAAAAGGAAAGAAAACAGCCCGAATCCAAAGAAGAGAAACAAAATATCCTATATTTATTATTCCATTCATTCCATTTTTTTTTTTTTTTTTTTTTTTTTTTTTTTTTTTTTTTTTTTGCAGTTAGCTCTTCGTCTCGCCATCCGTGAGCGGGGCTCGTCCTCGCGTTTGCGGGCCCGACACCACGCCGCGCCCGCGTACCTGCAATAAATAACCCATAGCCAGTACCAATCCAAAGCCAAGCCCAAACCAAAACATAAGGAAACGAACATTCTGGGGTGTCTAGTTGTCCCGGCTGTGAACCGGCTAGAACACCCCCTTACCAAATCAAGCTTTAACCACCTAGCGCCCCCCCCCCAGCTTGACAGCTGTCCCCAGCCGTCTGCAACCTCCTACTTCTCCGGGGTCGCGCGTCGCGCGCCGCTACTACGCTGTCCGAACGATCCGCGCCGTCGTCCGACTCCGAGACCGCCTTGCCCCCGGGCCCCGAATCATCGCTCGCCGTCTCGTCGAAGGAAGTGGAACCGCACGCGAAGAAGCGTTTTACGTGCGAAGCCGCGGCCTTCCGTTTAAGCGGCGTCCCGTCCAATTCCTCAAGCCCGTAGCTGCCGCCCAAAAACTTAGAGGCCACGCAGTACGGCCCGTTCCACCGGTTGGCGAAAAGCCGGCCCCACTGGGATTCCAGACTCCGATTATACAACAGGACCAGGTCCCCCTTCCGCAACGGATCCCGGAGCCGATGGGAACAACGCTCGTCCCAATAGCGGACTGACGCCGTCCGGGTTTTCTTCAACCGCTCCGCGGCTTTTTCCAAGGTCTCCTCACGCCTAAGGAGCTGTTCCGCGCGCGCCTCGATCAGATCCGCGGACGTCTTAACCTTCCACCAATCCACGCCCAAAAACGTGTTCAGCTCGATGTCCACGGGAAGCACGGGCCGCTGCCCGTAGAGTAACTCGTAAGGCGAATACCCCGTTGAGCGCTTCACGGAGATCCGATCGGCGAAAAGGACCGCGGGGAGTGCCATCTGCCACCTTTTGCCGTCCTCGCCGCACATTTTCACCAGGGCATCCTTGATTGGTTGATGTCCCCGCTCGATCATCCCCGCGCCCTCCGGGTAGTATTCCGTCACGCGGCCGAACTTTGCTCCACAATTCTGCACCAGCGTCATCAAGCGTCCCCGAAACTCCGCCCCTCCGTCGACGGTGACCAAGCGAAGCGACCCGTAGCGCGTGAACCAGTCCTCTTCCAGAAACTGAGCCACCTTTTCCGCCGATAGTTTCGCCAGGGGCCTCGCTTCCACCCACCCAGACAGATCGTCGCGCGCAACCAGCAAATACGCAAACTTACCCGCCTTGATGTGGACCACGTCCAGCGAAACGCGCCCGAACAGCGCGTCCTCGCCCGTGGGGTGGCCGACCTCCTTGGGCAGCCTCGAGCTTCGCCGTTGGCAGGCCTCGCACGACTTTACCCAGTCGCGCACCGCGCGAACGACCCCCGGCCACCAAAACCTCGCTTTCACCCTCCTCCGCGTCTCGACCTCACCCCGATGACCAAGGTCATCGTGCAGACTTCCCAGAATCACCTCCTGGTCGGCCCTAGAAGTCGCGACAACGAGAGGCACGGAGCCGCTCCGCCGCCATAGCTGACCGTCCTGTAAGAAGAAGTTCAGAACGTTTCGCCTCACCCATCGGGTGACCGTTTCCGTCGTGCCCTCGGGAAACCGGAGATCCTGCAAATAAGAGCACAAGACCGCGTAACGTCCCGACTGACGCAACGGAAGACAAACCGACGCCTCCGTCTTTGCTACCCGAACGACCGGAGCTTCCACGTCCAAAGGTTCCGCCCCCTCGTATGGGTCGTCCCGCGGGTACCGCGACAGCGCGTCCGGCATCGTGAACACCTTTCCCGGGATGTGCACCACGTCAAAGGAGAATAACTGGAGGAACGCTACCCACCTGGTCATGGGCGCGTTCGGCAGCGTCGGTGAGTTGATCATTCGCGCTAAGGCCTCCGCGTCAACCAAGAGCTCGAAGTGCACGCCCCACAAAAGGTGCTGCAACCGCCGTACGATCTTGGTGACACCGCACAGTTCCAGCTTCGGCTGCGAATACCGACTCTCTGTTGCGGTAAAGGTAACCGATTCGTAGAGCACCGGCCTATCTTTTCCGTCCTCCTCCTGTGTCAAGACCCCCCCCGCGCCGAGCTCGCTAGAGTTGACCGCCAGGCGTATCCCTCCGGCGTCGTAATCGAGGTCCCAAAGGACGATGTCGCGCCCCACGATTTCCTTGAGCTTCGCGAAAGCTGCATCGCATCCCTCGGTCCACTTCCACTCCGCCCCCTTACGCGTCAATGCCCGCATTGGGCTCGCTACTTCCGCGAACCGCTCGATGAACATGCGGACGTAGCTGCACAACCCCAGAAACTGCAGGACGTGCGACACTGTCCGAGGGGTCGGCCATTCAAGAACCTTATTCCGCTTCTTCTCTGCTATTCGCCTCCCGTCGTAGGCCACGACATGCCCCAGTACTTCGAGCGCCGGAACGCAGACCGCCAACTTTTTCCCGGACACAGTAAGGCCTGCCTCCTCAATTCGGAAGAGGACTCGTTCCAGAGTTTCCGCGTATTCCCAGATGAATCGCCGGATCAAGGGTGCATCCTCTAAGACCGCGCCCTCGTAGTCCGTTCTGGGGCCTTTAATGCCAGCGTTGTCGATGAAGATCTGCACGCCTTCCGGAAGGTCGTCGCGTAGTATCCAGGTCATTTGGGCTTGGTATACCGCCACTGAGTTGGTCGCACCTTGCGGTAGCCGCGTCAGCTGCATCCTTCCTAGCCCGGTTTCAAACGCCGTCAGTGGCCGCGAGTCAGGGTGGAGTTCTCGCTGGTCATATCCCCCCATCACGTCCACCAGCCCGTAGCAAGCGCGCCCGGCCATCGATTCCAGAAATTCTTCAACACGCGGGGGAAGCCCCGCGTCGCGAATAGTGAACGAATTTAGCCTCTGAAGGTCGTGAACAATCCTTAGCGACTTCCCGTCCTGCTTAACGACCGCGAAGATAGGACTCGAGTAGCTTGACGTGGATTGCTCGTAAAGCCCCGTCCTCACGCGCTCCCGTACCAGCTCCAGAAAGGGCTCCCGAACGGTACGGGGGATCGGAATCGGCTTGATTTGCCACGGTTCGTGAGGGACAGTGGGAATAACGTAAGGGTCCCCAATCTCACTTCTCAACAACCCGCGCTCGTCCGGTCCAAAAGCAAGTGCCTTCTCCCTCATTACCAATACCGACACCAGCAGATCCATCTCCTCCGCACTCAGCCATCCCGTCGGTCCGAAGTTAAGGGCGTCCACCCGCTCGTCCGTGATTCGCGCCGACCGCGTTACCCATCCATTCTTCCTAAGGGGCGTCTCCCACGGGTCGCGGGACCACGCAATCGGTCGTAAGGGTCCGTTGAGCCCCTGAGGCATTGGCTCGTTCCGCGGCCGGACTTTCCGCGCTACCGGTTTGTACTTGCCCGCATTGCACCGCGCCATCCAGACCCGATCGTCGCCGTTGTAAGTCCTAGTAATGACCAGACCGGGGCTTTTGCCTTTGCTCACGACTGTGGCACAATGATAGGGTTTTCGAAGCGTAGAGCCTTCCGGCGATGCATACTGAGGAATGGGACTTACTTCCGGCACCTGCGCCACACGCGCGTCCTCCCCCGCCTGCTCCTCATCTGTCGGCCGCCCGTGCAGAGCCGGAGCCTGCTCCGCACGGTTCCCGCGGCCGACTAGGAAAAATCCTCCGCAGGGTAACCCTTACGGTCAACCCCCGCGCCGGACTCTTCGTTGCCGCCAGACATTGGGTCCTGTACCCATTTCCCTCTCCCGTGATCACAGATCGTCGTCTCAAACCGTGCTCCGAGCGAGTCTTCGACGGTCAGCGCCTCCGTTCCTTCCTCGGCGTTGAAGGCCATTTGGGCTCGGAACCCAAACATGAATGGCCGTCCTAGAATCACGTCTCTGCACTCCACTGAGAGAAATGACAGAGGCTTACAGACCTTGGCGACTTCCACCTCCTCCGCCTCTACTACCCCGTCCACGCGACATTCCCCGCCATTTAACGCCCGAAGACCCATCGCACACTTCCTCCGCACCAGACCGAGCTCGTCCACTAACCTTGATGGGAGCAGGTTGACCATCGACCCGCTATCCACCATCGCCCACACCTTCCGCCCGGCAATGGTCATCGCGACATAAGCGAGCGGGACGGATACCGACTTTGACCGGCACGGCTCGGGATCCATTTCCTCCTCCGCCACGTTAACCCGCTGAACCGTCGTTGGCACCCGACCCTGACCGCAATCTTTCAAGGCCTGGACCATCTCGTCGACGACCGCGGGGGACACCGCCGCTAGCTCTCGTAGGGTCAGGGGTATTGGTGAGTCGTTCCCCATTACCCTCCGGACGATGTCCGCGGCCTTCTTCTTTCCCACGGGATTAGAGGACGGCCCGTCCGAAATCGGCACTCGCGCGACTGGCTTCGAAGCCGTTGATCGCTCGTCGACATCCATCGCAATGCGCTCATTCGTCGCCAACGCCCTGACTTCGGCCTCCACTCTTGGAGCTACCCATGTTCCGGGCGCGGTGACAATCCCGAGCGAGACCCGAGCAGTCTTGGTCTTAGCCTTCGCTCTTTCCCGCACTTGCACCATTGGTGGCGGCTTGTCCTTAGTCAGATCCACCGATTCACCCATCGGAAATACGTACGTCATCCCGGATGCGCAAACAAGCCCTTTGTCCATGTCCCGAGTGAGATCCTCACAAACTGACTTCCAGTGCCCTCTCACCCCGCAATATGAACATCGCGGCGACCCGTACGATCCGGATGATCCGCTAGGAGGCTGGAACCCTTCCGCCATGTGAGGCGGCACCGCGCGCGGTTGAGAAGGAGCCGCCGGAAACGGTGCGGCTGCCGGAGCCGTAGGAGCCGGTGTCCGGTTGAGGAAAACCCTTATGTCCCGCAGAATCTCCGTTATCTCCCCGACAGATGGTCCCGGAGGCTGCTGGGAAAGTCCGACATGAGAGGGCGTCGGCGGCCGCGCGGCCGAAGTTTGGTCGGGGGCCGGCGCCGAGATCGTGACCGATTTCTTGGAGGAAGACGGGTACGTTCGTGCCGTATCCGCGATGAGCTCGTCCAAATCAATTTCGCTTTCCGCGGCTTGACGGATAACCAAAAGATCGGGGAGAATCGCGACGCTCCCATCCAACGACCTCTTAACCAGGCCGTGGTCGTACAGGTATCGTTGCACCCTGGAACGAAGCTGGGGCGCGAGACCCCCCAGGAAAGCCCGCTTCATGGCACCCGTCTGACCCGCAACGACCTTGTTCCTTGCAAGGTACCCGTAGATTCGCTCGAACCTTGACATGTATTCCACTAATCCTTCGCGCAATCGCACCCCGCCATTCTCGATCGCCTCCTCCGCAGCTCGATCGAAGTCGCTTTCCCGAAACCGAGGTTCACGCCTTCCCCACCTCGCCAAAATCTCGCTTTTCAACTTCCCCCAGTCTTGCCTCTCGTATCCAACCATTTCTTCCACGTCCCGCAGCTTCTCCTCCTCAGTAATGAACAGCACGATAGTCCGAACCTTATCTGCGCCCGACGCGCCCTCCGAGTCCGCGATCCCTTCGAACCTAGAAAGGAACCGCTCAACATCCGAAGTACTGAACCGAAGATGGGGGAAATCCCTCGGCCTCAACCAAACGCGGCGAGGGGCCTCTACCGCCATGTCCGACGACCCTTCCGAGGGAGGAGCGAACCCGCTGACTCTAGGAGCATGAGCGGACGGTGGCGGAGGGGGTTGAGCAGCAGAGACGGGAGTCGGGCGTGGAGGGTAGGGAAGGGGAGCATTGGATCCCGGAGTGGTTGTCGGTAGCATTCTGCGTAATCTTCAAGAGACTGAGAACGGATCGAGAGTTTCCCGGCCAGACCCCCAGATGTGGAAACTTTAGAGGTTGATCCTCACGAAGTTGTCCCTAGTTACGGGATCGATGGTTCTAGCGTCTGTAAGACCGAGAATGCTTCCTTTCCTTTACTCCGAGAGAGAGAGAGAGAGAGAGAATGAGATGTAGATTGATTGATGATAGAATGATAGAATGCGAGAATGCCCCCTACAACCCGAAGTCGAGGGGAAGGGTTTTTGAACCCTCCCCCTCAACCCTAACCTAAGCACAAGCGCAAAGACAGACTGACAAGAAACCTAGACCCAGAACCCTAACCCATCCCTTAACCCATACCCATACCCTACCCCCGCCAGCTCGCCTGTCATTACGCGCATCCGGTTCGTCTTTTCGTGGCGCGGCCCTCCGCCGCGCAATACCCAAGATCCACCGCGCTTGCGCGCATCCACCCGACGCGCCGTCGTGAATTTCCCGTCCCGTGGCCGGCCCGCGCTTGCGCGCGGCTGCCACGCATATAGCCCCGCTGTCGCCCCGCTTCTTCCTTCCCCGACTAGCCGCTCCGAGAACCCGGTCGGCCCGGCTCCATCCATGAGTCGGACATCCAAGCGGGTCGCGGCCCGCCTCCCTTAGTCAGGCCCGGCCCGCAGTCGCGTGCTCGATCCCGCCGCGCCTACTGCTGAGCCCGCAGCGGCTGCTGCTGAACCCGCAGCGGCTACTGCTGAGAACCGGCGCACCCCAACTGCTGAGCCTAACCTACCAGATGCTGAGCGCGCAGGCCGCGACGCAGTCCCCGACCCGAGGCTATATAATGACACCACAGCGGGCGGCAGAAGTAAGTTATTTTCCTCGGTATGCGTCACCGGGAGGTACCGCGTTTCAAAAACCCTACCATAGTGCCACGCTCGTAAGCAAAGGCAAGAGCCGCGGGTTGATTGTTGCCAGGATCCACGACAACGACGAAGGACGCGTGCGGATGGTTAGGTGTAACGCGGGGCGGTATAAGCCTGTGGCGCGAAAGGTCTGGCCTTGGAACAAACCAATGCCGCAGGGGCTGAAAGGGCCCCTGAGACCAATCATCTGGTCTCGGGATCCCTGGGTAAGTCCATTGAAGACGTTGGGGTGGGTAACCCGGTCGGCGCGGATCACGGATAAAAGGATTGAGGCGCTTAACTTTGGGCCGGCGGGGTGGTTGAGTGCGGAGGAGAAGGATTTGCTGGCATCGGTATTGGTGCTTTTCAAGAAGGCCCTTGCCTTTGGGCCGGACGAGCGCGGATTGTTGAAAAGAGAGATTGGCGACCCCTACATAATCCCCACGGTGCCGCACAAACCCTGGCAAATCAAGCCAATTCCGATCCCTTGGACCGTACGGGAGCCCTTTCTGGAGCTGGTCCGGGAGCGCGTTAGAACGGTTTGTACAAGCAGTCCACATTGAGCTACTCTAGCCCGATCTTTGCGGTCGTTAAACAGGACGGGAAGTCGCTGAGGATCGTCCATGACCTGCAGCGGCTGAATTCATTCACCATCCGGGACGCGGGATTGCCACTGCGGGTGGAGGAGTTCTTGGAATTGATGGCGGGGCGCGTGTGTTACGGACTGGTCAATGTGATGGGGGGGTACAATCAGCGGGAGCTCCACCCCAATTCGCGGCCGTTGACCGCGTTCAAAACAGGGCTGGGAAGAATGCAGTTGACGCGGCTGCCGCAGGGCGCGACAAACTTGGTGGCAGTTTACCAGGCTCAGATGACGTGGATACTACGGGACGAAATCCCGGAGGGGGCTCTAATCTTCATTGACGATGCGGGGATCAAGGGGCCGAAGACGGACTACGGGGGTGCGGTGTTGGAGGAAGCCCCAAGGATTCGCCGCTTTGTCTGGGAATACGCGAGGACATTGGAGCGGATCTTGTTCTGGATTGAGGAGGCGGGGCCTACGGTGTTCGGGAGTAAGTTGGCGGTTTGCATTCCGGCGCTGGAGGTGCTGGGACATGTGGTGGGCGCCGACGGCCGGAGGATTGCGGAGAAGAAACGGAACAAAGTCCTTGAATGGCCGACTCCACGGACGCCTTTGCATATCCTCCAGTTTTTGGGGCTGTGCAGCTACGTCCGCATGTTCATGGAGCGGTTTGCAGAGGTGGCAAGTCCGCTGTGGGCACTTACGCGTAAGGGTGCGGCATGGGAGTGGACGGCGGGGTGTGACGCTGCCTTTGCAAAGCTCAAGGAGATTGTGGGGCGCGACATTGTCCTCCGGGACCTCGACTATGATTTGGGAGGGATCCGCCTGGCCATCGACTCTAGCAAACTCGGCGCGGGAGGCGTTCTGAGGCAGGAGGAGGATGGTAAGGATAGGCCGGTTCTTTATGAATCCGTAACCTTCACCGCGACGGAGAGTCGATATTTGCAACCGAAGTTGGAACTGTGTGGGGTCACCAAGATCGTGCAGAGGCTACAGCATTTGCTTTGGGGGGTGAATTTTGAACTCTTGGTGGACGCGGAGGCTCTGGCGCGGATGATCAATTTGCCAATGCTGCCGAACGCCCCTATGACTAGGTGGGTCGCGTTCCTTCAGCTCTTTGCCTTTAGTGTGGTTCATGTTCCAGGGAAGGCGTTCACAATGCCCAATGCGCTGTTGCGGTACCCGCGCGAGGATCTGTTTGAAGGAGCGGAACACTTGGACGTGGAATCTCCGGTTATCCTGGTGGGCATGATGGAGACAGAGGTTGCCCTTCCGCTGCAGCAGTCCGGGCGTTACGCGACGTTTTGCTTTTTTCTGCAGGGTCTGCAATTTCCGGAAGGTACGTTGGAAACCGTAATTTGGTGGGCAAAACAGCGGACAACCAACTTCTATTTGCAGGAGGGGCAACTGTGGCGGCGGTGCACCCCCGTGCCCCTGGTGGTTGCGACATCGAGGAGGGACCAGGAGGTGATTCTGCGGTGTCTTGACAATGACCTTGGGCATTGGGGCAAGATCAAAACGCGGCGGCGGGTGAAAGCAAGGTTCTGGTGGCCGGGGGTGGTACGCGCGGTGCGCAAGTGGGTGAAGTCATGTGAGGCTTGTCAGAGGCGGAGTTCTAGGCTCCCGAGGGAGGTGGGTCACCCTACGGGGGAGGACGCCTTGTTCAGACGGGTCTCCCTCGACGTGGTTCACATCAAAGCGGGGAAGTTCGCGTACCTGCTGGTTGCGCGGGACGATTTGTCGGGTTGGGTCGAGGCGCGTCCGCTGGTCAAGCTGTCGGCAGAAAGGGCCGCCCAGTTTTTGGAGGAAGATTGGTTTGCGCGGTATGGTTTGCTCCGACTGGTCACCGTCAACGGGGGCGCGGAGTTCCAAGGCCGCTTGATGGTGTTGGTTCAGAGCTGCGGGGCTAAGTTCGGGCGGGTCACGGAGTACTACCCCAAGGGTGCCGGGATGATTGAACGCGGTCACCAGCCAATCAAGGACGCGCTGGTGAAGATGTGTGGCGAAGACGGGAAGCGGTGGCAGGAGACCCTTCCGGTGGTCCTCTTCGCGGACAGGATATCGGTCAAGCGCTCAACGGGCTACTTGCCTTATGAACTCCTCTACGGACAGCGCCCGGTCCTTCCGGTTGACATTGAGCTGGAGACTTTCTTGGGCATTGATTGGTGGAAGGTGAAGACCTCCGCAGAGCTCGTGGAGGCGCGTGCCAAACAGCTTCTCCGGCGGGACAAGACCCTGGCAAAGGCCGCGGATAGGTTGCGAAAGACCAGGACGGCGTCGGTCCGCTACTGGGACAAGCGCTGTTCCCATCGTCTCCGGGATCCGTTGCGGAAGGGGGACTTAGTGTTGCTGTACAACCATAGTTTGGAGTCTCAGTGGGGTAAGCTCTTTGCCAACCAATGGAATGGACCCTTCCGCGTGGCATCCAAGTTCGAAGGCAGGAGTTATCAACTCAAGGAATTGGATGGGGCGCCGCTCAAACGGAAGGCCGCGGCTTTGCACGTGAAGCGCTTCTTTGCACGCGGCTCCACCTCCTTCGACAAGACGGCTGGCAATGGCGCGGACGCGCGGGACGAAGCCGAGGGTCCAGGATCGATGGGCGGGTCGGGTTTGTCGGTTGAGGAGGAGCCCGCGCTTGATGCGCCGCCCTGGAGGAGTAAAAGGCTACGAGTCGCTGGGGACAGTTGTCAAGTCGGGGGGGGGGCGCGAGTAGGGCAAAAACCTGATTTGGTGAGGGGGTGTTCTAGCCGGTTCACAGCCGGGACGACTAGACACCCCAGAATGTCCGTTTTCCTATTTCTTGTATAAATTGGTTTCGCGAATTGGTACTGGTGTCAGCTACGTTTGGTTTTTAGGGACGCGGGCGCGGCGCAAGACGGGTCCGTAAACGCGAGGACAAGCCCCGCGGATGGTCACGCGGGACAAGGAGCGGAGGCCCCATCATGAAAAAAAAAATATATATATATATATAGTGATCTTTTTCTTTAAGGTTTGGATCTTTTTCTCTGTTTTTCAGGTATAAAAAAAAAAAAAAAATATATATATATATATATATTAATCTTTTTCTTTAAGGTTTGGATCTTTTTATCTGTTTTTCTCTTGACCTTTTGTCTTTTGTATGGAGTAATGGGTGTGGATTATGGGTGGAACACGCGCGGGACAAGTCTGATTTGGTAAGGGGGTGTTCTAGCCGGTTCACAGCCGGAACAGCTAGACACCCCAGAGTGTTTGTTTCCCTTATGTCCTCTTTCTCTCTCCTGGATAACTGTGCGCGCGCGCTGGTGTAGGGTTGTTTTGTTTATTTCAGGGTGGGTACAGGGAACTGTGTGGCAGTTTGGCTTGGGCGGACCAGGTACATTCCGGAAAACTTTGTTGGCTCAGTGCACGGGCGGGGCGCGGATCTCAATTTCGTCTCATTCTCAACCTCGCTCTCATTCTCAATCTCACGCTCACTCATAACGCGCATACGCAGAATTCTCTCAAGGCTCTCACAAGATGGCGCGGCAAAAGTCTTTCTTTGCAAAAGGGCGCAGAATAGGAACTATGAAAAAAAAAATAATAATAATAGGAAAAGGGGGGGGGGGCGATCCGTCTAAGTCAAGCGGGTCCTCATCATATCCTCCGCGTCCGCGCGAGCCGCCGCAACCAGGGTTCGGAAGGCCGCCAAGAGTTCCCAATGGTCATCAGTGGTGTGGGCTTGAGGGACCGCCAGGAATTGCCGGAGTAGCCCGTCCGTGTCGTCCGCCATTGCATCAAACCTCGCAAGCGGGAGAGCTGGGAGGACAGGAATGTCTGGAATCTTGGGCGGGTTGGGGGGAGGCGGGACCGGGGAGGAGGCAGCCTCCGGGGGACCATCTGGACCGCTCGGACTGACAGGAGGCGACGACGGGATAATGATGGGTGACGCGGGCGGTTGAGGGGTGCCTTGCGGGGTCGGGGGCCTCTCGTCCGAGTCCAACGAGTGATGGGAGGCCGGAGGAAGGGTTGGGCTCAGAGCCGGGGCTGGAGGAGCCGGAGCTGGAGGAGGAGCGGGAGCCGGAGGAGGACCAGGGGCACGACGCCGGAGAATCTCATCAAGGCGCGGGTCCCTCGCGCCTTGCGTCACTTGAACCCGGTCCGCCCAGAATCGCATGGCCGCCCGGTACGCCGCGAAGTTTGGGTAATTCTCCTTGCGGGGAGGTCCAGCGCGACGGTATGGAGAGGTGGAGTCGCGGTCCGAGCTTGGGGAGGGACGGCCAGGGGGGGATCCAGGAGGAGTCCACGAGTGCTCCAAGACCAAATCATCGTCTGAAACCACGAACAAGTCCTGACGGGCCCTCTTGCGTGGCCGGGGACGAGAGCCGGATGCGGGTGGAGGGCATGGCATACCCTCCCCCAGCGAGCAGCGGTGGTGACTGCAACAGCAGGATCCGCAGGCACGTTGACCAGGGGCGATTGTGGAAACTAGCCCGTTCCGGGCACAGAAATCGCAGAGGATCATGGCAAAGGTGGGGAGAGGAGCGCGGCTAAGACGGCTAGAGGTGGACTGGGGGTGGGGGTGGAAGCGGTTTGGTAGGTGCGGCAGGGGCAAGGTGATGATGGAAGGACCTCTGGGGACGGAACTCAACTTGGGGGGGGGATGTGGTGTTGTATTTATAACCCCAGATTGAGAGCTGCGTCGCGGGCTGCGCGCTCAGCAGTTGGGTAGGTTGGGCTCAGCATCTGGCGTGCGCGCGGTCTCAGCAGTGCCTGCTGCGGGCTCAGCAGCAGCCGCTGCGGGCTCAGCAGTAGGGGCTGCGGGGCTCAGCACCAGGTATGGGTCGGGCCTACCTTAGGCGGCGCCGGGCCGCGACCCGCCCAGAAGAAGCAGACCAAGTGATGGAGCCGGCCCAACCAAGCTTGCGGGTGGCTAGTCCGGAAGGCAAGGGCGGGGCAATCATGGGCTATACGCGCTGGGAAGGCCCGCGCGGGCATAAGCGTGGGCCGACCCGCGGATTGCGGGATCCGCAGATGGCGCAGATGGAAACAGGGGGGGCTCCAAGTAGGGCACCGCGGAGGGCCGCGCCATGAGAAGGACAAACCGGGCTACATTAATACCGAAGGGCGCGGTTAATGGCGAGGGATGGAGGGATAGGGTTGGGCTAGGGTTCTGCGGCTTAGGGTTGTATTTCATCACTTGTTCTTGTTGTTTGTGGTTGTACTTAAGCTAGGGTTGAGGGGGAGGACTCAAGACCTCACCCTCAACTCCGGGTTGGGGAGGATCATCATCACCTTACGGAAGGGGAAGGAAGGAATTTCATCATATCATCACTCTCTCTTCTTAAAACTCATCGCGCCCAATCATCTTACAGACGCTAGACCAATAACTTCCGGAACTCAGGACAACTTGCAAAGGTAACTCTTCTTAAGTTTCCACAACGGCCGCTCAAAACTAATTTAACCCTGAATGGCTTCTCAAAACCCATTTTGGGGTTGTGAGAACCTGTTCACGACTGATTTGTGGTGAGAAAAAAGAAAAAAAAAGACATTCAAAAAAAAATGAATAAAAATAAATAAAAGTCAATATATAAAGATAAAAATTAATAAAGCCCCCCTAAATAAAAATAAATGAAGATAAATAAAGGTCCCATAAATAAAAATAAAAATAGATAAAGGAACCAGAAATGAAAATATGTAAAAATACATAAAAACATATAAAAATATATGAAAAATAGATTATTGCCCCAAATTCGGGGAATGATTTTAATTTAATAATTTGCATAGAATTTGTGTTGATTCCAAAAATTTGAAAAATAAAAACAGCTTTGAATTTTCCATTGAGTAATTTTAAGCCAATGTCAATTTATTGATTTCAGGAGTAATTCAAACAAAATATAAATTAGGGTGTATCAAAGTTAGCAAACCCGCTATTAGAAACCCACCATTTTTTTTGACCAAACCCGCCATTTTTAATGGCAGGTTTCTGAAATACACATACCCCCTAACTGGTGTATTACAAAATGGTAGGTTTCATGAAAATGGCGGATTTCAAACATCAAACCCGCCATTTATGCATCATCATCCATCCACCATCCATCACATCTAAAACACCCATCCACATCAGCAAATCCATACTGGTTGCATCTCCATTGCATCACACACATCTCATCTCCATTGCTTCACATTTCTATTTATTTTCACATCTCCATCTTCACACAAATCCCATCATCTCATCACCCCACATCACATAACCATCTTTCTCAACATGTCCAATCAAACTTCCCGCCAGCAAGTTGAAAATTCAAAAAAGCTGACTGAACTTTTGCTACTGTTTGACTCCCTTTAAGGCTCTGATTCAGACTCCAATTTGTAATCAACTTGGTTGGCTTTGAATTCTCTGTTGGAAAAGCAATACATGGTTCCAAGAATACACACACTCCACAACCCTATGTATGATAGGCAAAAGCTTCATCTCATCCCCAAATTAAGCTTCCAGCAACTATTCCAAACTCTATTGCCTTCATTCATGAAACTTTTGGAGATGATTGAAGACCACCACATCTTCCAGAAAAATTCTTGGAATCCTCAACGCGATCCTGTTAGAATCCAAAATGTAGTTGTGCACTATGGGATTTGAACCCATGACCTCAACATTCATGAGTGATGCTTTAACCACTAAGCTAAGTGCGCCATTGCCGGATGGGCCATTGTGCCTGTCCACTCAACAAGGGTTTTCTTGGATTTAGCTATAAAGACCTGATGTGTCGTTTGAAAATGCTGTTCAGTCTTTCAGTACCAAGACTTAGAACCCTTGGGTGGCAGTCTGCATAAGATCAGATTTGACTCCAAAACTCCCCCTTGCTCTGTGCAGGGTGCATACAGCCATTCACAACTCAAGTTGGTTCTGGTCATCTTGTCTTTTTCCACCTGTTAGGGTGCGCCGTTTGGCTGAAGACTCTCGATAACATGTTAGAATCCAAAATGTAGTTGTGCACTATGGGATTTGAACCCATGACCTCAACATTCATGAGTGATGCTGTAACCACTAAGCTAAGTGCGCCATTGCCGGATGGGCCATTTTGCCTGTCCACTCAACAAGGGTTTGCTTGGATTTAGCTGTAAAGACCTGATGTGTCGTTTGAAAATGCTTTTCAGGCTTTCAGTACCAAGACTTAGAACCCTTGGGTGGCAGTCTGCATAAGAGCAGATTTGACTCCAACACTCCCCCTTGCTCTGTGCAGGGTGCATAAAGCTATTCACAACTCAAGTTGGTTCTGGTCATCTTGTCTTTTTCCACCTGTTAGGGTGCGCCGTTTGGCTGAAGACTCTCGCTACCATGTTAGAATCCAAAATTTAGTTGTGCACTATGGGATTTGAACCCATGACCTCAACATTCATGAGTGATGCTTTAACCACTAAGCTAAGTGCGCCATTGCTGGATGGGCCATTGTGCCTGTCCACTCAACAAGGGTTTTCTTGGATTTAGCTGTAAAGACCTGATGTGTTGTTTGACAATGCTGTTCAGGCTTTCAGTACCAAGACTTAGAACCCTTGGGTGGCAGTCTGCATAAGAGCAGATTTGACTCCAACAGATCCAGCCATCAAAATTGCTGTTTCTCTTTTTAGATTGGGATCAAATGGAAATGGAGCAGCAATCCATTGATTGGAAAATCTATTCTCAGTCAGTTATGGAAGCATTGACTTATACAACAAAAGAGTCATGATTGCTATCCTATCATTCCGTCTCTTAGTCCTTTCTTGGCCAACCAAAGAAGAACGCAAGGAGATATCTCAAGTAATGGAGACTGAAGGCTTTCCTGGTTGCATTGGGTTTGTTGATGGAACCACCATCCCCTTGGGTCAAAAAACCAAGCTAGATGGCAACCACTATTTTGATTGCAAAAAAAGCAACAGATTGATTTCTTTTACAATGACTTTGATAACACCTTTGGTCACACCACTGACCAAATATGTTTCATCTTTTTGTTTAGATACTCCGTGGCCCTACAAATTGTTTGTGATAACAACAATAAGTTCATATCCCTCCCTTCTGGACTTCCAGGTTCTTGTCATGATTCATACATGTTCAATTGGATGTGAATTGCCAAAAAGCCAGAGAACTACTTTGACCACAATCAATACCTTCTGGCCAATTCAGCTTATGCTAGTGGGAAATATGTGGTTCCAGAATACCAGAAATTTTCATCTAATGATCAAGGAAAAACCAATTTCAATTATCATCTTGCCCAATCACGGGTTCTGATTGAGCATGCCATAGGAGTCCTGAAATGAAGATGGGCAAGCTTAAGGGAAACGCAAAACCAGCTTAAAAACCCCAAAGAAATGAAGATCCTCATCAACTGGATTATCACTTGTGTAATCCTTCACAATCTTTTGGCTAACATCAAAGATGAATGGAACAAAATATTTGAAGATGATATTCCTGACCCACCTCAAGTCATCCCTGTCTCATCTTGTCCCTCATCTTCTTCTATGAGAGAGCGTATTCTTCCTCTCACCCTTGCTAACTTTGATGAGTAATGTTTGATTTTTAAATAGGTGAAAAATAAATTCACAGTAAGTTTTTTTTGGTTGTTCACCCAAGTTTCCAGGCTGAGTCAATTTTTTTTTCTTAGTGGACCTAGAAAAAATCAAAAAACACCTCCACCTCATACCCCCCCACTTGCCAGCCCATCCACCTCTCCCCTCCACCTCACCGCTCCAACACTTCCACCTCACCCCACTCACACACCGATTGCCTTCCATCCTCCTCCTCATCAAACCACCTCCTTCAACTCAGCAACCTAACCAACCTCACCAGCCTCTTCAACCTCACAAAGCTCCCCAAAACATCCACCATCCCACTCACCAACAGAATCAGTGAGTCCCCTTCCCTCTTTCTTTCCACTCACTATTGCTTACCTCTCCTTTTAACTCCCCCAAGGTCTTCTCTTGCATCCTCCTCCTCATGTGGTAAGCCCCTCCCTTCTCTTTCTCCCCCTTCCTCCTCCTCCTCCTGGCTTTCTTTACCAAACCCCAACAATTGATTAGGAATCAATTGAACAATAAAATCCTGATTGATTGATTGATTGATTTGGTTTTGATTTATTGATCAAAACCAAATTGATTGATTGGTTGATCAAAACCAAATCAATTGCTTGATCAAGTTGCAATTGATCAAGAAATCAATTTGCTCTCAATTGCTTGATCAATTTGCAATCAATCAAGCAATTGATTTGATTTCAATTGCTTGATGAAATTGCAATTGATTGTTTGATTGTTTTGCAATTGATCAAGAGATTTTTTTGCAATCAATCAAGAGATTGATTTCTAATGTCTCCTCCACCATTTTTTGGAGTTTTTTTTGGTGCTGACCCTGATTTTTTTTTCTTTTTAGGTTTCTCTGGACTTCACCTGAATCCAACAGGGTCTTTTTTGATCAATTCAGGTGTTCTTTGCCATGGAAGGCAGGTTTTTGTTTTTTCATTTTTTTGATAACTTTACTTGTCAGTGTGCTGCATGGGTCACTCATGCCAATTTTTTTTGGGGGGGATTCTGCTTCCGGTGTCCCTGGGTTCAAGTCCAGGTTTGGTTTCTTTTTTTAATTCAATCATGTTTTACAGATGATGTCTATTGGAATGACATTTTTTTTTTTGGAAAACATTTGACTGCTTTTGGGGTACATCCTCTTCTTCTCCCACCCCCTCAAAATGTCACACAAACATTCAAATCTATCATTTTTCCTCACCCCAATCTAAGTATAGGATTGGGAGGGAACAAGATGGAAGGAGATGGCTTGAAAAACATACAGAGAGGTGGGAAGAGGAGAGCTGCTTGCCAAAAGAGGAATCAAACGAGAGATTTCAAAATATCTTTGGAGGTTTCTGAGGAAAGTATTAATGAAAAGGTGGTCTGGTCTGGTGGGAAACCGCATCCTTTGGATCTGTAACCTTCAATTGTTGCCAAAAACAAAAAGAATTGTTGAAAACAAACCCAGGAAGAGTTTGAGAAAGCAAAACAAGCAATCAAATGGTTCCATTTCTTCCACCATGGAAAAGTAATATTCATCAATTGATCTGATCATCAAGCCCTGGTTTCAATAACCAAATTTGTCCCATTGGAGAAACTTTCTGACCAATACAAGAAGGAAATCAAATTTGTGACAACTTTCCTTCACCAGTCAAAAAAATTTGTCAACCCAGTTGGTCCTTCAAGATCTTGGGGTGGAAAAATGTGGGCAGTTGGATGGCAAAAATTGATGCACCCTTCAGAGTTATTTGGATGTTATGTGAAGATTTCATCCATTAGATCTTCTCCTCAAGAGTATGCTTTCCTTAACCTTAAGGCCAACAAAGTATCCCAAATTCTAGGACACATGATTTTCAATTTGGCCAAACTTTCCTTTGAAGCAAGCCGTGATGCCACAAAGGACAACAACATCCCCTCTTCCTCTTAGTTGGAATTTGGTTCCAAGCCTACACCTTTTGATTGCTCCCCACAAATCACTTTCACCTCAAATTCTTTTTACAACTCTCCTCATATTGAAAAAGGCAACATCTATGGCTACTCCTTTTTACTCGTGGTTCAAAACAAGAAATCAAATGCTTGAATTATTGAAAATACGGACAAATATCAATTATTGGATGGCCAATTTGTTTTTCCTGACATTGGCTTTGGAATTGATTTTAAGCAAAAAGGTATATTCAAAATGGTTTGGGTAGCTAATAAGTACAAGCACTGTACCTTTCCTGCTGTGGACACATCAACCCATACCAGAATGGCCATGTCACTTTGAATTAATAAAACAACTAGAAACACTTTTAGGGACTTTAATAATGGCTAAATTTACTCTAGAAAAAAAAATATAAATAAAAACAAAAAAGATTTGTATGTTGGTGGGGTTAAAAAAAATCTCAAATGTTGTAATCAAAAATAATTATTTTGTTTTTCTTTCACCCTTGCAAATATATTTAAAAGACCAGCATTCAATTTATCTGCTGTAGCTCATCTACTGTTCTACTGCTACCAATGCAAGCGAAGGCTACTGATACCTTATCCTTTTTTTTGGTTGAAAGTTGTTCTCTCTCCTTTTCCAGTTGTGCTTGCTGTCAATCCTTCTCCTTTTCCTATTTTTGAAACTCTAGCTCAGCCTGTTTCAAATTCCACTCAGCATCCCATTTTTTTTGATGAGCCAAACTCTTGGATTTATGCTTTTGAACATCCATGGCCAGTTGACAATCCCACTTTTGCTTTTCAAACACCCTTTTTTTGGATTCAATTTGTGATTTGACTGTTTTTTTCAAGGGAAAAGCAAAGAGCATGGTTTTGAAAGCAAGGATATTCAACCAATGTACTTACATGAATCTTGATTCTCCATGTTTTCTTCAAAGCCCAATAAACCAGAAGTGTTTCTCCTCTTTTGATGACTTTTAAGGTTTATATTGATGGAATTGGAGGCCTTTTGCTTACCCTTGGCAGAGGAGGTTTGAGTCTGAAATTTGTGACTGGTGTTCAAAGGCAATGTGGATGGCCCCACTGGATTGAGTTTTTGGTCATTCCAGAATGGATGAGCCTATTTTTTTACAATATAAATCAGTCAGGATTAACAAGACAGAAGAGAAAAGAGCTTGGTTCCTTACTTGAGAGGATTTTGAGGGGAATCAAGACTGAGGAGTATCTTTCTCTGCATCAGAAAGGTTGATGAGATCTGCTAACCCAGGAAGAGAGCAATCCAAAGAAGGAGGGCAGGGGTCCAAGTTATGGTTTGACACATCAATCAATGCAGAAGTAGACGTGATTGGAGCTGATTCAAATTGAATCTCCTCCTTGGCATCAGATGGGGGCCACTCCAAGGAAAAGGTTTCTTCCGGATCACCATTGCTAGGCTGAGAATCCCCAGCAAAGTCATCAGTGTGGACTGAAGCGGATTTTTGGGCATCAAAAGCGGCTAAAGGGGTGATGTTGGCCTTCTTTCCAAAGATTTCATCCATTTGAATATAAAAAGGACAAATGGAGTCCAACTTATCAACCACCAAGTTGATTCCCTTGGCTTTGTCAGAGTTGGTGATACCAAAGCTGGTGGAGATTGAAATGGAGTGGGCCTTTTTGTACTTGGCTCAATAATTCTTGAATTTCTTCCTCATCTTTTTGGATGAAAGATCCAGCCTACCTTTTGTTTTTTTCTTGAGTTCATTGGCCATGAGGAGATAACCATTGACCTTAGAGGATGGAGGTCTGCCAACATGTGTTTCATTGTTGGATCCAAAGCAGGCATCACAGTTGGAGGGAATTTTGAGCCATTTGACCAGGATGATGTGATCAGCTCTCTTGAGCTGACTTGAGCCCTTGGAAGCTGATGAGGAAGGATTGTTTGAGCCCTTGAAATCTGATGGGGGAGGATTGTTTGAGCCCTTGGAAGCTGATGGGGGAGGATTGTTTGAGACCTTGGAAGCTGATGGGGGATGATTGTTTGTGGTGGAGTTCCTTGGCAATGTTTGCTTTGGTGTGTTGGACTTTTGTGTGGACTTGTGGGGGGAGGTTTGCTGAGGGGCCATTTGGAAAGAGTAAGGGAAATAAGGTGATGAGAGTGATAAAGTGACAAGCAAGATAAAGTAATGAGAGATATGAAGTGATGAGAGCAATAAAGTGACAAGAGCAATAAAACAATGATTGAATTATTTGGATGAGGTTGGAGGTAGAGTGATGAGAGCAATGAAGCAATGAGAGCAATGAAGAGATGAGAGCAATGAAGCAATGAGAGCAATGAAGAAATGAGAGCAATAAATTGGTGAGTGATCAAGTGATGAGGGTGATAAATTGATGAGAGTGATGATAAGAGTGATAAAGTGATGAGAGTGGTGAATCTTTTTATGATGAGGCTGGAAATAAAAAAAATTGCAAGGAGGTTGGAGGTACAAGGAGGTGGGAAGCCAGGGGAGGATGATGTGAAAAGGTGGCAGAAGCCTTTAAATATTTTAGTTGAAAAAACCCACTTATTTCATGCTAACTTTGACACGTCTGATGTGAAATAAGTGGGTTTTTTTGATTTTTAATTAGGGGTTTGAAATGGTGGATTTGGTTTGAAACCCGCTATTAAAAAATGGGGGGTTTGGTTAAATTTGATACAACCTATTTCAAACACACCAGTTTCTGGTATTTTGTTTGGGGAATGATTTGGCTTTAATACTATTTTGGCACTGATTGGAAGACAATTTTTAATTTTCAAATTAAATCATGATTAAGTTAAAAAACACATGTCATTTCTAATTTTCAACAAAATCAGCACTAAACTAAAAAAGACCTGGAAATTTCTTGATGTAGGAGGAACTCAAACACAATATAAATTTCCAATTAATCACTTTCTGGGATTAATCTCATTTAAAACCTCATTTTAAACAATGTTATCAGTTCCAAATACAATTAATTTTGTTGTTAGCTCTGTGTGTGACAACTACCCTTGTTGAGTGCCTGGAACAGCTCCTTGACAATGCTACATAAACCTGACCATGGCTGAAAACTGCATCTCACAGATAAACACCAACATTGGAAATTGTATGACCTTGACCTTTATTTATTTTCAACAATAAAGCCAAATTTACAGGAAACTGTTTTTGAATCAAATTGAGGCCATTTCCATCAGGGTCCGTAACCAAAGGATTAGGGTAAATGGAAACCAGCCTTGCTATTGAATTACCAGCTGAAATCTTTGAAACTATAAAATTCCTTGACAATCTGAAAAAAAAACAATTAAGTTCCATTGCAAAGCCCAATTGTATGGTCCATGTTTCTCAAAATAATTATAGGGGCACCCACTTTAAGATTTAAGCTATGAGGAGGAAATTTGGGAGGAAATAATGTGTTAAGGAACTCTTGTTGGTATAGATTTTGAGTATCATCTTCAACAGACTCATGGCTGTAATAAGTATTCATAGTTTGTTTTTCTTCACTTCCAGGGAGAGAATCCAATAGCAATTGATTTATGCTGTAAAATTATGTATTTTTTTGAAGATAAAATAACACAGTCCATGAGATAACCATATTCAAGTTAGCTATGGCACAAGTTTGAAAAAAAATGGCTGATTAATCTACCCAAAGATTCATCTTCACTATAACCATGGATAACCATGTGATGAGGAAGCAAAATTTATTTTGAACCCTGTATATTATTCCAACCATCTACAAAATTGAGTAAGAAATCTTGGAAATCTGGATCCCCTGCAGCACACATATTTGAAGTAATTTTCAAAGATTGGAAATGTCTCCAGCAAGAAGACTTGTCCAATCTTTCATCAAAAATTTGGGGACATGTACCTTTTTGAACCACAGGTAAAATTTGCCTTAATTAATTATATATATATAAAGGTTTTTCCAGGTCCACCAGGTCCATCAATGGAGGAGTAAAAGGGGTGAGAGGAATTCCATGCATGCATTATCTGATCAAATATTTGCTTCTGTCTATGATTCAGAAGAGAAATGTTTTGCAAGTCTGATTCATTTATTACAGAATTTTGTTCTTCCTAAAGGAAACAGCTCCTGTTGTTCCTTGGTTCCTGCACTGATTGATCAATTGTTGGAAGCTCAGTAAAAGCTTCTTCAAAACTTGTTCCACAATTTTGAAATACAATAGGGTTTATGGATTTTAATATTTCATTGGTGAGAACTGTTAGAATTATGGCCAGCAATTAACTTAGGCAAATGAGCAGTATCTAAAGAAAAAGAAATGCTGGACACTGGGTGTCAATATTGGATAATGGGGCTCTCACAATGGGGCAATATGTTGGATGAATTTGATTGAAATGATGAATTAATGGATGGAAAAGAGCAGGGAGAAGAGCTCCTTAAGTACAAAAGATTGGCCTCTTGTGAGCCCATGATAAAACAAGCCAAAAGGCAATGTTTCCGCCCCAAAAGAGCTCTACAGGCTCTACTAGCCTTGGTACTTGGTTGGGACTACATCAGCCTGCATGGCGTCAGTTCCCGAACCCTTACGACCGGCCTATTCCGGTCCATTCCAGTGTTTCCACCGTTACGGGGCTGAACCAGCCCCTTGCTGTTCAATCCCCTTGGCTGGTTGTCCGTTACAACCAGCCATGATGATCTCATTACCTTGTTTACGGGCTGGTTGCCTCATGCAGCCAGCCCCTGGCCCCTCAAATGGGCCAGGTGGGACCCGGGGCACACCTGGGTCTGGTCTCAGACTCACATGGGGGGGGGGGGTGTGACCAGCGGACATGCTGTCCCCCCCCTCTTTCTCTCAAATCCCTGGTGGGGGCGGTCAAATCCTCTCACCTGGGGCCCTGGGGGTTGATACCCCCAAGGCGTTGTCAAGTAAGTTGGCCTGGGAGGTGATCAGGTCCCCCCAGGCCCATCGCTCCTCCCCCTTGGTAAATGGGGGGGGGGGGAGAGCGCACCTGCTTGGTTGCCTCAAACAATTGATGGTGGAGGAGTGATGAATTCCCCCCCACCTTCCGGTTGCTCCGCTTGCGACTGGCGCTGCCACCTCCTTGGGCAAGGGGGTGTTCAGGTCCCCCCTGCCCTGACTGACCGCATTGTTGCGGCCGGTCACTGGCTGGTTCAACCCAGCCAGCTCGCCCCCACCCCCCTTGCAACGGCGAGCAATGCGGGGTCACAAGCCCCGGCTCCGCGGCGCTGGTTGCCAGGCGCGACCAGCCGGGCCCGCGCGGGATCCCTTGGCTGCGCGACAGCCCCGCGCGGGCTGTTGGGCCCCACGTGGGCCGTACCGAGGAACACAGGCGGCCCTGAATAGGCCGCATCGCGTGCAGCCGCCCCAAGCGGGCCGCGACACGGGCGGCGGCCCCAAGCCCAAATCGTGAGAATTACATACTTTGGCGGGCCAGCCCGTCTGGCCAAGTATGTCCATAATAAAGCTTGGGCCCTTTTATACCCAAATAAGCCCATCTGGCTTGGGTGGCCCATCCACCCTGGTGGGCCTGTGAGGGCCCGTGTCCCAAAAGACCATAAAAACGTGTTTTGGCGCCCAAATGCCCAAAACAAATAACAACCACGTAGGCCCACGTGGCCCATGTGATGTCCAGTGGGCCGTGGACGCCCATTTTTGCATCCCATTTGGATTACACACTCCTATGCACATTACCTGAGTGCATCCACATTTTAAAAATAACTCTTTGATCTGTGATTGCAGAAAAAATTAAATAATCAACCATCAAATTGAAAGAAAAATTCCATAGGAATTGTGGGTCTGAAGGCTGACAAAGTGCTAACAGCATTTCAAAAAAACTTCCTTAGCTCATTAGGTCCCAGAGATTCTGAATTTTCTTCCATTTTCGTTTCCAAATGATGATAATCCTTAACCAGACCCTTTGCCAAGGCAGCCTCTCTGAATTTGTATAAGAGATTCCATTTGCCTGCTTTAGGTGATTGAAAGAAGTTTCACCAACACAGTTATTCAAAAAAAATCTGAGATACCACCTCTCAGCATCAGAAAGATAAACAGTATAAATCCTTCCAATTTAAAAACCTCTCTGTCTTTCCCTCCATTCTTTTCTCTGGGGATGCCATGTGAAATGTTGTGGAAAATCAGAATATTCAATGGTCCTTGCCAAAGGGTCAATTGAATTTCTTTTTAAATATTCTGTCAGCATATTTTGAGAATGGTTGGATCCTTGAACCACTTCATCCAGGGCTTCATCAGGTTCAAAAAAACACATCTTGTTGGTCAGGCAGGTGAATGTCAGTTTGTTTAAAAACCGGTAAGATAGTAGAAAATTTAAATCAAACAATTCTCCAGCACGCCTCAGTTGCATCAACCCATCTTCAATCTCTAAAACAATTTATTTCATCCAAGGTTTTAACAACCTCCACAGTAACATGGTCATGGCCCTTATAGTCATATTTGTACAGATATTTGACAGCTGAGATACCTGCACATACTTCTATATTGATGTTGCATTGATAATTTTCCAAGGAATATGTATTGTAAGGGAAAATCCAGGAATTATAAATGAGAGAACTTCTTTGGCTGTGGGAGAGAGATATTGTAACTCCATCTTGGCTTCTTTGATAGACAGGATAGGAATTTTAACCCAAGATGGTTTCAGGTCAGAAGGCTTTGGGGTATCTCTTCCTGCATGTAACATTATCCATGCAAGGTTATTAAAGGTTCAAAATACCACATGGTCCATGTATCATGTGTCTCTTTACTTGTTGAAAAAGATAAGGCTGAGTTCCCTCATTAGGAATCTCTGCACAAACAATCATTTAAATGTGTCCAGCTGTTCTGGGCTTGTGGTCATTATGCAGGATCACCAAGATGTGAATATTTGGAAGGCCTCTGTTCTGGAATTCTATGACATGAGTGCATCCCATTGTGTTTAAGAAGATTCCATACTTGAATATTTTATCACAGCTCCTTTTCAATTTTGAGTTGAAAACACATGTTACAATATCTGGCCAATCCTGTTCTGTTTGACCTGGAAAAAGATTATTTAGAATTTATGGCCATGCTGGGCTACATGTGACTGTTATAAACAGATCAGGCTTTCCCATATGCTGAATCTTAGCCATAGCTTCTTGATATCAAGCCTTCATGTCCCTTGGGCCACCTATAAATTATTGAGGAAGGATAAAACAACAAGCTAAGAGTTAAAAAAATTTTCAAGTTATGCATAAGTATTGGTAGAATATAGCCATAAATACCACAACAAAAATTGTAGAGAAACCAACTTAACTGTTGAAATTCCTCTGTTGAAAGATCTTCTCTCTCTATGTTATTTATTTCCTCTCTTTCTCAGTTTCTTTCCTCTATTCTTAATTTTTCTCTTTTCTTTGTTTCTCCTTCCTATTCAAAATCATGCAAAATTGTTTTGTATCTTTGATCATATCAGGCGCGCGCATGTGCTCCTGTGATCCCTCTTGTGACATTCCTTCTTGCGTGTAAACACTCCCAATCAAGATTATTCTTCACCTCAAAATTTTTCCTCACTTTGGGCTCTCCAATCTGAATCCTGACCACCAACCCTTTCATCATACCCAACCACCACCAACCCTTTCATCATACTCAACCACCACCAAACCTCTCACCATACTTAACTACCACCAACCCTTCCATCATACTTGACCAACTTTCTCCACTCTGAACCTTCCTGTTTACCCCTCTACTATCTATTCTTCACACCTGTGCTCACTCTATCTCTCCCTAACATCTTTCTTCCTTCCTTCCTGACTTCTTTCCTCACTCTCCTATCCTTATACGCCGTCAATGAGTCCTTCAGGTATTTTACTCAATCAATTTTCTCTCCTTGTAATGTCTCCTCCTCACTCTTGTTGAAATGATTCCTTTAGTTTTATCCTCTTAACTCAACATTACCTGTTCCCTGACCCAACTGAAACGCATGGTTTAATGCATTAAAAACAAAATAGAACTGCTCAAAACATAGATTATTTTGATGATGTCAAATATATGATAATACTTATGTATAAATTTTTATTTATTGTTCAACACAATATTGTTGGAACAGTCAACCACCCCAGTGCAAAAGGGAGTAATCAGAATGATGAAATGCCAGGCAATTTGAATCATAATTTATGGAAGTGAACCTATTCTTTCCTGGTTCATCTTTCAATTCTGGAAAACAACCATATTCACAATGAGGGTGAAAAAGAACATAGTGCAGAGGGTCATAAAATTTTCTCAGTTCACTAATTCTGCTGAGGGAGCCATCTGAGTGCCTGATCAAAAAATCTCTATGGGTAAATGAAGTAGAATCATGACCTCTTTTCAATTAAAATCCATTAGAAAAGTGTCAATTTAATGATCTGAAACCAAAAAAATAGGAAACACCATACCTTATATCCATATTGCAGCTATTTGGTCTCCTGTTGGCAGGTTGTAAGCTTTTTGATCCATATTTTGTGAAGATGGATCAGCAATCCTGATGGATTGATTTGGACCAAAATAAGGAGAAACTCTTTGAAAAATATTTATCAAACCATTATTTTGGTGTAAAATCTCTTGAATCCTGAGAAACAAATCCTGTTCCACATGTGAGCCCCATCTGTTCCAATTGTGAAATTAATTTCCCCTGTCATATATATACAATTCGAGGGATGATATCTGATTTTCACCAATGGAATTAAGACTACAAATTTTAAAATGAATAGTTCCATTCACCCTAAAAGTATATATTCCCCTTGTTTTATAATTGAGGGAATTGTGAGTGTTTTGGTTAAGACTAATTGATGTTAAGGCAAAATTGGAGTTTATCAGTCTTACATTGGAGAGCAGTTGATGCTCACGGGAATGATGATCCCTAGTTTCAATCTTGAAAATATGGAGAAACTCAAGTGGTGGTATTGGCTGCTTTACTGACACCTGTCAATGGGTACAGAACAGGAAGCTTGTCTTATTTTGGAAAAGGATTTCTTGGAAATGTTGGCATGACCTGGTGGTTTGTAGAGTTTATGGTTCAAAAAGAGTTGGTTCCCCCCATCCCCAGGCAACTGGGTGGCTAATCTGTACTTGTTGAATGTTCTCCTCAGTTCCAAACATGATTGGATTAATCCCCCATGTTTTAGGCTCCATAAGATCACCTTGAATAATTGTCTCTTTTGGTTGACCTTCCAGGTATTCTTAAATTCCAATTCATGCAGATTGTGGGTAACCATGGTCATTTTCATTGTTTAGTTGCTAAGCATGTTCATTAATTTGATTTTGATTCAGCTCCAAATGGTCCAAAGCATTATTGAGATCCTCATTTATGTGAAAAACATGAGGGTGAATTTCAACAGAAATAGGAATGTTGGGATTTTGAGGAGTAGTATAAATTTTTTTTTGAGGAGGTGGAGGAAGTACACTTTAATTTGGTAGATCATAGAAAAAACAAGGATGGTTAATTTTTTAAATGGAAATAGAATGAGGAGGAGTTTCACATCTACGCTGATTGATGCAGTTGGAAGGGAGAGGTGGCAATTTGTAAATATCAGGAATGGGATAATGATCATGTGTTGATACGGTATTGTATGGGGATGAAAATTAAGAATTGTGAGCTCTATGTAGAGCATTGTTGGGAGGATATGGTGCAGGTTGGAATAAGGAAGAGTTCCCAATATGATGTTGATGAGGCAAGTTGTAAATATCAGGAATGGGATGATTAAAATGTGTTGATCTGGTATTGTATGGGGATAACAATAAAGAATTTTCCATTCTATTTAAATCATTTTTAGAAGGATATGGTGGAGGTGGGAATAAGGAAGAGCTTCCCATATGATGGTGATGGGTACCATAAAGATGGGTCTTGGAATGTGATTGGTGTAGTTAATTTGGAACCACCAATTAAGGGGAGGAGGAACTTCTTTTATGTGAATTTGGATAGTGACTCATTTTATTTTTGAATTTCAATATAGGACAACCCTTGTTGGTGTTGATCTCTGGGTTGAGGGGGAAGCACATGAAAGTGGGATGAAAGGGGGTTTATATAAATGTTCAATGCTCAAACCAAAAATTTGAAACAAGTGAGAAATCAGTTTTCATTACATGTGTTGTCCATGCATGTGTTATCCATGTCCTTTGTTTCATCTGTTCTGTTGCATCTTCTCTGTTACATGTGCTGCCCTTGTGTTTTCAATATTACATGTGTTGATGTGTTGTCTGTTGTTTGATCCCCTCCTTTTTACATAGCATACATGTGTTGGATGCATGTACATACAAAAGTGGACAGAGAAAAAAAAAGCAAACCAAGAAAAAAAAGTGGAAAGGGAAAAACAAAAAGCAGAAAGAGAAAAAAAAGAGGACGGAGAAAAAAAAAGCAGCTGAAAAAAAGCAAACCAAAAAAAAGAGGACTGAACAGGATGCAAGGGGTGCCTAAAAAAAATTGATAAATGAATACTAAACCAAGCACCTTGACGCCAGGTGGGGCGTGTGAGTTTTTTCAATCTTTTTATATTGAAAGATAAATAGGATGTATCAGAGCTAAGCAAACCCATAATTTTTTAATGGGGGATTTCAACCCAAATCCTCCATTTCAAACCCCAAATTAAAAATCAAAAAAACCCACTTGTTTCACATCAGAAGTGTCAGATTTACTTGAAAATAAATGGGTTTTTTCAAATAAAGTATTTATAGGCTTTCACCGCCTCAACCACATATCACCACTTCATAACCCCTGTTTCAAACTCCAACCTCATGAGAAAAATTCTACCTCTGACCTCATTGGAAAAATTTGATTCATTGCTCTCATCTCTTCCAATCATCTTTGCTTCATCACTTCATCACTCTCATCACTACATCACTCTCATCTCCTCCTATCCTCTTTGCTTCATCACTCTCATCACCTCATCCCCTCATCACTCTCATCACCTCATCCCCTCATCACTCTCACCACTTTAATGCTCTCATTGCTTTGTTGCTTCATTTCCTCATCACTTTGTTGCTTTATCCCTTCATCCCTGCTTTCATCACATCACTTCATCACTTCATCCCTGTCACTCTTTTCAAATGGCCCCTCAGCAAATGGCCCCCTGCAAGTCCATTCAAAAATCCAATGGACCAAAGCAAACATCCCCAAGGAGATCTACATCCAACAATACTCCCCCATCAGCTTCCAAAGGCTCAAGTCAGCTCAAGAGAGCTGGTCACATCATCCCGGTAAAATGGCTAACAATTCCCTCCAACTATGAAGCTTGCTTTGGATCCAACCATGAAACACAAGTTTGCCAACCTCCATCTTCTAATTTTAATGGTTATCTCCTCATGGCCAATTAACTAAAGAATAAAACAAAGGTAATCTGGATCTTTTATCTAAACAGATGAGGAAGAAATTCCAGAAATATTAAAACAAAAATTTCCCCTTTATCCAATACTAGCAAGCCCTATTCTTTCCCTTTCTCTATGTTTCCCAAATCATCTCCTCCCATCCAGGTTCTACAACTGGGGTGAGGATCAAGAAGGGATTAAATTCATCATATGATATTTTGAGGATTTAAAGCCCCATTGTTTCCACATCTCTGTATGTTTTTCAATTCATCTCATCCCATATTGTTCCCTCCCATTGAAATAATATTCTTGGGGTGAGGATCAAGATGGGATTTGATTATTTGTACTACATTTGGAGGGCAATGGCTTTTTTACAATCCAAAGTTTTGCACAATATGGGATTTGAACCCATGAACTCAAAATTCATTGGTGATGCTTTAACCACTATGATAAGTGTGCCATTGATGGATGGGTCAATTTACCTGTCCAGTAATTAATAAAAATCCAAAATTGACACCCCAGGTGAGAAAGAATCACTAAAAATTCTGATTCAGGTGCAGAAGTGAAAATTCACACTGACACTATCCAAGAAGGATGTGTATCCAGACAGATCAAACCCGGAACCTGAACAGATGCATTAGACACAAAAAGACCAGAGATAAAGGTGAGAGCGCACTTACCAAGAGAAGCTACAACCACATTGAAGTGTTTCACACAAGCACTCACAAAGACCATCACTGTGCACAGAAATCAAAGAGAGCCAAGACCCCATAAAAGTAACAGTGGAGGAGTTTGGAATGGGTTCTTCTCACTTTATCAATTGTTTTGAATCAATCTTTTTCTAATTAAATCCATCAATACTTTTTACAGCACACATTTTAAAACTCTGAAAACATAATCAAAGATTAATCTTTTAAATAATTCATTCAAGTTCCTTCCTGCTTGGCTTAATTGTGCCATAAATCTTTTAATTGCTTTCTTACTTGTGGATTAATTGATTGATCTTATTTCTCAAGACTGAGAGGTCCCTATACCTAATTGGTAAGCCTTGAGATTTGAGACCAAGGTCTTTGAGATTGATCAATAAATGGCAACGGCAGAGCCAATTGGTGCAAGGACAACCAATGGAGGACTCAACAAGGGTCCCAAGAACAGACTGGTAATGGTGAGGAAGAAGCAGGTTGATGGTCAAAAAATCAATTGATGGGATGGGTTGAAGCTTTTGTTTTATGCATTAGATGAGGTATCAAAGAACAGATTCAAAGGAGCCAAGTGCCTTATCTAGGATCTAGTTGGATTGGAAACTAGAAGAACTACCCAATAAAGTTTTTGATCAAGGCACCAAGACATCAGACTATGGGGGGAGGAGATGATTATGTACCAGTTCCAATTGCCAATCAGACAAAGTGCAATATTTGGATTGAGACAGAGTAAAATTGGCAAAACTCAAGGCTCTCTGAGCTCCCTTAGAATAAACTTTCTCTACCTCATCTTGGAGTCCCAAGAGTCTAGCCGTCTTGGTCATAAATGGTCAGAAATGATTGAACAGGAAATTGATCAGTTTGACCTTGAGATTTGAGCTTGTTTTATTAAAAAAGCAATGAAGGACTTGATTGAGTTCTTGGTTCAAGATTTATCAATAGATTTCTATCAGGTTACTGTTCCCCAGTTGATTCTTGAGATTTTACTCCAGTGCAGCTGTCAGCTTGCTACTATTGCAGAGCAAGCTGCAAAAGTAACAAAAATAACATAAAAATAATAATAATACAATTAACCTAAGAAGAAGTAGGAAAAACATGAATATTCTTACAGAAATGGATCCTCCACCCAAAATTAGGTAGGGTCACTCACTGACCCCACCCTTGAAATCCAACTCCTTATATTTTTAAATAATTAAGGAAAGAAAGACCAAAATACTACAGCTCCATTATTGAGCTTTTTGGCCAATTAAATATTTCACACACATTGTCACGTATATGTTTCACACCTAAAATTCATTCAGAATTGAGGTTTTGTGTATATTTTAGGAGTTATGGGCGGCAATGTGTTTTGTCACAATTCCGGCACGCAGCCGCGGCAGCCAATGCACCCACGCGCGGCTGAGATAAAGCCTTTTCACTCCTTCAAGGTTGTGTACGCAGCCCCAGGCCTCTGAAAATTACGCAGCCGCGGGACTACTGGTTGACAGAGTGACAGGTGGCCTGAGAGGCTCAGGTACCGCGTAAACATGCTACAAACTACACGGGAACATTCTACATATGTAATAAATGTTCCCATGGATAGTAGACAGTCTAAAAATACATAATATTATATAAAAATACATAAATAATCCTTATAAGTATTTTTTATTTATTATCATTCAAAGTACCAAGAATGTCGAAAATAAGACAATGACAACTTCTAAAAATATATTAAAATACTTTAATATACTTTTATGAGAAGTGCTAGACATCAATATCTTTGTGACATACTAAAAAACTAATGATGTAAAAATATTACATGAATTCACATGACTTATATTTTTAAGTAATTATCTTAGTAAATCAACTGGAACTCGAAAATAAGGAGTAAAATCAATATTATGGCTTTTAATCCAGTTATATAATACATAATGAGAACTTACCTGACATCAAGATGTCCGTAGAAATTTCTATTTATATAATGATTAAATTACTGGGAACATTTACTAAGGATAATTAATTAAATAATACGTAAATAGGACAGATTAGTGTTATTCACACGTCCTAATGTCTATTATAAAGTGGAATAATTCCCATACCCTGTGAAATTAGATGCTACCCGTGCTATAGCACCAAGAACACATGAAAGGCTACCTCCGGTTACCCTGCTAGCCTTAGTGTCCGTCCCTTTGAGCACCTACAACCCTCAGAAGGACAATATTGGGACTCCAAAAGATATAAATAAAGAGCTCTTTTGAGGATATTGATGGGCAGAGACCCAGTTATATTCATATCCAGACACCTTTCCAAGGTAATCAAGTACTTATAAGAGATAAGTAAGTGGTTTATGGCAATTTCTTATCAGTAATATCCGTCCTCAACCTCTTTTTATCAATTAAAACTGCTGAACAACCTTATAACACCAGTATACAGGTTTAAACCATCAGTACATGTCTCAAACAGATACCAAAAGGATTTAATAATATACCAGTAAGCTTTATTATCCTTTCTCTGTCGTGGTAGCTTGGCTACAAGGCCCTGCCACCCCACTGTGTATTTTATATACATATTATCTTTGGGTAAAATATTCTTTAAACTAAAGAGCCCAAAGTAACCAGGACTACGTGTTTTCATACTGAAATCCCTGAAGAGAGGTGTTAAAGATCCCCAATGTAATTGTGGCCCCTCTATAAACATATTTAATAATCAATTTATTTATATTTATTTAAAACAATAAACAATAACCAAACCCCTTAACCTTGCAATAAGCTTAATCCAAATATTTTACGGATTTTTGCTGCATTTATTAAATAATATATTTATTATTAACTCTATCACCTCTGGTAGCTAAAGGATAGCAAGGGTCTTGGCATCCAGGAGGCTGACAGCAGCCATTGAATCTTTGATGACCAATTTGATCCTCTTACTGATCTCCTTGGGTGTCATGAAATCCAAAAATTGAATAGTACAGCTTGATTTGCCTCCTGTCCTTGTTGCTCTTCTTGAGTCCTTGAAAATTGACACACTTTTTTAAGAATCTGATATAATTGCTGGTTGCTCACAGTTTGATCAATCACTAGAGCTTGGGGGATTGCAAGGGAGAGGTTAGAAAGGGGATAAGCAAGGAGAGTTGGTGAGGTGAAGGTTGTGGTGAATCAGCAAGTTTTGCATGCAATGGATGGTGGATGGATGATGATGCATAAATGGAGGTTTTGATGTTTGAAATCTGCCATTTCCATGAAACATTCCATTTACAAATACACCAGTTAGGGGGTATGTGTATTTCAGAAACCCGCTATTTTTACAAATAAAATTGTGGGGTTCTAATGGCAGGTTTGCTAACTCTTATAAGACCTAATAAATAAAAATAAAAATAAATAAATGGCCCATAAACAAAAATAAATACAAATATATAAAAATAAATAAATATTTTTATTTAATAACAAAAACACCAATAAAAGAAAAAAAAATCAAAAAATAAAAGTTCAACTTGACTAGGCCTAAACCAAAAAAAACAAAAAGTAAATAAAAAATGAAAGAGTCAATGGAGAAGGCCTAAAGTAATAATTCCAAAAAATTTAAGTTCAAGTTGACTAGCCCAAAAGTAAAAATACCAAAAAAAACAAACAATTTTAACTTGTGTTAAGCTGATCCCATCACAAGGAGTAAAAATTCTCCTTTTGATGGGATCAGCCCAACAGAAGTTGAACTGACTTACAAATAAAATCTCATTCAAAACACTCAGCAAGATGATGTTAACTCAAAATAACCAACAGAATGATTTTCATGATCTGATAACCCTTTATATTAATAGAATTACAAGATCAGCATCAGAACACAAAAACAAATGATGAAATTACAATGATTTTTCTAAATTAGAATGCAACTTAGGTTGTTCTTTTAAATGGTAAACGCAAACAGAAACTCTTTTAGAATTCAACAAGGCAGGTTGGGAAACAATGGCCGGGATTGGAATCATTTCTCCCTCAATTACAACAAAAACCAATTGATTATTGTTAAAAAAGAAAATGAATATAGGATCTGATTGGTCTTTTACACCCATATTCATAGGAGTAAAAGTAAAACATGAATTCAATGAAATGAAAAATATAGGTCTTCCATAATTATCAGCTATTATTTGAACCATATCCAAATTTGAAAGCAATTTTGAAGAGGGAACCTTTTGATCTATTTAATTAACATCAAGTCTTTATTCTATCTTTTCCATGTCTTTACTGCCTCCAAGGATCTAAGACTAGAATTTATTGTTTTTCCTCACTGTCTCAATCATTTTATTTTTTACTTTGAACCATCCATGCGCATCATACCCAAGTGATTTTGCAATTACTCTAAATCCACAATTCCCATCTCCAACCAGATCCCAAACCTCCCCAAGAACTTATTTAATTTCTCAGTTATTTGATTGAGGTAATTCACTTTTTGTTCCTACAATCAAAAATTATTTGGCCAAAATTCTAATCTCATTAAAGGAAACAAAAATCAAAAACAAAAAGCTTCTTTTTGACTGGGCCATTTCTTCTTCTTCTTCAGAAAATAATTCTGATTCAAAATGAACAGACCCTAATTCACTTTCAATCTCTTCATCTGAAATATGAAATTCAGATTAACAGCCTTACTTGCACTACAGAGATCATTTTCCCATAAGTTAATTAAACCATCAAAATGAACATTTCTCAAAATAAAAGACTTACTATCTTGAATATTTTTTGTCCCCTTTTAACCCTTTTTTCCCTCTTAATTTCTTTTTCAACATGTTCAAATTTTGACAGTTCCAGATCAATTTATTCCAATCTGGGTCAAATGTAGATGCACCGTAAGAACTTTGGATCTAGCCTTGGATTGGGAATCAAAGTTTCTGTATAGTCAACCACAGAATTTAAAATCTCCAATCTAGAATTTTGAGGTTGTCCAATAAGCATTGAATTCAAATTTTCAAAAAATCGGGATTTTTGAAGCACTGGATCTGTTTAAATCCTCCAAAAAGCAAGAAAATAATCAATAATTAATATTTCAATCCTATAATTTCTTTCAATACTATAATTGGTACCCTTCCAAAACCAAAAAGAGAACTTAATTCACTGGAAGGGTCATATTCTTACCTCCACTGGGGATGATCATCCTCAGGAAAAAAATATCCTTTTGATGCTAGTATTTCACCTAAAATGTGGGAATAAGGCAAGCCTATTGTTTTTGAATATGACATTTAGTGCACCTGGCAATCATGGTTGCGCTTTGAATTCTGAAATTTTTCCCCAATTAGTTTAATTGACTCAATTGAAAATTTGTAACCTTAAGGGAAACATTCTTATTGAAGAAAATTTCATAACTTTATTTGAGAGTTTTTAAGTGGCACATGGAGTGATTGAATTTGCCTTTCCATGGTTCCTTCAAGGTTTTTGCACACATAAAAAATGTTCCCCAACTATCCCACAAGAAATTTTTTGAAAGTAGCATGGGCGCCTTCTACCCAAGACGTTGTTTTATTTTGAGAGTCAGGATTGAGACAAGTGCACACCATTACAAAATTCTCTTTGATAGGGAAACTTTTCTTTTCCATATACTAAAGCACATCCTCACAGTATTTCATGAAACACTGTATACATGTTTCAAAATCAGAATTCCCAGCAGAGATGAACAGAAGAAGAAATAAATTGGAATACTCTGATTTCCCCATCATTTGCTTCTACCTCCCCCTTTTTTTTAGAGTCCCCATACTTTGCCCACAGAGTCATAAAAATTTTCCATCTTTCATTTTCATGACTCAAGGATTTTATTATTATGGCCAGCAATTATCTTAGGCAAATGAGCAGTATTTAAAAAAAAAGAAATGCTGGAAACCTTGTGTCAATGATTGCTTGATGGGCTCTCACAAATGGGGCAACATGTTGGATGATATTGTTGATGAATTCAATTGGATGATGAATGGATGATGGAAAACAGCAGGGAGAAGAGCTCCTTAAGTAAAAAAGATTGGCCTCTTGGGAGCCCATGATACAACAAGCCAAAAGGCAAATTTTCCGCCTCAAAAGAGCTCTACAGGCTCTACAGGCCTTGTTACTTGGTTTGGGCTACATCAGCCCACATGGCATCAGCCCCTGTACCCTTACAACCAGCCTATTCCGGTTGTTTATGGTGTTTCCACCTCAATGGGGCTTAACCAGCGCCTTTGCTGTTCAATCCCTGGCTGGTTGTACGCTACAACCAGCCCTGTTACTTATCTTAGCACTTGTACAGCCCTGGCCCCTCATATGGGCCAGGTGGGACCCAGGACTCACCTGAGTCCAACCAAGATCTCACCTGGGGGGGGTGTAACCGGCCAACATGCCTCCCCCCGTCTTTATCTTAAATCCCTGGAGGGGGCAGTCAAATCCCCCTACCAGGGGACCTGGGGGTCAATACCCCCCAGGCGTTGCTACGGTAAGTGGGCTGGGGGGTGGTCAGGTCCCCTGCAGCCCATTGCTCCTCCCCCTTGATAAAGGGGGGGGGGGGGGGGAGAGCGCCCCTTCAATGGTGGGGGGGTGGTCAATTCCCCCCCCCCCCCACTGCCAGTTGCCTTGATGCAACCGGCCTGGCCACCTCTTTTGGTGGGGGGGGGGGGTGATCAAGTCCCCCCCACCATGACCGGTTGCCCCTTGCAACCAGTTGCTGGCTGGTTACAACCAGCCATCCCTCCCCCTCCCCCTTGCAATGGCGAGCAAGGCAAGGGGGAGGAGCCAGGAACACCAGCCCTGCGGCCGCCACCCAGCGCGGCAGCCCCAAAAATGGCCCCGCGCGGGCCGTTGGGCCCCATAGACGGGCCATAGGCAAAAACAGCGGCCCCAAGCCTGCCGTGACCTGGGCAGCGGCCCCAAGCGGGCCGTGACACAGGCAGAGGCCCCAAGCGGGCTGCAATGGAGGCAACAGCCCCAAAAGGGCTGCAACACGGGCGGCGGCCCCAATAAGCGGCCCCCAGCCCAAAAACTAAGTAAAACATACTTTGGCAAGCCAGCCTATCTGGCCAAGTATGTCCAAAATAAACCTTGGGCCAAATTACGCCCATAAAAGCCCATCTGGCTGTACTTGCTCATATCCCCCACTGGTGTGGAAACCAGAGGGGCAACACCCCTAAAGTTGGCCTCCAGTTCCGGAAGTTATTGATCAAAGCGTCTGTAAGGAGATTAGATTCAGCCAGTCAAGAGAGAGAGAGAGAGAGAGATACAGTGAGAATAAGATGAATTCGTTCCTTTCCAATCCAATCCTATCTGATCCAATGAGAAAAAGTGAAGTGATATCCCATAATAAAGTGAAGTCATAAAGTCCTCCCCCCTCCTACAACCCGGAGTTGAGAGTGAAGGATTTAAGTCCTCCCTCTCAACCCTAACCTAAGTACAACCACAAGTAAGCAAGAATGATGAAATACAACCCCTAAGCACAGAACCCTAGCCCAACCCTACCCCTCCAACCCATGCCCCTTGATATCAACGTACGCCCGGTTTGCCTGCCCGCGCGTGTCCTCCCAACAACCCGTTCCAGGTATCCAGGGCATACCTGCGTGATCCAATCTGCGCGTCTTGCAATGCGCAATCTGCTTGATCCGCGCAAGCTGTCTGATCCGCGCAAGCCTTCCAATCCGTGCAATCCTTCCAATCCAAGCAATTCCTCTGGTCCACGATCCGTCCGTCTCCCGTCTCCAGGTGCTGACCCTGACACAACAGCTGCTGGGCCTACTTGACTGCTGCTGAGCCCGCAGCGCGGCTAGCTGCGGCAAGGACCTACCCATTGCTGAGCGTGCCGCCGCTGCTGTCCTTGCCAGCGAGTACACTACCCCCCCCTTCTCCCATGCTCTCCCCCATGGCGTCCTGCACCTATTGCAGCCGGAACGGCCTCGTCTGCCCGATCATTCCTGGCTGTTGCGCATGCATCCCTTGCCACGCCGGCCACGGCTGTTGCTCGCTCAAAGATGGTATGCCGTGCGCTTGTCTGCATTCCCAACCCCGACCCCAACCACGCAAGAGGGCCCGTCGCGACTTGTTTGTTGTTTCAAGCCACAAGTGGACCCCGGCCGGCTTGCCCAACAACTCCCCACCCCGCGCTCCTCCTGGCCCATCCTTGTGCAAGAGCCATGACTCAGGCTCACCCTACCGTTGTGCTGGGCCTCCAAGACGCGCGGACTTCCCAAACTTTGCAGCGTATCAGAACGCGGCTTGAACCTGGGGGGCCCGGGTCCGCATCAACCAGCCCGCAATGGACCCGCAATTCTTCACTCGTCCGGCTGCTCCTCCTCCGCCTCCTCGGCAACCAGCCCTGGCTCTGTGTCCTGCCCCGCCACCGCTGTCACCATCCCCAGCTCCGCGTTCCTCACCCGAGCCGGCCCGTCAACCATCCCCTGTTGTGGTCCCTTCATTGCCCAAACAGGCTCCTGTCCCAGACGCCGCTCCAGGACCAGAACCCACTCCCCCAGCCAGTACTCCCGAGATGCCGGACTTCATTCCAATCGTTCCTTCTGTCCCACTCGCAAGGTTCAATGCAATGGCAAACGACGCGGATGAACTCCTCCGGAGGTTCCTAGCCGCACCACATGGTCACAACGCCGACTCCCAGAGCAAACTTCTGGCCTCATTCCGCAACTTGGTTGCTGCGGCTTGCTTGGACCAGTGAAGATGATGAGAGCTGGACCAACTTAAACGGATCGCCCCCCCTCCCTTCCTTTCCTTCCTTTCCTACCCTTCTCCTTTGTATTCCGCGCCTATACACAAAAAGACACACGTTGCGCACAATTAAGTAGCCTTTGGTCTTTTGAGTCCCTGAGAGAGAATAAGAACCGCCCGCAAGGTCCGCGCCTTGGAGAGAGAAGATCCGCGCCAGTGAGAGAAATTGGCAAAGGTGAGAAATCCGAGCCAGTGAGAGTCTGAAAGTGAGAAATCCGCGCCAGTTAGAGTATCCGCAAGAGTACTTGGAGAGACCTTGACGCGCCAGCGCGGGTGCGCGATACTCAAGAGAGAAAGGAAGAGAAAAGAGAAAATAAAGTAAAAGGAAGAATAAATAGATAAGAAGGAACAAGAGAAAAAAAGAGTTTTTTTTTTTTTTTTTTTTTTTTGAGCCCGAATCCTGCCTCCCAAATCCGACCTTCCACCCCGCGCTAGCTCCCCCCCCAACTTTGCTGCTGTCCTCAGCCAACCGCGCCCCCTATACCCATCACCAGATCCGCGGCGCGTTGCCTCAACCAATCCCGCAGGGGCCTTGTTTGCCAGAAGATTCCTCAACCTTCCGTCCTGACGCACCTTCCGTCGCCAGCGTCTCCGCCAATCCGTTGTCCTTTTCCCCAGTTGTGCCGTTGGCATCCAATCCCTACTCGTTCCACCCCTGAAGCCCTGCCGCAAGTGTCCGCTGCACCAATCCCAAGGCTCTTGCTAGCCGTGATGGCTGCGCGCCCGCTCTGGGACCATCCTTCCCGCACTCTGGCCCCCCATCTGTCCATTCCGCGCCTGCCCTTTATTTATCTGCCACATCCTTCTGCCCCATCCTCATTCTCCCCACCGTTGAAGGGTTCCTTCCCTGGCCTCCATCCTTTGGTGCGTGGTTTGTCCCTTCGGCCGCTGCCCCTACCCTTTCCAAATGCGCGCTCCCCGCCGTCAAAGAGGTCCGGCTTGGTTCATGATCCCCCAATGCGTGGTCTGTCTCTTCCACCACTGGGTCTACCTTCTTTGAAAGGCCTGTCTGCAGTTCACCGGTTCCCAAACCGCACGGAGCATCCGTTCCCCGTTCCTTCGTCCTTGCCCACTTCCTGTCAGTAGGCCGCACTGGTTCCATCAAGTCCCGCTTCCCCAACACGTACTAAGCCCCCACTGGGGAAACCAATTCTGCTTTTGAATCCGCTGTCTGGTCCCTCTGTCCTGTCCGCCAACGATTGTTGTCCTCCCCATTTGCGCACACGCGGGGCGCAGATGCGCTGGGAGACTGAATACTCTCCAGATAGGCCTTGAGACCCCTTGCCACCTCCGCAAGTTTGCTAGCCCAAGAGATGGTTGCTGGTGGTGGGGCCGGAACATACTCTGCCCTGTAGTACGCCAGTTCGGCGTAGTCCACTCCCGCTTGTAGCCAGCCTTTGCCACGCACCCCTGGTCCGTAATTCAATTCCGCGGATGGCTTGAGATCATCCTTCCGAAAGTGGGAGCCCCGCCTCCCCCATCTTGCCAGCATGTCCTCCTTCAGTTCCGGCCAATCAAGGTTCAGGTAGCCTCCCATCTCCTCTACGTCCCAACGCGCTTCCGCGTCCTTGATGAACAGGACAACATGGCGCGCCTTCTCAAAATCCAAAACGCCTTCAGAGTCCGCAATCACTTCATACCGTGAGATGAATTGCTCCACTTCCGCAATGTTGAGTCAAATATGCGGATAAATCCATGGGGTAGCGCTGAGGCCATGGGATGAGGAAGGGAGAGAAGCAGCTGTTGGTAGCATCTGTGAGTACCTTCAAGAGACTTTGAAAAAAGATTGTTCCCGGCCAGAGGCCCAGCAGCGGTCGGGTCGGGCTCAGCCCCTGGAGACGGGAGACAGATGGATCACACGGATTGCGGACCGGACGGATTCCTTGTATCGGAAGGCTTGCGCGGATCAAGCAGATTGCGCATTGCAAGACGCGCGGATTGGATCATGCGGGTACGCCCCAGATACCTGGAACGGGTTGTCAGGAGGACAAACCGGGCGTACGTTGATCTCGAGGGGCATGGGTTGGAGGGGTAGGGTTGGGCTAGGGTTCTGTGCTTAGGGGTTGTATTTCATCATTCTTGCTTACTTGTGGTTGTACTTAGGTTAAGGTTGAGAGGGAGGACTTAAATACTTCACTCTCAACTCCGGGTTGTAGGAGGGGCGAGGACTTTATGAATTACTTTATGACGGGATAGCAATTCAATTTTTATCATTGGATCATATTGGATTGGATTGGAAAGGAAGGAATTCATCTTATTCTCACTCTCTCTCTCTCTCTCTCTCTCTTGACCGGCTGCATCCAATCTTCTTACAGACGCTTGGATCAATAACTTACGGAACTCAAGGCCAACTTAAGGGGTGTTTCCCCTTTGGTTTACACATCTGGGGGTCTGGCCGGGAAAAATCTTTTGTTGAAGTCTCTCAAAGGTACTCACGGATGCTACCAACAGCCGCTTCTCTCCCTTCCTCATCCCACGGCCTCCGCGCTACCCCATGTATTTATCCGCATATTTAACTCAACATTGCGGAAGTGAAGCGATTCATCTCATAGTATGAAGTGATTGCGGACTCTGAAGGCTTTTTGGATTTTGAGAAGGCGCGCCATGTTTTCCTGTTCATCAAGGACGTGGAAGCGCGTCGGGACGTAGAGGAGATGGGAGGATACCTGAACCTGAATTGGCAGGAACTGAAGGAGGAAATGCTGGAAAGATGGGGGAGGCGCGGCTCCCGCTTTTGGAAGGATGATCTCAAGCTGTCTGCGGAATTGCATTACGGACCAGGGGTGCGCGTCAAAGGCTGGCTACAAGCAGGAGTGGACTACGCCAAACTGGAGTACTACAGGGCAGAGTATGTTCCGGCCCCACCACCAGCAACCATCTCTTGGGCTAGCAAACTTGCGGAGGTGGCAAGGGGTCTCAAGGCCTATCTGGAGAGTATTCAGTCTCCCAGCGCATCTGCGCCCCGCGTGTGCGCAAATGGGGAGGACAACAATCGTTGGCGGACAGGACAGAGGGACCAGACAGCGGATTCAAAAGCAGAATTGGTTTCCCCAGTGGGGGCTAAGTACGTGTTTGGGAAGCGGGACTTGATGGAACCAGTGCAGCCTACTGACAGGAAGTGGGCAAGGACAAAGGAACGGGAAACGGATGCTCCGTGCAGTTTGGGAACCGGTGAACTGCAGACAGGCCTTTCAAAGAAGGTAGACCCAGTGGTGGAAGAGACAGACAACGCATTGGAGGATCATGAACCAAGCCGGACCTCTTTGACAGCGGGGAGCGCGCATTTGGAAAGGGTAGGGGCAGCGGCGGAAGGGAAAAACCACGCGCCCAAGGATGGCGGCCAGGGCCGGACCCCTTCAACGGTGGGGAGAATGAGGATGGGGCAGAAGGATGTGGCAGCTACGGAAAGGGGGGGTGCGGAATGGACGGAAGGGGGGCCGGAGTGCGGGATGGGTGGTCCCAGAGCGGGCGCGCAGCCATCACGGCTAGCAAGAGCCTTGGGATTGGTGCAGCGGACGCTTGCGGCAGGGCTTCAGGGGTGGAATGGGGAGGGATTGGATGCCAACAGCAAGACTGGTGAAAAGGACAACGGATTGGCGGGGACGCTGGCGACCAAAGGTGCATTGGGACAGAAGGTTGAGGAATCGGCTGGAAAACAAGGCCCCTGCAGGATTGGTTGAGGCAATGCGCCGCAGATCTGGTGATGGGTATAGGGGGCGCAGTCAGCTGAGGACAGCGGCAAAGTTGGGGGGGGGGGAGCTAGCGCGGGGTGGAAGGTTGGAGTTGGGAGGCAGGATGCGGGCTCAAAAAAAAAAAAAAAAAACCTCTTTTTTTCTCTTGTTCCTTCTTATCTATTTATTCTTCCTTTTACTTTATTTTCTCTTTTCTCTTCCTTTCTCTCTTGAGTATCGCGCACCCGCGCTGGCGCGTCAAGGTCTCTCCAAGTACTCTTGCGGATACTCTCACTGGCGCGGATTTCTCACTTTCAGACTCTCACTGGCGTGGATTTCTCATCTTTGCCAATTTCTCTCACTGGCGCGGATCTTCTCTCTCCAAGGCGCGGATCTCGCGCGCGGTTCTTATTCCCTCTCAGGGACTCACAAGCCCAAAGCATACTCAATTGTGCGCAACGTGTGTCTTTTGTGTATAGGCGCGGAATACAAAGGAGAAGGGTAGGAAAGGAGGGAAAGGAAGGGAGGGGGGGAGATCCGTTTAAGTTGGTCCAGCTCTCATCATCTTCACCGCGACCAAGTTGCGGAATGAGGCCAGAAGTTTGCGCCGGGAGTTGGCGTTGTGACCATGCGGCGTGGCTAGGAACCTCCGGAGGAGTCCATCCGCGTTGTTTGCCATTTCATCAAACCTTGCAAGTGGAACGGCCGGAACGATTGGAATAAAGTCCTGGATATCAGGAGTACTGGCCAGGGGAGTGTGGTCCAGGCCTGGAGCGGCGTTGGGGACAGGAGCCTGTTTGGGAAATGAAGGGACCACTACAGGGGACGGTTGACAGGCCGGCTTGGGTGAGGAACACGGAGCTGGCGATGGTGACAGTGGGGGCGGGGCAGGAAGTGGAGCCGGGGCTGGTTGCGGAGGAGGCAGAGGAGGGGCAGCCGGACGAGTGAAGAATTGTGGGTCCATTGTGGGCTGGTTGATGCAGACCCGGGCTGCCCAGGTTTGAGCCACGTTCTGATACGCCGTGAAGTTTGGGAAGTCCGCGCGTCTTGGAGGCCCAGCACAACGGTAGGCCAAGCCCGAGTCATGGCTCTTGCGCAAGGATGGGCCAGGAGGAGCGCGGGGTGGGGAGTTGTTGGGGGAGCTGGCCGGGGTCCACTTGTGGCTTGAAATTTCCTTGTTGCTTGAAACCACAAACAATTTGCAATGGGCCCTCTTGCGCGGTCGGGGTTGGGTTTGGGCACGCGGACAAGCACGAGGCATACCATCACTCAGCAAGCAACGGCGGTGGCCAGCTCAGCAAGGGATGCATGCGCGACAGCCAGGAATGATCCGGCAGACAAGGCCGTTCCTGCTGCAATAGGTGCAGGACGCCATGGGGGAGAGAAAGGGAGAAGGGGGGGTAGTGTACTTGCTGGAGAGGAGTGGGGTAGTTGCAACAAGTGGGGGAGGGGGTGCAACCATGGAAGGTGAGATGGTGGGAGATCTCTGGGGACAGAACTCATGTTGGGGGGGATGTGGTGCTCTTTTATGGACGCAAGTTGGGAAAGGGCTGCGGGCGGCGCGCTCAGAAATAGCAGCCGGCTCAGCAGCGGCGGCACGCTCAGCAATGGGTAGGGCCTTGCTCCAGCTAGCCGGGCTACGGGCTCAGCAGCAGTCAGGTACGCCCAGCAGTGGTCGGGTCAGGCTCAGCACCTGGAGACAGGAGACGGACGGATTGCGAACCGGATGGACTGCGCGGATCGGACGGCTTGCCCGGACCAAGCGGATCCCGCATAGCAAGACGCGCGGATTGGGTCATGGGGGTACGCCCCAGATACCTGGAACTGGTTGTCCGGCGGACGCGCGCGGGCGGGAAAACCAGGCATATGTGGATATCAAGGGGCATGGGTTGGAGGGGTAGGGTTGGGCTAGGGTTCTGTGCTTAGGGGTTGTATTTCATCATTCTTGCTTACTTGTGGTTGTACTTAGGTTAAGCTTGAGAGGGAGGACTTAAATACTTCACTCTCAACTCTGGTTTGTAGGAGGGGGGAGCACTTCACTTTTCATCATCGGATCAGATTGGATTGGATTGGAAAGGAAGGAGTTCATCTTATTCTCACTCTATCTCTCTCTCTCTCTTCCTTGACCGGCTGCATCCAATCTCCTTACAGACGCTTTGATCAATAACTTCCGGAACTTGAGGCCAACTTTAGGGGTGTTGCCCCTTTGGTTTCCACACCGGGCCCATAGGGGCCCGGGTACCAATGACCCTGTTTCACGCATTTTGAGGCCAGTTTTCCCAAATCAGTGACATTCACACAGGCCCATATGATTGGTGTGAGTGTCCAATGGGCCGGAGAGGCCCAAAGGTGCATCCCATTTGGAACTTATATGTAGCACACGCGTAAGTGCATACCTATTTTAAAAAAGGAAACTTCAAAATTTGCTTGAATATTTTTAGAAAATTTGCGGGAGCACAACTGTCTGGATGATTCAGGGAAAATATGTTTGATAGCACAAATCAGAGCTTTTTTATGGTCTGTCAAAAATTTTTTTGAATCCCTTCTGGATCATAAGCCAACTCTTTTAATGCATTCAAAGACCAACTTTAGAACCCATACATTCTTTTTGTTATAAAAAAAGCTTTTGTAAATGCTTTCTTGTTGGCAGTCAATTCTACAACATGCAATAGAGGGATTTTTTACCTACTTGTTTTATAAGTACAATCCAACAAAGCAATATGATGGTATTTTTTGAAATGTTTTATAGAGTCAGGATGAGCCAAGAAATGGGCCTCTAAGTGACCCTCTCCACCAAATTTGGACCCGCAAACCCACTGTTATTCCTGGATAATTTTGTTGAATTACTGTGAAAGAATTTGATGAATATTGAACAAAGAGGGCTGTTCCAAGAAAAACATCAGTTAAGACAAGGAGGAAAGATAGAAAGAGGAAAAATATGAAAAGTAAGAGAGATTTGAAGAAAAGAACAAACATTGAGCAAATTGAAGAGGTTGAGAATTTGCCAAGTTCTTCTGTGATATGGTTGACGGTGGAAAGATAAGAGATGGAGAAGCAGTGACAAAAGACTTTGGAAGAGTTGAGGATAGAGTGTTAGACTTTTTTGATGTGAGAGAGATGACAAGGATCAAGAGTCTTACCAGTCAAGAATTGACAAAGAGATGAGTTGGGAATTTGGGTTTGAGGAGTTGCAAGTAGTTGAGTGGTGGTTGAAGAGAATGAGGAGAATGAGAGATGAAAAGGAAGAATACCGAGGGAAGAGAAGGAAAGAGGGTTGCGCATTGGAAGAGAGTAAAGATAAGTTGGGAAACATGGGTGTGACATGTAAAGGTAGACTCGTGAAAGTAACCAGAGACGCGCGGAAATGACAGAGACAGTAAAAGAAACTGGAAAAAGAAAGAGGAAAAATAGAAGAAAAATAGAATGAGAAGAAAAAGAAAAGAAGAAGAAAAGAGGGAGAGTGATTTATTTAACACCCCCTGTGACTTGTAAGACTTATGTTGGAGTAGAATAGGAAGGGTTTATTAACCGCAAGAGAAAGATGAGAAAACATAGCGGAAGAGCTTTGGTAAGACCATCGGCCTTCATATCAGTGGATGAAATTAATTCTATAGTAAGATTTCCAAGTTTGAGTTCTTCTCGGAGAGCCTTGGTTTCTATATTGATATGGCGAGTTTTAGAATTGCAACCAAATTTCTTAAGCTTGTAGTCAAGACCCTTGTTTTCAATGAAGTTTTGACTTGGAATGATTTTTGATTTCAAAAGTTCAGCCACAAGTCCTCTCATCCAGATTGCTTCCAGAAATGAGTCAACAAGAGGATTCAATTTTGCTTCCGTTGTTGAGTGGGTGACGTTACGTTGCCAATAGCTACTCCAGGAGATGAGAGAGTTGAACAGAAGAGAAAGATGGCCTGATTGAGATCTTCTTGTTTCCAGGTTGTTGCTCCAGGTGGCGTCACTGTAGCATTTAATTTGAGTTTTAGTGTGGTGAACTTGAAGCATGAGTTTGAGATCTTTTGTGGCCTTTAAATATTTCCAACATCTTTTAAATTCTCTCCAGTGACAAATACCAGGTTTTTTGCAAAACCTTGCGAGACTTGAAACGGCAAGGCTGAGATTGGGGCGAGTTAAGCAAGCGATGTAGTTGATGAGGAAGACAGCAGATTGATAATTGATTTTTAAGGCCTTGAACTCTTCATGTTCTTTGTTGCTGGCTGGAGTTAGATTTATATTGGCAGTAAGAGGGATTGAGGGGGGTTTAAAATTTCTCATGTTTAGTTCTTCAAGCCCGTGTTTGATGTGTTTGGGTTGTGATAGTTGAATTTTATTGCCCAAACATTTTTATTTCATTCCCAGAATGGTGTTTGGCTTGTGGTTACTTGAATTGGGAAAACGTTTGAGAAAATTATTTTTGAAGTTCTTCCCAGTGCCGACAAGGATAACGTTGTCAATGTGAAAGAAAAGGACCAAGTTTGAATATGAGTGTATGTACAAACAAGGGTCAGAAATAGATTTGTGGAATCCTTGCTCTTGAATCCAAGATGTAAGAGTATGGAACCAATTGGCAGGTGCTTGCTTCATGCCGTAGAGAGATTTTTGCAAGATAAGGTAGTTGGATTTTCTTTTTGAGCCCTTGGGTTTCTTGATGATGAATTTGTTGGATAATGGCGCATGAAGAAAGGCGCTCTTTACATCAAATTGGGAGATAGGAAGGGAATAAAACAAACCAAAGAGCAAGGCAATGCAAAGAGAGGCGGCCTTTCCAGTGGGGGAAAAAGTGTCTTGAAAGTCTAGGCCATAGATTTGGTGGAATCCTTGAACAAACAACCTTCTTTTATAAACTAAGGTATCCCCGTGGAAATTGTCCTTAAGGCAATAGACCCACATTGTATTGAGAGGATTAATGGGCTCAGGACCCTCATACTCTTCCAAAACGCCAAGAGATTCTAGGCCGTTAAGTTTGACATCCATGGAGGCTTCCCATTTTGGACTGTCATGGCATCTTTTGGCTTGTTTGTATGTCCTGGGTACATAATAATGATGGTAGCCGTAATGTTGAGGAGGATTTAAGCTTGATCAATCTTGAAGAGCGTAGCTGGGCACAAGCTGTTCAGAAAGTTCTTCAGAAGGATCGGACTTGGAATTGGAGAGAGGATTGTTACGGGATTTGGGAGAGAGGACGGGAGAAGAGACATGATTGTTGGAAGAAGATTGAGAATGGATGTCGTTAGGAGGTGGGATAGGAGAAGAAAGGATTGAAGGGACTTCAGGAAGGTTGTCATCCATCTTAATTTGCAAGCTATTTTCAGAGGTGTTGGAGTTGGAGGAGATTGGGGGGAGATTGTCAATCTTGAGAAATTGAACATGTTTGGAGGAAATTATAGAATTTTCAGGTTTTAAGATTTGATATGAAAAGCAATTTGGGTTATAACCCACAGGGCTGCCTAGAAGACCACAATCCTTGAATTTTTCACTGCAATTTATTTTGTTGTCAAGATAAACTACTTTGGACCCAATAGGGTGAAAGTAACTGGTAGGAAGGGATTTTTTTGGAGAAAAGTTGGTAAGGAGACGGAGAATGGGGAGATTTAGAGATTTGATTCAATGAAAGACTGGCGGATTTGGAAACTTCTGCCCAAAGATTGAGAGGAAGCTTTGAGCTTTGTAGGATGGCTCTTATTGATTCAGTTAGCGTATGATTGGCTCTTTCCACCTTGCCGTTGTGTTTGGAATGGTATGGTTTGGAGATTAGGTGTTGGATGTAGTTAATTTTAAAGAAATCTTTAAGTTCAGGCGGCGTGAATTCACCACCTCATTCAGTGCAAATGGTGGCCGGAAAACAATCCTGTTTTTGATACTCATGGTTTAGGATGATTTTTAGTTGAAGGGAGGCGTTGGACTTGTATTGAAGAGGAATTGCTGCAATGTATCCAGAAAAGTTATCAATCACCATCATGATATAATTCATATCATTTTGAGAAGAGGGAGTGATGGGACCTATCAAGTCCACATGGAGCCGTTCAAAAGGTCTTGAAGAGCACATTGACGTATTCTTGAATGGTGTTTTTAATATTTTGGAGATGAAGCAGTCTTTGAATTGGAATTTGGAGAGATTTTTGGAGGATAAAGACGGAAACAGATTCTTGAGACAGGAGGCACTAGAATGTCCAAAGGATTGATGCAGGGATTTGATTTGAGTTAGATTCGGATCCTTGAGTAAGAGATGACAGAATTTTGCATTGTTGCCTATTCAAGAAGGAGGGTTAAGAACAAAAAGGTTCTCTTGGATGAATCCAAAAAAAGAACGTTCAGATACGGCAGAAAGAGAGAATTGATTCTTGGAGGCCAAGAGAGTACAATTCTTTGAGGAGATCAGTTCACCTGGGCTGATTAAATGGATCACAAGATCAGGGACGTAAAGGCAGTTGCTGAGAGTGACTGAAGAGCTTTTCCAGGAAAGTTTAACAACACCTTTGCCCTTGATGGGTAATCTGGCTCCTTCTTTCCTGGTATTTATGAAGCCATCAGTGGTGAGATTGTCGAGATGGGTGAAGAATAGAGGAGAGTTGAACATGTGGCACGAAGCACCAGAGTCAATGATAATTTGATTTAAATGATTGATTTCTTTGATCCACATGGTAAGAAGAGTCACGTAATGAGCGACTTATTTTGCCTTGTATTGGGATTTGAGTTGAGCTCTCCACCAAACTTGTGATTCTTTCCACCAACCAGGAGCAAGATGTTTGTGGAGATTCCAGCATTTAATTTCAGGATGATTGGGTTATTGAGGGTTGTGGTATCCCCTTCTGCATCTGAACTCTGCTGGGACTGGTTTCTTAGTTGGCCAAGAGGAAATAAGAGCGGTGTTGCCAAGCTTGGTTTCTTTAGATTTCACCTTGGTTTTGTTGCCTAGCTGAGTGAGGTGGTTAAGAACAAGATCCATGGTGACTATTTTATCTGAGTGCATGATTTGTTGACGTAAGGAATGAAGAGAAGGGGGGAATTTGAATAGAATGAGGTAGGCAAGAATATTGTTGGGAAGATCTATTCCAACATTGACCATCTTTTTGAGAGAGATTTTAGTTTTGGTGATAAAATGATTAATTGCATCTGGTTTGAATTGTTGGTAAAGGAACTTGTTGAAAACTTGGGCTCGATTGGCAGTTTGGGAGGAGGCAAAGCGTTCTTTGATTGTTTTCCAAAGAAGTTTAGCCAATGATATGTTTGCCGGGTTCACCACATTATTGTGGGTGATGGAGTCAATACGTGAGAAAAGAATGACTCTGGTTTCCATATCATTGACCAAGCTGAGACTTTTCAAATTTTCTTCCAGGGCTTCCTTGATGCCTTTGAGATCTAGAAGCATGGAAATTTTGTCTTTCCATATTAAATAGTTTTTTTCTGAGAGTATAGGAATGGCTTCAAGAGCAGCCTTGAGAATTATTTGTCTGAAGCCATCATTGCTGGATCCCTCCATTGCTTTGGTTAGGTTTGTCCAACGGATCTTTGACTTTTAACCGTGTTGAATTACTATGAAAGAATTTGATGAATATTGAAAAAAGAGGGCTGTGCCAAGACAAACATCAGTTAAGAAAAGGAAGAAAGATAGAAAGATGAAAAATAAGAAAAGTAAGAGATACTTGAAGAAAAGAACAAACATTGAGCAAATGGAAGAGGTTGAGAATTTTCCAAGTTCTTCTGTGATATGGTTGACGGTGGAAAGATAAGAGATGGAGAAGAGGTGACAAAAGACTTTGGAAGAGTTGAGGATGAAGCGTTAGACTTTGTTGATGTGAGAGAGATGACGATGACCACAAGTCTTACCAGTCAAGACTTGACAAAGAGATGATATGAGAATTTGGGTTTGAGGAGTTGCAAGTAGGTCAGTGGTGGTTGAAGAGAATGAGGAGAATGAGAGATGAAAAGGAAGAATACCAAGAGAAGAGAAGTGAAGAGGTTTGCGCTTTGGAAGAGAGTCAGGATAAGTTGGGAAACATGGGTGTGACATGTAAAGGTAGACTTGTGACAGTAACCAGAGACGCGTGGACATGACAGAGACATTAAAAGAAACTGTAAAAAGAAAGAGGAAAAATAGAAGAAAAATATAATGAGAAGAAAAAGAAAAGAAGAAGAAAAGAGGGAGAGTGATTTATTTAGTGAATTTCCAATAAAATTTCCATAAAACCTTTCCCATCCAGTTCTGCTTGCTTTACCTTCCGCTTAGTGTTATAGATTTTTCTATAGTCAATGGATTATCCACCATCAATCTTGCTCAATTTCCTTATGAGTTGAATTTTATTGAGCCCATATTTTATGTCTTCCTTAAGTAGATCCAAGGCTTGCCCAGAGATTATCCTCAGTTGAGGATGCACTGAGGGGTCTTCAGGTGGTTGATGATTTTGCAGGCCATTTCTAATGGAGAGATGCTACATGGGGTCTGCTACTGTCTGAATTGCATGGATCATGAATTGACACCCAACCTTTGTTGTGTGAGTTTACCTTTGATTTTTTGTGAGGCATGGCCCTTCATATACCCCAAATCTGTCACATTCTAGATTAACATATTTTTATTTCTTTGAATTGAGTTTAATCAATGAGTAGCCATGCATGGCTGCCAATTTTTGAAAATAAATCTCCAATTATTTACTACTAGCAAAGGCTCTTACAGGAGGAGGGTCAAGCAGTTTTGGAACGACTTGGTTACATTAGTATTTTTCAGGCCAAATCCCTCTTAGTGATATGAAATATGAAATGTGACCCAATGCCTTTACTAAATTCCAGTTGTGAAAAAACATCTTGTTCCTCAATTGTAACCCTAGATGAGGATGCAATTGGGGCTTCCACTGTTTTCTTTTCCGATTCCCTACCCAAATCCTAGAATTCAAAGCTTTGTGAACAACCCTTCCAACCAAGTTTTTTAATACAGCCATGTTTAAACCAGGGCTTCTTAGGCTATCAACTGTTCCCATAAACCAATAAAATTCAATGTAAATTTTATATTCAATTCAATTCAAATCCAAAAACTCCAAAAGTTTGCTCACTTTTGGTTCAATAAAAATAAACTTATCCAACAGGCGTGTGTTGTTTGCGTATGCAGCGCCAATAGTCAGAGTGTTTTATTCAAAAGTTAAAAGTTTCTTTTTGTGGTCCAATGATAGTCCCAAATAGTATTCCACATCCCCAAATTTGGGTTGAAAGCACTAAAATGTGTCTAGGGGTGCCTAGGTACCCCAAATTCCCCCCTCAAATGGGCCAGGAAATCAGGCGCAACCAATGCTCACAACTCCACATCCCCTGGGGGGGGCGCAAATCCCCAATTGAAACCCTTTTAAAGTTTCAAATGGGGAATAAAAACTGAGAAAGGGTGGCAACTGGAGATGTGAAACCCCCAGGGGATGGGCAAGTCAGGAGCAACTTTTATCACTCCTTGTTGAGCCATGAATTGCTGTTTGCAACCCATATGGGTTGTGAAAAGCACTTCACGTTTATTTTTAACACTGAATTTCAAAATTAACATTGTCCAAAAAAAACTTCATCTAATCTAACAAAAATAAAAAAATCCATTTTGTTTACACAAAATGGAAAATTCACAGTTTGATTGAGATATCTTTGTAAAAAAATTAAAAAAGATAAAAACATGCTACAGGTACCTATTTCATACTGGGGATTCACAAATCATAAAATATGAAAACAAAAATATCATCCACCACATAAATAATTACAAAAAATATGAAAAAACAGATTTCATTGAAAAAAAGTCAAGATTTTGGACAGAATTTCAATACGTTTGAATTGAAAAAAAGAAAAATGCTACATATATCTATTTATTGAGTGAAAATCAGGTATATCTAAAACATATTCTTCATCAAGTAAAAAAAAACACTAAATATAAAATATTGATTTCTTTGAATAAGAATGGACACCTTGAGTAGGATGTAAATACCCTAAACCAAAAATAAAAAGACCTGAAAATGATCAATAGGGAAGATCAAAGCTATCTAATCCGTTGAAGTTCACACAATGAATTGACTGAGGATATTGGGAGTGGAGATGGAAAAAGAAGGATGTTGAATTGCAGCCAGTTTAAACATATGAGAAGGAGAAGAAGTGAAAATTTGGATGACAAGATTCTTACCTGTGGATATTCAGAGTGGAGATGGAAAAAGAAGGATGTGGAAAGGATCCTTGTTTATGGCTCACACTATGTCCTCAGGTAGGCATTGGATGAAGAGTGTCACAAAAACATGACAGCTAGGTGTTGGTGATATTTGGTAAGTAGAGGTAGGATGATAATGAGGTGTGAAAGCACAATAGAAAGGAAATGAGATCTAGGGAAGAAAGAAAGGGAGAAAAAGGAAACCAATGGAGTGTGAGGGAGTTTTTCACTCCAGCCTCCCCCTTGCTGAGTAAATCACACCAGGCCAAAGAGAGATCTATGTTCATAAAGAAGAATACGGGGAAGAGGTTTGGTGAGCGTTTTGGAAAGCATACTAGTAGTAGGCACATGTTTAAAAGTGAAGATGATTTGCCTGACACATTATGGGATGAAGTGGTGCCTTGCATTGATATGTTTGGTCCAAGAGTGATTTTGAGGATTTTTGGCCAGGGCCTCTGCACTTCTGTTGCCTATGAAGAGGGTGAAAGGAGATTAATTGCACATATTGAGCTCTTCAAGGAGACTTCTGAGCCAAACTCCTTCCTTACAGGAGCTATATAGAGATTTTTACTCAGATTTGGTGCTTGAGAGTGAAAAAATTGTTTGCTTCTTGGACTTCCAGGATATGGCACCTGACCCAAGACAGAAATTGTACCCAGACGTGCAGAAAAAATTGGCAAGATCTTCAGCCCAGTCAGAGTCTGTGAAGCCAACAAGATCAAGATTGGGAACAGCAAGGACAAGAAAAATGTGGAAAGAGATGCAGAGGTATTTGAGAATCTTGAAAGCGGCATCCCAGTGATTGGGAGAAGTATGCTGGAGTAATTGGGATAAACTATTAAACTCAAAGGCAATGTTGGATCTTATGCACTGGGAGATCCAGAGGAGTGACCCAAAAAGCTGATTGTATTGAGGAGGTGATTTGGGGGAGTTGGGTGAGGGCTTTTGGAGAAATTTGAATGAGATACTTGTGGGTGATTGTGCAGTCTTTAATTTAAAAAGGGGAAGAAATATATTGCAGATGGAGTCAGTTTAGTGAGAATTCCAAAGGGAGACAGTCCTGGCAGAGAGATCCCACTGTATGGAGATGGAAAGAAAAAGGTGGAGGTTCTCATTGGATCCAACCTTGAACTTCTGACTAATTTCAGAAACAAAAGAGAAAACAACAGAAACGGTAACAACCACAGCAAGGTCATTGACATGAGCCACAATTTCACCAACCAGGGCGCTGTCCTAAATCTTGTAGTAGAGAGAGGGTTTTACAAGGAAAGGAGGAGTCTAATAGAAACCATGGCAGCTTGGAGGTCAAGATTTAATTGCCTGGGAGATTTAATTGCCTGGGAGATTTCTTGAGACCATAAATAGCACAAGTGACTTTGCAGATCCAATCTGGATGGGCGGGATCTTCAAAAACGGGAGGCTGGTGTATGTATATGGGTTTTTCAAGGTGGACAATGAGGAAGGCTGTCTTGATGTCAATCTGCCAGCCCACCCAAACCTTGTGAACAAGGAGAGAGAGAAAAAGCCAAAGGCTTTCTAGGAGCAGGGTTGGGGCAAAGACCTCCAAGAAGTCAATACCACAAACCTGAGGGAAACCCATGGTAAAAAGTCTGGCTTTTAGCTTGATGACAGAAACATCTTCCCATTTTTTCACCTTGAAAACCCATTTAGACCAGATAAACTTTCTACCCTCTGGAGGGGGAAACAGGGTCCAAGTACCCATACCCTGGAGGGCGGAAATCTTGTCCTGGGCTTAGACAATCCAGCATTGGGGGTGAGAGGACTTGAGAAGTTTTTTCCAATTCTTGGGAGAAACAAGATTGTCCTTAGCCAAAGCAGAGTGGGAGAAGTTTCCGTATTTTCTTGGGGGGCATTGAATCCTGGAGGAACAATGGGGAGGTGGAGAAGGGGCTGGCGGAGAAATTAAAAAGACTTTGGTTTGCACAGGCAGTGAAGGAGGGGGGGGAGTCTGGGGGGGTGGAAGATAGAAATGGGTTGGGAGAACCAGATAGACATGGCTGGGCAGACATCCAATCTGAGGAGGACTATTTGCTACTAATTGAGCAAGGTTGAAAGGGGGGAAGAAGGCTGAGAGACTCATATGGAGGACAGGACATGGACGGCAGGATGGCTGGTGGGCAAGGGAGGGTACGGAGGGGGGGAGGGAAGGCAGGGGGAATGGACAGAAGGGGAGGATGGGAGAGGGGTGGAATGGCGGGAGATGAGCGCAGGGTCAAAAGTGAGCTTACTTGGGACCTCAGGAAGCTGAGAGAACAGTGGTGGCTGGGTGGAGGCTTCAGCATTGGGAACCCAACCATATGCAATGATCATCTTGTTGAAAGGGAAGTTGTGTGACTTGATTGTATTTTGATGGTGTAGGTCTAGAATGCAATACCCGTTCCCTTGGGAGAGTTAGGCAAGGAGGATACCAGATTGTGCCTTGGCATCAAGTTTTGAGAGTTTTGGCTCTGGAAACTTGTACCATACAAGACAAACAAAGGGTTGGAGATAGTAAATTGGGGTAACTTTGTGGCAAAGGATAGATTTTGGTGAGACAAAGCCATGGGGTGTTTTGCAGGGGTAGGAGTTAAAGGCAAAGCTGAAGTGGAAGAGTGGTTCAGCCCAGAATAACTTTGGTAGGCAAGAGGAGCTGAGGGATACTCAGATAATATTTATGATGGTTCTGTTTGAACGCTTGGCAACACCTGTGAGTTGAGGGGAGTGTGGAGGTCCAGGTTCATGGATGATTCCTCTTTTTTCAAGGTATGTTTTCATTTGAGCACTCACATATTCCCTGCCCTTTTTAGTGCTTAGGGCAGAAATCTGATGCTGGTATTGGTTTTCAAAGAAGGAGACAGAGATCTTGGTGCAGTGGAAGACATTGGATTTTTTCCTGATTGGGTAGGCATTGGTGTACAAATTCAGGGTGGATTCAGTGATGTGAATCTGTGTTGGGATTGGATCAACTTACCTACTTTCTGTGATGCAGAAAAAATTGATGGATTGGTTACTGCTTTTCCCAAGAAAATTCTCATGTATTCCCTTCTTCATTTGGCTCTTTAAACTCTTTTTCTCCTGCTTAAACCAATAGTAAATGATTTAAAAATTTTCCCAAAAGAAAACACATAAATAAGGAAGGGTGTACAATCCAAGGATTGGACTGAATCACTCCCCTAATTGCCATTGTGGAGGCTACTTTTAGACACAAACCCAAGTAGGCTCAGCAGTAGACAACACCAGGATAATTGTCAGTTAGAATTTGTAGAAGCCGCAGGAAAATAGGTTTGAAAATTAAATTCTGGCTAAATTTCCTATTCCAGAAAAGGAAAAATCTTTGGCTCAGGCGCTGAGTGGGGTCAAGTTCTGCAGAAAAATAGTGGGCCAGGCCAGATTTCAGGTATTTGTGGAATGATGGCCATAGCTTTGGCTTTTGTGGATCAATAGCTGAAGTCTTGAGTTTTGAAAAAAGACATTTGTGGTTGATAACTAACCCCTCTCCATGATTATCCATTTTGGAGTAAGAATGTGCCTGTAAGTGATTGGAGCTATGGAGTATGTATCTGCAATTTGGCTATGGGGTATGCACAAAGATAATTGAAAATGTGTAATTGTGGGGCAAATTGAAAACTGGAGTCAAAGAGGCCACATGCAGATTGACGGGAGTCTTCTGTGATGCCATATGCAGGATTGAAGGAGGTATTCCATGATTCTGTATGCAGGATCAAAAGAGAACTGCTAGAGAAAGATCAAAGGTGATAAAACTCTAGCACTGCATTGGGGAAAATTAACTAGTAGGGTCATTGGAGATTGCAATAATATCACTGAATCTGATGTACGCAGATAAATCAGGACTGGTCTTGTACCAGTTCATTTTGGAATGTCTTAGGGAGGTGGTGCAGAGGAAGTCACTTGTTGTTTTATTCTTTTTTTTAGAGTTTGTCTTGGTTTGTACATACAAGGGGTTTTTTAAGTTATCAGAGAGGAGGGATCATGAAATTTTCAGGGAATATTTTAAAGGGTTATCTTATTGTATCATTAAGGAATTGAAGAGTCTTTAAAAGGAGTTTTCATTATTATCAGTGTCTTGAAGCGTGCTGGAAGGGGTTTCTCAGAAATTAACTTGGAGACTAGTGAAATAATAGTTCAGTACGGAGCTTGTTGGGAGTCCAGGATTGGTTATTATTGTTATTTAATCAAATTTTAGCTTGAGGGAGAATCTTAGCAAGCAGAGGCCAGTTAATTCTTCTATTGGGCCCAGAGGGGGTATTTGAACTAAACCATTAGACAAGGATCTGGTAACAGAGCAGGATTGTTGTGGAAATTGTGTGTAGCACACAATTTATTTCAACAATGCAACCCTGATTGTATAACAAAGTCAATAGACACCATAGGGAAGATGAAGCAGGGGGAAAATCCAAGGATTGGAATGAATCACTATCCCAGTGGCCATGATAATTATTGTATAAAAAAGTTGAAAGACATAATAGGGAAGATGAAGCAGGGGGGACATCCAAGGAAGAAATGGGGGTAATTTCACTCACCGCTGTGGAAATAAGGGAAGGGTACTTCCCAAATTGTCCTTGAGTTTGGAAGTTATTGATTTTAGATTCTGTGAGGTGTGGGATGCGCCCTTTAAGTCTAGAGATAAAGAGATGTGATAAGATTTGAATAAATTTATTTAGAACTGAAAACCAGCGGACTAAGGATAGAAGTTAGAATCATCAAAGACAAGGCAAATATTAGGAAGAAGAAAGGAATGAGAGGACCAACAGCTTCGAGTCACTTAGAAAGTAAAAGAGATCAGAAAGCATAGGCATAGGGTGTTGGTGGCAAGAAGGTTGATAGAGTGCAGACGAGGTAGACAGAGGAGGACTACGAGATTGAAGGATATTGTCAGAACGATCATGCAAGGGCAATCTTGAGGATTAGGTTCTTACCAGGCATAAATTGGACGACGGAGAGACAGTTCAGATGAGAGTGGAAGAGTTGAGAGTCTAGATTGAGGTGATAGTGTTGAGAAGATTCAGATTGGAGAGTTGAGGAAAGGAGATAAGAAAGGTGAGAAGATGAGGAGGCGAAAAAGAAAAGGAGAACAACAAAAAAGGAGAATCAGGAGAAGGAAGGATGAGAGGAGGAGTCAAGAAGGAAGAAAGAGCGGTCGCGCGGTTGCCAGAAGTTCACCCGGGGATTCACCCCGAAAGCAGAGAGGCCAAGGTGATACAGACATGTCACAATTCTTTGTCTCAGTTCATCCGCGGAGCTACTGGGACGGAGACTGAATGAGAGTTGGAACACAGGATGGGATGGGCATAATCTTAAAAAGATGAATTTCTTTCCCAAAACCATGATCTGTGGTGGAATGCCCCCCATCCAACCCATGCTGAGGGAGGGGGCTTTTATTCCCTCCCCCTCAACCCTACCCTGATTAAAAATGCAAAGACAGCCTGAAAGAAAAATAAAGAAAAAAAGGCTAAAACCCAGAACCCTAGCCCAACCCCAATCCATACCATCCAATCCTTCAAGCTTGCCTGCCTTTACACACATCCAGTTTTTCCTTCTCATGAGCCAGCCCTCTGCTGTGTCCTACCCGGTGTGGTGACAAATCCGGGACACCATGGCAAAAAAAAAAAAAAAAAAAAAAAAAAAAAAAAAAAAAAAAAATTGGTTGTACCCCTATGGGTACCTTCATTTCCCCCCATCTCTCAACTCCTCCCTGTCCTAGCGGTCTAGGACAGGCCTCTTGCCTGTCTCTCCGCTTCGATCCCCCCTCCTATGTTCAACTCCTACTTGTCGCGCTCGCGGCCCTGACTTTTGGCGACGCAAGCAATCGTCAAACCACCTTTGACAATCCCGTTGATCCTTCCCAATCCTCTCCACCTTTGACAATCCCGTTGATCCTTCCCAATCCTCTCATCCAACCAACGCCGTCGCCTGTCGCGACGGTCGTCAACCATCAATCACTCATTCCATCCCATCCATAAAAACAAGCCTCCATCGATCCCAATTTAGACATCCCGACCCAGACTAGTAACACCCACAACAACCCTTAATCTGATACTTGTCAAGATAGTTACCTCGACCATCAAAACAATCTCATCTCTCCTCACGCTCCCAAACGACTCAAGAGCGTCCGACAGAGGTTCTCGCAAGTCTTACTTGACCTCAAACTCTCCATCACTTGATCCCTCACGACCCCCTCGCCCATCATCTGATCCGACCGACAACCGCGAGCGACTGCTCGCGGCCGTCGGAACCTTCACCCCGCTGTTGCCGCCAATCGGGCGACGACAGCCGTTGTCGACACCCGCGACCGCTGTCGCGGGTGTCCATCTGGTTGCCCGCGGTCATTCTCGACGCGGGCAACATTTCTTTTTTTCCCTCATGTCATTTTTTTTTTTTTTTTTTTTTTTTTTTTTTTTTTTTTTTTTTTATGTTTTCATTTTCACGCACCTATTTGTAGTATCTCTTGTACATAGTATACAGGGCCTCATGTCTATAAAAGGAGGGGCTCTCCCCTGCCTTTTGGCCCAGCATCCCATCAGACCATCATCATAATCATCTCATCTGTTTCCCCCATCATCATAATCAACTTTTCCGTGGGCATCCTTCCCCACTTATCTGAGCAATTTATCCGGGTATATCCATGATTGCCCCTTGATCCTTTGAGCCTCCATACTCAAACTCTGTCCCTTGTGACCTTGATCCTTATCACCAACCAATAGCCTTGCTGGTTGAAGAAGAATTCCTGTCTGAATTCTTAGGTGTGTTATACCACTCTGATCCCTTTTTCCGACCATACTGGTCTTGATCTCTCCTTGATCATCTTTCTGGAGCCAATCACGTTTGATTGAAGGGGTTTTATTAAGCTTAAAACCTGGAGTGTTATACCTCCCTTCTGCTTTAAGGTTGAATTTCGCCACGCTATTCTTGAGTCCCTTGAGAAGTGTTGGGATATTCTTGCTCAAATTTGTTATTGATTTGCTTCTAGAGCTTTATAAACAAATTGCTTTTGTTTTTTTCAGCCTCCCACAGTTATCTGGTACCCTTCAAGCGCTTGATTGCGGAGAGTTGGGCAGGTTCATTCAGAACCTGGAGGTTGATTGGGATTGAGTTGATCTTTCCTAATCAGCTGCTGACAACCAGAGTTATTAGCTTGTGGGCGTTGTTACTTACAACTGCCTTGTTCTATTGAACTCTGAACAAACCTTGACTTATTTGTTCAAGTCTTTACCTGCACCATCTTGCCTCAGATAGTGTTGTTTCCATCGCTACCAACAACTCTTATCCTCTTCCCTTACTTTGATTTCTCATCCATAAGGTTCTGGACCTTTATTCCGGTTACATTTAAATATTATTGTAACTCCTAGGAGGGCAGCCTAAACAGCACCTTTACCCTCCACAGAACTGCCACGGCTTAGCACCGTTTGGAGTCTTACACCGGAGCCCCTCCAACTTGTCTGTATCTATCCAATGCGCCATTGTGATTTCCCTAGTCCTGTGGGTTGGCTCATGCTTGCAGTGTAAGACTCCAAACGGTGCTGAGATGGAGGAAGTTCTGTGGAGGGGAAATGTGCTGTTTAGGCTGCTCTCCTATGAGTTACAAAAATAATTAAATGTAACCGGAATTGAGATCCTGTAACTTGTGAATAAGGAATCAATGGAAGGGATGAGTTTGGAAGTATTTGGTAGCAATGGAGAACAACACTATCTGAGGCAAGATATTGCAGCAAAAGACTTCAAAAAAAAATTTGAGGTTTGTTCAGAGTTCATTAGAAAAAGGCGGTTGTAAGTAACATTGACCTCAAGCTAATAACTCAGGTTGTCAGCAGAAGATTAGGAAAGATCAACTCAATTCCAACCAACCTCCAGGTTCTCAATGAACCTGCCCCACTCTCTGCAATCAATCTTATGAAGGGTACCAGATAAATTTGGGTGGCTTTACAAAACAAAGGAATTTGTTTTAAAAAGCTCTAGAAGCAAAGCAGTAACAAATTGGAACAAGAATGACCCAACACTTCTCAAGGGACTCAAGAATAGCGTGGCAGAATTCAAATTTAAGGGAATAAAGGGAGGTTTAACACTCCAGGTTTTAAACTTAAAGAAACCTCTCAGCCAAACTTTACTGGTTCCAGAGAGACAATTAAATGAATGATCAGGACCAAAGTGGTTGGAGAAAGGGATCAACGGAGTGGCTTCTCACACTCAATAATTCAAACCAATGATTTCTTCTCCAACCAGAAAGTATTATGGTTGGTGATAAGGATCAGGTCACAGAGGACAGATCAAAGGATTGAGTATGGAGGCTCAAAGGATCAAGGGGAAATCAGAAGATATGCCCACAATAAGGATACTCAGACAAGGGGAGTGGACCCCAAGGATTGATTACTTAGATGATGATGAGGATAAAATTATTGATCATAAGATGGATGATTTAATATTATAGCTCATGATTCCAAAAAAGGCAGGGGAGAGCCCCTCCTTTTATGGGCAAGAGACCCTGTTGAATATTTAAAATTGATAACTACAAATGAGAGTGGATTTTTTTTTAACAGGATAAAAAACTAAGAAAGATTTAAATTTAGCCCTTCTCCTGAGGTGTACCAAATCAGTCACCTCAGCGGGCCTCTGCCCATGCACATAACCCTTTTATTTCCCCACCCTTACCTCCTGAACTAAACACCCACAAATGTGGTTGGGCCAGCTCTGTTCCTAGGTCACGGCCTGCTACATATTGGTAAGGACCAACCCATACCTGGTGTGCTGAGCCCCTCAGCGCCTACTGCCATGCCTGCAACCACTGCTTCTGAGCTAGCAGCAGCCACTGCTAAGAACGCGCGCACCCCAGCTTCTGAGGCTTAACTACCTAATGCTGAGCATGCAGGCTGCAACACAGTTCCCAATCCAAGGCTATATAATGACACCACATCCACCCCTAAATTGAGTTCTGTCCCCAGAGGTCTTCCCATTACTACCTTGGCCATACTTCACGCCCCCCCTATACCACCCTACCCCCACCCATTCCACTCTACACTGCCGGACCCCATCCTCCATTGCCAAAATGCCACCTTGCAACTTCTGCTCTCAAAACGGGTACAAGTTCTTTCTGATCCCTGGCAGCCGCACATGCACTTCCTGCTGCCATGCCAAATTTTGCTACACCCTCAGGAAGGGTGCCAGCTGAAGAGCCAATCAAGACTGATGCAAGGAAATTGACTGGAGATGTTGGGGAAGGTTCTTCAAGGGGCCAAAGGAAGAGAGCCCACAAGGAACTTGTGGAGGAAGGTGGATGGAATACTCAACCAAAGAGAGCTCAGACTGCAAAGTGCAAGGAGATCTTTGAGAGACATCTGGTGGCACAAGTGATGATCTTGCAAAGGCTGTCTTCTTTGGTAGACAAAAAAGATTTGGAAGAATTTAGGTCAATGGCAGAGGAATTGAACAAGAATTGGGAGGAAGCGGAGAAAGAAATAAAGGATAATTTCTTAAAATGTATTTTTTAATCTTATTTTAGTATAATATTTATATTATTATTATTATTATTATGATTTTTCAAGGAAAGTAGGATTATCATTTTGAAATAAAATAAACGTGAAGGGATAAAGATTTGTGAAAAGAAAAAAGCATAGGTTTTTGAGGAATTGAAAGGGAATAGAATAAGGAAATGGGATGAGATTGATGGAAAGGAACAAGATGGAAATAGGGAATGGGATGGAAGGAATGGAATGGAATGGGAGCTATGATTTGCAATGTTTGCAAGGGTAACTCGCATGGAAGTCTCAAACCAAATTGGGAGAGTTGCAAAGGTGATGAGCTGGTTCCAACAAGGTGCAATCTTTGTTGGAGTGGAAGCCAGTTCATTTTACAAGGTATTGATGCTTCCCTTTGAGTAACCTAGAATCCAGGATACAGCTTACTTCCCACTCTAAATTATCTTGCATGCTGACCGTTTCAGGAAGAGGATGAGTCTTGCCTGGGTATAGGACTCAATCTGGCTCTATGAGAGACATGTGAAAGACTGGGTGGATACCTTTCCATTTCACAGTTAAGGTGAGTTTAAAGGCGTTAGGGGAGACAATTGATTTGACTTTGAAGGGTCCAAGCTTTCTTTCAGAGAGATTTCAAGTTGGGCAAGTAATGTAAACATTGCAAGCATCAAGCCATACCCAATTTTCTATGGCAAAGGTGGGGGCCAAAGTGCAAAGTAAATATGCTAGTTCCTTGTAGCTCTGGTTTGCTTCTTCAATTTTGGTTCAAATTAGCATTTGAAGGGATTGGATGTGATTAAAGTAATTGGTAGCAGGTTGAGAAGGTGCTACGTGAAGGGAAGAGAAATTTGGTTTTCTACCATAAAAAGTCTAGAGAGGTGAATGATTGGTGGAGGAATGAGTGGAGTTGTTGTAGGCAAATTTTGCTAATGGGAGCCATTGGAAACAGTCGTCCTGTTGCTAGGAGAAATACATTTGGAGGTACTGTTTGAGGATCTGATTTACTTGCTTGTTTTGCCCATCCGTTTCCGGGTGGTAAGCTGTTGATACATTGCAAGTGATCTTCAAATGTTGGCACAGAAAGGTCCAGAAGCTAGAGACAAACAAAGTTCCACAATCACTAATTATGTTATCAGGGACACCATGTTTTGAAAAAACATATTCTATGAATAAATTAGCTAAGTATTCAGAAGAGGAAATTGCATTACTGAAAAGGAATAAAGCCATCTTTGAGAAGCAATCTACTACTACTAAAGTAGCATCATAACCACTAGAAATAGGTAATTGCAAAATGAAATCCATAGAAAGCAAGTGCCAAGGAATTGACGGAATTGGAAGTGGCTGAAGCATCCCATATTTCTGGTGTTTCAAGGAATTGTTCCAATTGCAATTATAGCACACGTTAATGAAAACTTAATATCATGAATTTCAAACTAGGACCAACAGAGACTTTTAAAGGAACGACAATACAACGCGTAAGACATAGGGATTGACAGCCAGGAAAGAGTGAGAAGGGTCTTACCGAGAGGAGGACGACAATAATGAAAAGAGAATAGAAACGGAAGGACGAGATTGTGAAAGAATGGAGGGACAATGAAGTGCGGAGAGGAGAGAACTGGACAGAGGAGTTAGGACGCATTTCACAGAAAAAAAAAGGTAGAGGTTGCCTCACAGCTGGACAAAAGGATGAGTTGACAGTCGAGGAAGAATTGGTTGTCGTTATTGCAGAGGTTGACTGACTGTCGAGTGGAGATAAAATGAGTTGATGACACAATCAAGGATTGTTGGTGTGATGACTGAGAAGTGATGGTTGATGGTGGATAAAGGAAGGAATATGTTGGAGAGGTGAGGAGCGGAGGAGAAAAGAAGAATGTTGAATAGCTGGGGAGAGATTCGAAGTGGGAGAGGAGAAGGTGGCCGAGTGCGAGGACCAGCCAAGGGATGAAGCTGAGAGGACAATGGTGGATGAGGACAAAGGGGACCACTCTTCCCGGGGGCAGTCGGGGAAGTCTGGCTTGAGCGTGTGCGGGGAAGTGGTTTAAGCAATTGTCAACTCAACAGTTAACACAGGCTTTTACTTCATTGGGCATACCAGACCAATAGAAGTCTTTTGCAATCAATTGGAAATTTTTGTCCTTCCCATAATGACCAGCAAGCAGAGAATCATTCCTTGACTTGAAGATATCTAACTCAATGCAAGGATTATCTGGTACTACTATACAATCTTTATAAACTAAATAGTCTTTTGTGTCAATACTATAATCACAATCTAATAAGTTTGCATTCTTAAAAAGCTTTTTACACTTGCAGTTGTTGAGTTGAGCTTGTTTTAGTTCAGAAGCCAGATCTTGAAGGTGATTGATGACCAAACTGAGTTTGGCTGATTGGGTTGAGAAAATTTTCCTAATCTTTTCAGGGTTGTTTTTGGTAAAGTGGCTACCTCCTCCTGGCTAAACGTTTTCCCCACATGATAAAGTATCAGGGACTACGGCTTGTTTCCCAGGACAGTACGTGATTGTAAAGTAGAACTTAGAGCGGTATTTGGCCCAACATGCCTGTCTGCATGTAAGGAATTTTGAGCTCATGAAATATTTTAAAGAATTGTGATCAGTTAATACCTCAAAAGGTACCATAAGACTCAAAAGGTATGAAAACTATTTTTTAAAGCAATAAAAAATTGTGAGAAGTTCCTTTTCATGAATCTTGTAATTGAGCTCTGCAGTGAGTAATTTTCAGGACTCCAAAGCTACGGGATGAAAGAGAGAAAAAGAGGAGGAAAACTGCAAGATTACTCCTGCAATTGCATAGTCGCTTTCATCTGTTTCTACAATAGTGCAAGCTATCTCATTAAAGTGAATGATTATTGGAGCAGTATTGAATTATTTTTCAGAGCTTCAAACTCCAAAGCAGCTTGTTCTGTAAAAAGAAAAGGAGTTTTTTTTTGAAGGAGGTTAATAAGGTTTATGGTTTTCTTGGAATAATGCTCAATAAACCTACTCTAACAATTACTGAAACCCCAGACAATTTGAAGGTTTTAACAGAAGAAGGTGGGGGCCAGTCCAATATGCACTGGCTCTTGGCTGGACCCATTGATAGACCTTGCTGCAAGACTATGACCCCTGAAAATTGAAGAGAAGTAGTATGGAAATTGCACTTAGAGGCTTTTTCAAACAGGTCATTCTTGCAAAGTTTCTGAAGCACCTCTTGCACATGTGCAATGTGATCCTCAAGAGTTTTTGAGCAGAATACTATATTTTTAAGATAAACCACAAGATATTTCTCTGCAAGGTCAGAAAAAATTTCATTGACAAAATGTTTAAAAGTGGAAGTAGCATTGCAGAGGCCAAAAGGCATGACAGTATACTCATAACTAACAAACTTTGTTCTAATTGCCGTCAAATATTCATGAACTCTTGCAATGTGATCTAGGATATAGGCGCCTCAAAGGTCTAACTTTGAGAAATAAGCAGCTCCACAGAAGAGAGTGAGGAGGTGAAACATAGGCCGTACTGGGTAGGAATTCTTCTGGGTTACCCAGTTCAGCTTCCTATAGTTGAAAAAAAAAAGGCAAATTTGGCCTTCTTTCTTTGGAACAAATAAGACAGGTGAACGGGGGTCCAAATTGCTTGGTCAAAGAAATCCTTTGGATAAATTTTCCACAATGTATTCTTGAAGCACAGTCAATTCTTGCTTCAAGAGAGAGTAGAATGGTCCGGGTGCTGGTGGTTGGCCAGTAAGTTTGACCTTGTGATTGCAAGAATGGGTTGGAGCAAGTTTATCTGACTTTACAGCTGAAAAGGCATCAGAAAAGTCATGATAAAACAAAGGTAAAGACTCTCAAATGATTTCTAAATCTTCAAGAACGGGGTTTGAAGTCCTTGCATGATGCAAGAGGATTAGGGATCTCAAAATACACCGTTTGGTTGGTGCCTGTTTCTCTTTGAAGAAACAAGGAAGAGGTAAGTCGGACAAATAAGCAATAAATACTAAATCTGAAGAGGGAACTTGGGAATGAAGGTCAGGATATTGCAAATCTCCTGGAAGAAAAGTGTCATCCAACTCAATGACAGTGTCAGGTACGCTTTTTAATTCCAGTTTGACAGAAGGTTTAGTTTCCTGGGGTTTCAAGGTTTAAAGTTTAATTACTCCTTCTTGCCAATTCACATCTGGATTCCAGTGGACTAGGAAATCATGGCCTAGAATGGTATCATCCATTCTGGGAATATCAAAGACAAATAAATCCCATTCAAAGATGGGGAAATTGGAAAATGAAAAGGTACATTTTTCCTTTTGGGAAACCCCATGAGACAGCTTGGTTGCACTACTTACTAAATAGATAGGGAACCTTTCTATCTTGGAACACCTAAGATTTTTGGAAGTGGCAAAAGATTCACTTATGAAAGAAAAATTAGCGCCAGAATTGAGTAAAACTCAATAAGGGGAGTTGTTGGAATGGAATAGGACAAATCTCAAACTTGGAGCACCTAGTGACTCGCAAGTTCAAAGATTGACTCTCTTTAATTTAGATAATGTTTAGTCTTCCTTTCAAGTTTCAGAAAAAATACAAGCTAACTTTTTGACTTTTTTGCCTCTTCACGCGCTAGCTGCTTTGCAAAACTATCAAAATCATGTTTACCTCCACAATACATACAGAAACCATTCTTCTCCCTCTTTAACTGTTCCTCCTTCCGGAGCATCCCAGTTTCTTTGTCCAGTAACTTTGGAGTTTTGGCAACAGGCTTCCCTTTTGGGTTGGAGTTCAAGGTTGGATTTGGTTTATATTGCTTTGAATTCTTCAAGGGTTTCTTTGAGGAGTTTCCTACATTTGGAGCCAAGGTTGACGGTCCAAGGTCTTTTTTTTTGAAGAGCGGTTCTTGTTGTGATAACCTTTATCAAGCTCAATCACCCAGTTGATTAACTGCTGAAGGGAGGTTGTCTTATGTCCCCCAACTGCGAGTTGTTTGATTAGGCGTGCCAGTAAAAATTTTCAAAAATGATTTAGGAGGGCTGCCTTGTTCCATTGGATGCAAAACATCAGGGTTTGAAAATTGGAAATATGAACAGAGGCTCTACTATTTTAATTCATGACTAGATTATTGAGTTCATATTCTGTTTTTCAAACTTCATTAGGGTTTCCAAACAGGGTAAACATCTGTTTCTCAAACTTGTCCCAGTTGTTGAGATTACAAGTGGGACCAGTGTTTTCTAATAGTTGGAGGTACTGCAAGGATCTTCCACCAAGGAAGGAAGATGCATACATAACTCTAGGTCTGTCAGTAGGGAACTTGTGAGGATTTTTTGAAAATATTATTTTGCAGGAATGTAGGTAGGATCTAAGCTTATGAAGGGTTTTCCCCAGTAAAATGATCAGGATGCTTCATGCCCGGGGTATGAAAACTAGGACCACTTGGACAACATTGCAAGGCAGTTTGATTAAGCGCCTGGATCAGGTTTGAGAGTAAGATTGAAGCCTTGGGTTTGGGAGAATTAGTGAAAGCCCGTGATATGCCACAAGTCAAGGTTTCACTGGAAGAGTCTTTGATTTCTTTGAGAGGATCCACTAGTTCCAAAGGGGGAGCAAGGGGATCATCAAGAGGTTTGACCAAAGGAGATTTAGAAGAAGGGACAGGATCTAAAATTTGTCTGGCCCAAGAGGCGCTGGATCTCCCTACCCAATGGATATAATCATTGTAAGGGGTGAGGGAAGCGTTCCCGGTTGAGCAAGTACATGACATTGTAAAAGAAATCTATTATAGGTTGGAAAGCTACAATAGATGAGTTGAGTTGGTTAATTTACTTTCACACGGCCACCCCATGTACTATAGGGTACTTAGATGATTGTGAGCGGAAAGGAGAAGCTGATTGAAAGGGCAAGTGCAAGGTAGCAAGGGCTAACTGCAAAGTGCAAACTTATGATGGATTAACTTGGCACACAGCAAGAGGGATGAATTTTCCAAAGGAAGGGAACCAAAACCAGGATCAATGTGATGAATGGATTAAGAAAATGAAAGAACGTATGAAATTAACTAACTGAGGGGAAAAACCCCAGGCAAGTGGCGTAGCTTTTATAAGGTAATCCAAAATGACTAGATACAACCTGATGGATGGTCAACTACAGTTACAAGGAAATGAGGCAATGAATGACATGAACAGAGTGCAAAGTAAAATAAAACTATGAAAGTTTCTGAGGTTGTAGTGTAAGTGAAAGACAATAGAGGGAGAATTTATTGGAGTGTAACAGATGAGGCATGAGGGAGTCACGTCAGAGGAAGTGTGAATATGAAGATTTAATCTATGCAGGGTAAGGGACTAGTCCAGTCGCAAACTATATAGTTGAGGTGGCTTGACTAGCATGAGTGTGAACAAGCAAGAGAATTTGACTGGGAATAGGACTCAAGGGCTATTGATACCCAGGGTGAAAGAGTGGAGCTCAAATGGATGGTGGACTGAGGTAGAGTTGACTGAAAGATTTGCAAGTGGTTGCTGAGTCAGTTGCCAAGGATGGAATGTTGTTATTCAAGCCAGAGTTGGTAAGTGGAAGTCACTGTTAATGTTGTGCTTCTATTTGTGTCACACTTATGGACTGAGGTAGACAGTACTGAGGAAAGGGTCTGTCAAAGTGGGAGGAAAATAATCCTTAAGCTCAAGTGTGACACAACCATCCATTTGAGTTCCGCTTTTCCACCCTGGGTATCAATAGCCCTCAGGTTCCCATTACTGGTCACGCACTCTTTCTAGCTCTCAACCATGCTAGTCAGCCACACCAACTGCATAGTTTTCAATTGGCCTATTCCCTTACCCTGCATACATTACATTCTCATATTTGCATTGTCTCTCATGTCACTCCTTCCTATCTCATCCATTTGGCCTTTGTACGCTCAGACTCTATTGCCTTGCATCTACATTATGACCTTGGAAATTTCTATAATTTTATTTAATTGCCTAATCCCTTAATGTAATTCATTGCCTCATTGCCTCTTAACTGTAGTTGGCCATCCATCAGGTTGAATCGAGTCACTTTGGATTACCTTATAAAGGCTATTTTGATTGCCTGAAGATTTTCTCCTCAGTTAGTTAATTTCATACGTTCTAGAATTTTGCTAAATCCATTCATCACATCCGCTTTAGTTTCTTTTACATTGGAACAATTCATCCCTCTCACTGTGTGTCAAGTTACCCAACCCTAAGTTTTCACTTTGCAGTAAGCTTTGCTTCCTTGCCCTTGCCCTTGCACTGAGTTGCTTCCTTTGTGCTCACAATCATCTAAGATTTCCCTATAGTACGTGGGGTGGTTGTGTGAAAGTCACCATTTATTCCCAAATAAACCGTTTTATTGTGGGGGCTTTAGCTAAAATCGCGCCCCCATAGTCTGTCTTTTGTCCCTTGATACCAGCGTTTTTGATAAAGATATGGACGCTGCTGGGAAGGTCATTGCGCAGTATCCAGGTCATCTGAGCTTGGTCACTTCCACCAAAATGGTTTCACCTTGTGGCAGCCGCTTTATTTGCATTCTTGCCAACATAGTTTTGAACACAGTCAGCAGTTGCAAATTGAGGTGGAGTTCCTGCTGATTGTATGCGCCAATCACATCCACCAATCCATAACATGCACCCCTGGCCACTGAGTCTAGAAATTCCTCCATGGGCAGAGGAAATGTCCTGTTGCCAATGGTGAACAAGTGGAGCCGCTGCAGATCATGCACAACACTCAAAAACTTCCTGTCCTGCTTGAAAACTGCAAAAATTGGACTGGAGTAGCTTGGAGTGGACTGCTCAAACATCCCCATCCTTACACGCTTGCGCACAAACTCTAAAAAGACCTCCCAAACATTCCAAGGCATTGGAATCAGCTTTATTTGCCATGCATTGTGCAGAAAGGTGGGGATTATGTAGGTTTCCCTGATCTTGAATTTCAACAATCCATGCTTGTCCAGCCCAAAGGCAAGGACCTTCTGCCACAATTCCAACCCTGAAACCAGAATATCCTTTTCCTCCAGACTCAACCATCCCGCAGGCCCAAAGTTGAGAGCTTCAACTCACTTGTCCGTGATTTTTGCTGATTGCGCTGACCATCCAGACTTCTTTAGAGGTGTTTCCCAAGGATCCCAGGACCATGCAATTGGCCACAGAGGTCCATTAATCCCCTGTGGAATTGGCTTGTTCCATGGCCGGACCTTTCAAACCACCTTCTTGTACTTGCCCGCATTGCACCTTGCCATCCAAAACCAACCATCATTGTTGTAATTCTCAGCAATGACCAAACTGGGGCTTTTGCCTTTCATCACTACTGTGGAACAATGATACAGTTTTTGAAACTTGAAACTCCCAGAGAAGCATATTGAGGAAGGGAACTTACTTCTGCCACTTGCAACATCTGTGTGCCTTCCTCCTACACCTGCTCCTTGCTATTTGACTGCCTGCGCAAAGCTGGATCTTGATCTGCACGGTAACCACAGACAACTAAGCAAAATACTCTGTGGGGTGACCCTTGCAGTCAACCCCCCGTCAGACTTGCCCTTGCTGCGCATCTCCGGTCTCCACACCCATTTCCCTCTTCTGTGGTTGCAGGTTGTTGTCTCAAAGGGCGTGCCAAACAAATACTTGACTGTTAATGCTTCCATGCATGCCTCAGAGTTGAAGGCCATGTAGGCCCAGAATCCAAAAATAAATTGAAGTCCCAAAATAATGTTTCCAGGCTCCACAGAGAGGAATAATAGGAGCTTCTGGAATTTTTCAACCTCTACATCCTCTGCCTCAACTACCACATCCACACAAAACTCTCCACTTTTCAGAGCCCAAAGCCCCATTGCACACTTCCTCCACACCAAACCTAGCTTGTCCACCAACCTTGACAGAAGCAAGTTGACCGTGGACCTGCTATCTAACATCTCCCATACCTTCCGCCCAGAAATATTTATTGTGACATAGGAAAGCGGAACCAATAAAGATTTTAACTGGCACAGCTTGCATTCTACCTCCTCCTCCACCATTTTCATCCGCTGGATTGTTGCCAGAACCGGGTCTTGTTTGCACTCCTTCAATGCCTGTACCATCTCATCAATGACCCCCAGGGTAGAAGACAGAGGAGGACTTCTCCTTTAATGGTTCCAAGTTTGTAAGTTATTGATCCCCTGTGTCTGTAAAGCCTGAGTGCAACTGTTCACCATTCAACTGAGAGATAGAGAATTGAGAGTAAAGATCCTTCCAAAACATATGGCAACCAATGATCCTCTGTGATACCTGGATTGAGAGTGCGGATTAAGTAGCCTACCCCTCAACCCTAACCTAAGTAAAACCACAAAAAAGCAAGAATAATGAAAAACAACCCCTAAGCACAGAAAGCTAGCCTCAAAACTTTCCTTCCCATCCCATAACCCACAACCCATATCCCATATCCCAAATCCCATATCCATCCATATTACCCCCCTGCCATTACATCCACGGGGTTTGTCCTTCTCATGAAGAGGCCTTGTGCTGCTCCAAACTCCAAGCCCCCTGCGCATGTCCATATTGGCCCAATGCGCCATTCCAGATATCCAAGATATATCTGTGCAATCCAGATCTGCGTCTTGTAATGCGCAAGCCGTCCATCCCGCTTCTCCGGAGGCTGAGCCCCATTTGCCTGCTGCTGAGCCTTCAGCGCAACTTGCTGTGGCAAAGCCTTACCCATTGCTGATTTCACTTCCCCTGATGAGCCCCCCACTACTGCTAAGCGCCTAGCGTGCAGCCTATTCAAACTTGTGTCTATAAAAGACCACCAAATCCCCCCCAACTTGAGTTCTGTCCCCAGAGATCCACCACCAGCTCACCTGCCTCCCACCATACCCAAGCAATACCACCTCCAACTTCACCCCTTCATCAGACCAAAAGAAAGAAAAGAATGAAAAAAAAACCCATCCAACACCCCTCAACAAGCATTTCCTGTACCTACTGAAGCCGGAACGGCCTTCTGTGCCAAATTCTTCTGGGCCGGGGCACTTGTGTCCCATGCCAAGTCAGACACTGCGGCTTCTCCCTGTTGGAGGGCATGCCGCACAACTGTCCCCAAGGTTGCCTTTGCAAGAGGACATGTTGCAAATCCTTTGTGATCTTGAGAAACAAGGAGATCTTGACAAATGAGTGGACTCCGCCCGGCTTGCCTTGCAACCCCCTTGAAAGCGCCCCTAAAAATCCTCCATGGCATGAGAGCCATGACTTGGGCTTGCCATTCCGCCAGGCTGGACCTCCAAGGCGCCAGGATTTTGAAAAATTTCCAGACTTTTGGAGCGCAGCCCACAAGTGGGCCGCCTGGGTTTGGATGAATTTACCAGCACTGGACCCAAGGATTACAAACCATCCAGCTGTGCCTTGTCAACCCCCACCAAGGCCAGCTCCACCTCTGCAACCTCTGCTTCCTCCCAATCCTCCAAGACCAACTCCTCCTCTGGCCTCATCTCCACTTCCACCACCGCCATCACCCGCTCCCATGTCATCACTGGAGCCCTTGCGCGTGCTGTCTCCTGTGGTGATTGAGTTGTCACCGGAACCCCCGGCCACTGCAACTCCTCCAGCCCCAACTCTCAAAATCCCAGAGATCCCCCTGGTTCCAGCTCTCCCCTTGGCAAGGTTCAACACAATTGTAAACAATGCGGACAAACTCCTCAGGCAATTCTTATTGGTTCCTTATGCGCACACCGCCAATGCAAAACACAAGGTCCTGGTGGCTTTACAATCCCTAGCCACGGCTGCTTGTGCAGAAGCGGAGGATGTGATGAGGACTTGGCTGGCGTAGGCGGATTTCCCCCCTTTCTTCCTTCTTGCCTTCATTCCATCTTGTATTCATCCCCATGCCATTTGCAAAGATATTGAATTTTGCCACAACATCTTGAGTACCCTTTGAGCTTTGTGAGAACCCCAAGAGAAATAAGAGCCATGCTCAAGATCTGCAAGAGTGAGAAGGATCCACCCCACTGAGTGTATCTGGTGAAAGTAAGAAAGAACATCTGCACGCAAGATCCGCACTTTTGAGAGAAACCAGCAAGAGTGAGGAACCCATGAGAGCAAGAAGTATCCACTCAAGGTACCTGGACCGCCCCAGAAAAACTGCCACACAGTTCCCCCTACCAATCTACAGAACAGAGAGAGTACAAAGAAAACAGGCCGCGCGCACATCCATGAGAGATAGAAAGAAAAAGAATCCACCCAAGCCCATTTGCACCTTCAATGTATAAGATAACCAAGAAAACTTTAAAAAGTTTTTTTTCTTTTGAAAAAAAAACTGACCTGTTGCTAATCCCGCGCCTTGCTCTTCAACCCACATTTGTACTGCGCAACGTGCTTTCCTAGTTCCCTGAATCATCCATTCAAAATTGTCCATGCTTTTGCATCCGGATGCAGGGCTTGTCCTTGCGCCCTGCCCGCACCCAAAAAAAACCATTCATAGCCAGCAATAATCCCAAAAAGCTAATCCAGAGAGAATAAAATAAGAAAACAAACATTCTGGGGTGTCTACTTATTCCATCTGTGAACTGGCTAGAGCACCCTCTTACCAAATCCAATCATATCCCTTAATAATCCAACCTTCCCCCACAACTTGGCTGCTGTCCCCACCAGTCTGCAGTTTATTACTCCGCCAGACATGAGGCGCGCGCGCGGGCTCATCTTTGGAGGAAGGAGCCGCATTATCATCCGCTCCGTTATCTGACCCAGCCATCTTGTCAAATGAAGTTGAGCCTTGCGCAAAGAATTGTTTTGCATGCAAAGCCGCAGCCTTTGGCTTGAGCAAAGCTCTGTCCAATTCCTCCAGCTGGTAGCTACCTCCGGTGAACTTGGACGTCACTTGGAAAGGCCTGTTCCATCAATTAGCAAACAGCCTCCCCCACTGAGTTTCCAGGCTCCGTTTGCAAAGCAGAACCAAGTCCCCCTTCTGAAAAGGATCCCAGATTTTATGCGCACAGCGCTCATCCCAGTAGCAGACGGAATTTGTGCAGGTTGCCTTCAGTCTTCCAGCGGCTTTTTCCAGCATCTTGTCCCGTTGCAGGAGTTGCTTGGCGCGGGCCTCAACTAGCTCTGAGGCCGTCTTAACCCTCAACCAGTAAATAAACAGAAGAGTTTCCAGCTTGATGTCAATTGGCAGCACCATTTTCTGCCCAAATAGCAGCTTTTATGGAAAATAACCCATCAATCTCTTCACCAAAATCCAATCCACAAAAAGAATCACTGGAAGGGTTTCCTGCCACCGTTTTCCATCCTTGCAGCACATAATCACCATCACATCCTTGATTGGCTCGTGACTGTGCTCAATCATCCCCGCGCCCTGCAGATAGTACTCCGTCACTCTCCCAAACTTTGCTCCGCAACTTTGCACAAACTCCAACAACAGTCCCCATAGCTCTGCACCTCCATTGACCGTTACCAGCCAAATTGAACCATAACGGGCAAACAAATCTTCCTCCAGAAACTGACCAACTTTTTCCGCAGAGAGCTTCACAAGCCACGGCACTTCCACCAATCCCAAAAGATCATCCGGCGCAACAAGGAGGTACACAAAATTACCCTCCTTGATGTGCAAAACATCCAGAGAAACCCACCCAAACAAGGCATCCTCCCCGGTGGGGATACCCACTTTGCAAGGAAACGTTGCGCTCCGCTTCTGACACGCTTTGCACATCTGTACCCACTCCCATACCACGCAAACTACACCCGGCCACCATAACCTTGCTCTCATCCACTTCCGCATTTAAAGCTTTCCCCAATGGCCAAGATTGTCATGCAGACTTCCCAGAATCACCTCCTGATCCGCGCTCAACATGCTGACCACAAGAGGTACCGGCGGGCTCCGCTGCCACAGCTGTCCTTCCTGCAGTTAGAAATTTCCAACTCTCCGCCAAATCAATCAAACAATCTTGGCTGGCGTATCATCCCAAAACCAAAGATCCCGCAAATACAAACTGAGGACCGCGTACCTCCTGGACTGCTGGAGCGGAAGTTGCACACCTACTTCCACCACGACTACCTTAAGCTTTGGAGCCTCCACATCCAGTGGTTCTGCGCCTTTGTACAGATCATGGCGCGGGTACTGAGACAGTGCATCTGGCATTGTAAAGGCCTTCCCTGGAACATGCACCACCATGAAAGAAAACAAGTGAAGGAATGCAACCCACCTTGTCATAGGCACGTTGGGCAGGGTTGGCAAATTGATCATCCTTGCCAGCGCCTCCGCATCCACCAGAAGAATGAAGTCAATCCCATATAGAAAATGCTTCAACCTCTGCATGATCTTAGTGACCCAGCAAAGCTTCAACTTTGGATGCAAATTCCCGCTCTCTGTTGGATTAAATGTAACGGACTTGTAAAGAACTGCACAATCTTTCCCCTCATCCTCCTGTGTCAGCACTACCCCGTGCCAAGCTTTCTCAAATCCGCAGCCAACTTAATTCCTCTGGCGTCATAATCCAAGTCCCGCAGTAAGATATTGCATCTGACAATCTCCTTGAGTTTGTCAAAGATGTTGTCACATTTCAAAACCCAGGTCTATTCCACGCCCTTACACGTCAATGCCTGAAATGGACTAGCAACCTCCCCAAGCGGATTGATGAACATCCATACATAGCTACACAATCCCAAGAACTGGAGAATTTTAAAGACATTCTTTGGCATTGGCCACTGAAGGACTTTGTTGCGCTTCTTATCCACAATCCACCTTCTGTCAGAAGCCACCACATGTCCTAGAACCTCAAGTGCGGGCATGCAGATCACTAACTTTTTCCCCAACACCATAAGTCCCGCTTCCTTGATCCAGAACAAGATCCATTCCAGCATTTGCGCGTACTCCCAGACAAATCAGTGAATTTCCAGAGCTTCTGTAAGCTTTTCCCCTCCATAATCCATCTTTCGGCCTTTGATGCCCGCATCGTCAATGAAGATCTGAACCCCCTCCGGAAGATTGTCCTTCAGAATCCAGGTCATCTGCGCTTGGTAAAACGCAACCAATTTAGTAGCACCTTGCGGTAGCCATGTCAGTTGCATCCTGCCCAATCCAGTTTCAAAGGCAGTCATTGGACGCGAACTCCAATCAAGTTTGCGCTGATTGTATCTGCCCATCACATCCACCAACCTGTAGCACGCGCTTCCTGCCATAGATTCCAGAAACTTGTCCATGCGCGGAGGTTTTCCCGCATCTTGGATTGTAAAAAAATTGAGCCGCTGAAGATCATGAGCAATCTGTAATGACTTCCCATCCTGCTTAACCACCACAAAATTGGACTTGAGTAACTTTATGTTGACTGCTTGTAAAGACCCATCCCCACATGCTTGCGCACCAGCTCCAAGAAGGGCCCCTGAACTGCCCGCAGAATTGGATTGGCTTGATCTTCCAAGTTTTTTGCAGAACCATTGGAATCACATAAGGGTTGCTTATCTTGCCCTTTAACAGTACCACCTCTTCAGGTCCAATTTCAAGCGCTCTTTCATGGAGAACAAGTACCAAATTCAGCAAACCCTGTTCCTCTGCGCTCAACCAGCCCAGCGGTCCAAAGTTAAGGGCTGAAATCTGCTCATCTGTAATCTGCTCCGATTGCCTTGCCCATCCTGACACCTTTGGTGGAGATTCCCAAGCGCCCAAAACCAAGGGATTGGTTGCAGTGGTCTATTCACATCCTGCCAAATTGCTTTGTTCCAGGGACGGACCTTTTGAGCGACCGGCTTATACTTTCCAACTTTGCACCACGCCATCCGCAGGCATCTGTTACCATAGGTCCTAGTTGAAACCAAACTGCGGCTTTTGCCTTTGCTCATGAGCGTGGCACAATGATAGTGTTTTTGTGAAGTACCTCCCGGAAATGCACACTGAAGAAAGGAACCTATTTCTGGTGCTTGCGCGTCCCACGCTTCCCCCCTTCTTCCCACCTGCTCCTCACTCTTTGAACACCCGCACAAAGACGGAGCTTTCTCCATATGGTAACCTCAGCCAACTAGTCAAAATTGGCCTCCGGACCACCCTTGCAAACCAACTCCACACCGGGGTCCTCCACCTCCTCTCTTGCCAAATCACGCACCCACTTCCACAACCCCATCCAGGCAACAAGCCCCGCCGTTAAGCGCGCGAAGCCCCATTGCACATTTCTGCCAAAAAAATCCCATTTCATCAAACAATCTAGATGGGAGAGGTTCACCATAGAACTGATATCCACCAGCGCCCACACCTTTCTTCCAGCAATCTTCATTGAAACGCAAGCCAGGGAAGTTGAAACTGATTTCATCCCTGCTAGCTCGCGCACCGCTTCATCCCAAGCCAAGTTAACCCGTTGCACCATTGGAGGGATCCTATTGTGCCTGCAATCCTTCGGAGCTTGAACCATCTTGTCTACCACAACTGGCTACACCACTGCCAACACCTTCAGGTTTGAGGGAATGGTTGTTTCATTCCTCATTACCCTGCACACCATTTCCACTGCCTTCTTCTTCCCAGCCAGATTCACCAGCCTCCCATCCTTTTCCGGAACATGAGAGAATGGCTTAGGAGCTGCTGGCGTTACCCCTTCCTTGGCATCCACGTCCATCTTTTCCACCGCCATCAACTCCTCCGTCAATAACACCTTCACTTCCGCTTCCACCCGCAGTGGTTGCCATACCCCCGGACCAGTGACAATCCCCAGCAAAGCTTGAGATTTTACCGCCATTTCCTGTCCTTGCGCGCGCACTTGTTCCATGAAAAGTCAGATTACAAGGTTTGGAGGAGATCTGCTTGCCCGTTGGGAATATGAATCCCATTCCCACCAGTCAAACCAATCTGGCCTTGAGGTCCTTTGTCATTTATTGAACCCCAACCTCTAATGCCCCTTGTCCCCGCAGTAATTGAATAACTGTGAAATGGGCGGATTTGAAGACAAAAGCACTCCTCCAAGGTGAGGAGGCGGATTGCGCAACCCGGACAACATTTGAATCAGAAATATCCATAAATCCTTCATCAATTCCGTCATTTTGCTAACCTCTGGGCTTGTTGTTGGAGGGTTTTCCTGAGCGCGTTCCGTTTTCAAGGGGCCCGCAACCATAGCTTGCGTTGGTGCCGCCAGAGTGTGGGAAGAATACTTTTTAGGCCCCATCAGCAACAACCTTTCCGTGCCCTCCATCAGTTCCTCCAAGCCCAAATTTCTCTTCACCGCACAACAAATGAAAAGGATGTCATGAAGAAGCGCAATACTCCCATCCAACAACCTCTTCACAAAGTTATTGTCAAAAAGGTGCCGCTGCACTCGCCTGCAAAGTGAGGGAATGAGCCCTCCAAAAAAGGCCCTCTTCATTTTGCCCATCTGTCCCAATATTACCTTGTTCTTTGCCAGGTAGCAATAGATCCAATCAAACATTGCTATGTAGTCCCCCAGTTGTGCCTGCATCCGGACTCCGCCATTTTTACTTTCTTCTACGGCAGCTTTCCCAAAGATGCTTTCCCAAAACCAAGGTTCATGCCTTCCCCACCGCGCCAAGATTTCAGCCTTCAGTTTTGGCGAATTGAGTTCCTCATACCCATCCATCTCCTCCACATCCCAAAGCTTCTCATTGTCTGTGATGAAGAGGACGACAAACCAAGCCTTATCCAAACCCATTGCACCTTCTGCATTGGAAATTCCTTTGTATTGCGCAAGGAATTGCTCAACGTCCTCCTTTTTGAATGGGATGTGAGGATAGTCACGCGGCCTGATGAAAACTGGATTGTGGTTGGCGCCATTGTTGGAACAAGGGAAAACAAATCCCACTCCTTCTGAGGGTTGCTTCCAAGAAGCCGGAGGAGCAGGAGGAGGAAGAGGAGTGTGGATAACTTTAGATGACCCCGCAACGGTTGATGGGTAGTACTGGGACATTGCGCTTGTTACTTTCAAGAGACAAGGAACAAAAAATTACTTCCTGGCCAGACCCCCAGATGTTAAATACAGAAGAGGAATTCTACTTTAATAGTTCCAAGTTTGGAATTTATTGATCCCCTGCATCTGTAAGCCACAAGTGCAACTGTTCACCCTTTGACTGAGAGATAGAGAATTGAGAGTAAAGATCCTTCCAAAACCTATTGCAACCAATGATCCTCTGTGATACCTGGGTTTAGAGTGCGGCTTAAGTAGCCTACCCCTCAACCCTAACCTAAGTACAGCCAGAAACAAGCAAGAATAATGAAAAGCAACCCCTAAGCACAGAACCCTAGCCTCAACCCTATCCTTCCCATCCCATAACCCACAACCCATATACCATATCCCAAATCCCATATCCATCCATATTACCTTCCTGCCATTATGTCCACCTGGTTTGTCCTTCTCATGAGGCGGCCTTGCGCCGCGCCCAACTTGGAGCCCCCTGTGCATGTCTGTATCCGCCCAACACACCATTCCAGATATCTGAGATATATCCGCGCAATCCAGATCTGGGTCTTGCAACGCTCAATTTTTCTAAGCCAATCCAATCTTGATCTTGTGACGCGCAATCCTTCTAATCCAATCCAATCCGGGTCTTGCAACATGCAATTTGTCCAATCCAATCCAATCCATCCATCCTGCTTCTCCAGATGCTGAGCCCAATTTAACTTCTGCTGAGCCCGCAGCGCAACTTTCTGCGGCAAAGTTGCACCCATTGCTGAGCGCGCTTCCCCTGCTGAGCCAGCTGCTACTGCTGAGCGCGCAGCGCACAGCCCATTCCAACTTGCATCTATCAAAGACCACCAAAACAGGGACCCTGCCACTAATTCTTGTAGAATTATGGGTATTGGCAAGTCATTCCCCATCACCCTTTGGAAAATCTCCGCAGCCTCCTTTTTCCCTGTGGGATTTCCCTGTGGGATTTTCTGATGGTCCATCTCCCATTGGCTCATGCGCAGCTGGCTTTTGGGCTTATGGTTGCTCTTTAAGTTCATTATACATCATTTCTACTGCAAACCATTTGTTTGCCGCCAACACCCTAACTTTGGCCTCCACTCTTGGAGCTTCCCAGATCCTGGGCATGTTGACAATTCCAAGCAATACCCAAGCTGTGTTGGATGGAGCCTCTCCCCATTCCGGTACTTGTAACATGGGAGGCGGCTGGCCTGTGGTCAGATCCACCAATTCAACCGTTGGGAATATGTACCTCAAGCCAGACTTGCAAACCAGCCCCTTGTTCATGTCCTGAGTTTGGTGGGCACATAAAAACTTCCAGTTCCCTTTTCACCCGCAATACATGCAAGGGTGTACCCCAAATCATCCAGAGGACCCACTGGGAGGCTGGAAACCTTCCACCATATGAGGTGGTGTCACAAGCAGTTGGGCTAGAGCCATCAGATTGCTTGCTTCCTCCACGCTTGTTCAAAATTTCTTTCTCAGAATCAGGGCTTGCGCTTTCCCCACCTTGCCAACATCTTGCTCTTCAACCTTCCCCAATCCTGCCTTTTGTACCCAACCCTCTCTTCCACGTCTTGCAGTTTCTCCTGCTCAGTGATGAAGAGGAAAATAGTACAGAACTTATCCTCACCCGTTGCACCCTCAGAGTCTGAAGTACCTTGGAACCTAGAAAGTAATTGCTCCACATCAGGGGTGCTGAATCAGAGGTGAGGAAATTCCCTAGGCCCAAGCCATATGCGGCAAGGAGTCTTGAACGCCATCTCTGATGACCCTTCCTCTGATGGGGGGGAAAAACCACCCATCCTAGTGGCCTGAGTGACCATTGTTGGAGTTTGAGGTTTATTTGGAGTGTTGTGAGCCAATTTTAGATGAAAGGCAAGCGGAATGTTGGATCCAGGGACAGTTGTTGGCAGCGTCCTGAGTTATGTCCAAGATACTGAGAACAAAAGATAATTTCCCAGCCAGACCCTTAGATGTGGAAATAAGAGAAGGGTACTTCCAAAATTGTCCTTGACTTTGGAAGTTATTGATTCCAGTGTCTTTTGGGTGTTGAATGCGCCCTTTAAGTTTAGAGATAAAGAGATGAATTCCTTTCCCAAAATTGTTATCCATGGTGACAAGCCCCCAATCTAACCCACGCTGAGGGAGGGGGCTTTTATGCCATCCCCCTCAACGCTGTACTAAGTAAAAACACAAAGAAATCCTGGAAGAAAAATAAAAAAGAAACCCTAAAACCCAGAACCCTAGCCTAGCCCTAATCCATATGGCCCAATCCCTCAAATTTGCCTGACATAACACACATCTGGTTTTTCCTTCTCATGACGCAGCCCTCTGCCTTTTCCTACTTGGAGCCCCCCCCACTTCTCCATATCTTCCCAATGCACCATTGTGATTTCCCTAGTCCCATGGGTTGGCCCATGCTTGTGCGCGTCTGCCCATGCACATAAACCCCCAAACGCTCTGCCCTTGCCTTCCCAAACTAACCTCCCCCAAACTTGGTTGGGCCAGCTCCATTCCTAGGTCTTTAATGTGTGAGCAGGTCACGGCCTGCTGCATCTTGTTAAGGCCCAACCCGCAACTGGTTTTCTGGGCCCTGCAGCGCCTACTGCCAAGCCCACATAAGCCACTTCTGAGACCGCGCGCACCTCAGCTGCTGGGCCTGACCTACCTAATTCTGAGTGCACAGGCTGCAACTCAGTTCCTGTTGAGTAACTGAGTGAGACTAAAATTGTTATTGATCAAAGAGGGCTGTGCCAGTATAGCTATCAGTGTAAGAACATTTGAAGAAATAAATGAAAGAAAATAAAGAAAGAAAAGAAACAGAACAAACATCAAGCAAGGAACAGTTGTGGCTTGGGACTTGAGAAGATTGAGTTAATGGAAGAGACACAATGAGAAGATTTAGAGGTATGATTAGGAAGACTTAATAAGAGTAGAACAGCTAAGAGTCAGAATCATCATGTGTTGTGAATTGGTGATGTACAAAAGTCTTACCAGTCAGTTCATGGTAGATAGCAGAGTTGATGAGCCCAGTAGTCAAGATGAAAATAAGCAAAGAAAAGATATAAAAAGAATAGAGAAAGAAAAGAAATGGAGAAAGAGATAGATTTGATGAGGTGATGTTGGAGGTCAAGATACTGAGTTTGATGTGTTGAGTTTGCAATTAGATGAGAGTTGTGATGGTTGAGGTTGTGATTTTCTGTAAGTACTGTCATGGCCCAAGCCTCCCACTATTACTCGTGGAAGAGTGAATCTTGAATGAAACTGAATCCCCCCGGGGATTGGGGAGTTGCGCGTGAAAGATGAGGATGGATTGATACAGTATCAGAGTCCGCGCCAGGTGGAATGTAGCTGTGAGGAACGGCACACAGGAAGTACAATTGTTCATTTAACAGTTCCCAATCCAAGACTGTATAATTACCCCACACTGCTTTTGGTTCCAGGCTTCACCTTTGTGCTGATAGGCCTTGGGGAGGATGCTGGTGGTGGGAGTGGGGAGGATGTTGCCTTTTCCTTGGCCAAGGAAAAAAGGGGGGGCTGGCTTGCCTGGTCAAGGATAGGGGGGCAGGGCACTGGGTTGCTCTTTTGAGGAAGAGGGGAGGGGGGCCAGGCTTGTTTTGTTGGGCATACTTGGCCAAGGAGGGGAGGGGGCTGTGCTTGGCAGAGGAGGGGTAGGGGGTCCCACCTTGTTTTCTCAGGCTTTCTTGGCTGAGGAGGGGGAGGGGGGGCGGGAATAGTTGGCTGAGGAGGGGGGGGTGGATTTCTTGGGTTTGGAATCAATGGGGGGGGGGGGCAGGTCAATTCTTCAAGGATGGGGGGTGGGCATGCCCAGCTGAGGAGGGGTGGGGTGGCTTTCTTAGTTTGGCCAACAATGGGGGGGGAAGGTCACTTGGTCAAGGATGGGGGGGGGGGCTGGTTTGCTTGGCCAAGAATGGGGGGGTTGCTTGGGCATTGGCCATGGACAGAGCAGGGGCTGTGGAGGTTTTGGGTGGGCCAAGGAGGGAGGAAGCAAGGGGGTTGGTTGAAAGCCAAGCAAGGAGGGTCCTGAGGAAAAAGGCCAGTTGGGTGGCAAGTGAGGAATCAAGGTGGGGGGAATCAGTAGTGAGCACAAGCACAACAAGGGGGGGGGTTGATTCAGAGGGATGGGGGAGGGCATACCTGGCTGGGCTGGAAACATAGATAGGAGATGAAAGGGGAGGTGTTAGCAACGCAATCAAAAAGGTAATTGAGATAAGGAGATTGACATGGAGATGGAGAGGGTGATGGTGGGTTGGTGGGTGTGGTGAGGTTGTTGTTGGAGGGGAGGAGGAGGAAAAGGGTGAGTGATTGAGTCCAATAAGTGGGAGAGGAAGAAGAGGGTGAGTGGTTGATTTCAATGACTGGGAAAGGAGGAGGAGGAGAACAGTGGTGGGAGTGACTGGGGTCCACTTGTGGGTGACTGAAAAGATCAAGTTGATCTGTGTGGGATGGAAAAAAGAAAAAAAGATACATACTTGTGTGTTTGTCTCTTGACCAAGTCTGAAATCAGACCACCATGATTCAAACTGATCAAGGGTGAGAAGTAGAATTTCCTCTCTCATTGAAAAAGAGGATTGATGAGATAAGACTGGAATGATTTTAGGAGGATCATGCACATCATTTTCCAAGATTTAATACCATTCATCTTAGATGTTGGCCAATAAGTTGTGGGAAATAATGCAGCAGACAATCAAGTTGATGAGTAACTTCATGTCTTTGGAAATTTGAAGCTGGACTGCATTTCTCTTAAGGTGGCCCATCTTCCTTTCAGGACTTCTATGGCATGCTCAATCAAAACTCCTGATTGCAAAAGATGATAGTTGAAATCATTTTTGGCTTGATAATTGAAAAAATCATTGTGGTATGATGGAAAAAAATATTTACCACTGGCATTTGCAGATTCAGCCAGGAGGTATTGCTCTTCATCAAAGTATCTCTGATGTTTCTGAGAAATATGCATTTGGCTGAAGACATAATAATAATGACAGAAACCTGGAAGGCCAGCATGGAGTTCAATGAAATATTTGTTGTTGCAAACAGGTTAAAAAGCAATGGAGTATCTATATGAACAAAGGAAGAATTTTGGGTAGGTTGTGTGGGAAAAATATGTCATTAAGGGATTGGATTGCATTTTATTCCAATCAAAGTATTAATTTCCATGAAGCTTGGGATTTTGACTCAAAGTGATGGTGTTTCCATAAAAAATTTAGTACAACCTTAAAAAACTTCATTCAACATGAACTGTGAGATCTTGATGAGCTCTTCCTTTGTTGGCCAGAATAGAAGTGAGCAACAAAATCCTAGGAAAGAAGTGATAACACATTGGGTGTACAAGTTGAATGTTCCATGTCCAATAGATAAAAGATTTTCCAATCAATGAACCGCAGCACCATCACCATTGGATCTAAAACAACAAAGAGCAAAAGCAAGTTGGATAGTAGGATTGCGCTGGGAATTCCAAGATTAATTCTGGACGACAGGATTTTTCACAATAATCTCCAAAGATTTTGTTCATGATGCTAAAGAAGTTCAAGAAAGTTGATGAAAGCTCAAGTCAGAGAGGAGATAGGGATTCTGCCGTTTTTAAATATTTTGGTGAAATTGATGCTTAGGGGGGATAAAGTAGAGGTGTTTCAATAGATAATTCAAGGATAACCATTCAAATTAAAAATCAGAGTCTGAATTGCAGTCAAATGGTAATAAACTTTTGGTCAGCTTGATTCCATTTTCCACTAGCTTCCTGGAAGTCATTTTTTACATCCTGTGAAGTGAAGAGTTTGGTGAGGGATGTATTTGTGATTTGAAGTGATGAGGAGGTGTGTGGTGTTCTGGTATAAGTTTTTGGTTTTTATATGGATGATGTGGATTTTTGGATTGTTGTTTTGCATTTTGATGTATGATAGATAGGTGATGATGCATAAATGGCGGATTTGATGTTTGGAATCTGCCATTTTGGAACAAAAAAATAAGTGGTAAGTGTATTTCAGAAACACGCCATTGAAAATGGCAGATTTTGTGAAAAAAGGAGGATTTCTAATCACAAATTTTATAAATTTGATACACCCTATTACAAATGGCAGATTTTGTGAAAAAAGGAGGGTTTCTAATGGCCAAATTTGTAGATTTGATATGCCCTATTTTTTCCAGTTATTGTCCTATATTAAATTTTAATTTCTTACTTTTCACTATTTATTTCCTGCAATAAAAAAATGGCCTTGCCTTGAAAAAATGCTTTAAAGTCTTATAATGTTTTTGTCCTGAGTTTTCACTTTTTATGTCTTCCTGTTAATTTTTGCAGAAATTATTTCTTTGTTTGGATAACTGAGTATAAAAAATGTATTAAAAAGTGATTATTTGGCATTTCAAAAAAGAATTTGAGTTGAAACTTATTGATCAAACTCTTTGAATGGGAAATCCAGATAGCCCAAGTTGAGTGAATCAAAATCCACAAACTTGAGGGGGAGATTGAGCCATTGAAATCATTACCCCTCAAATCCATCCCCTCCGACCCACTACTCCCATCCCCCTCATCACTTTCATCCTGCCTTGCTCAACAGGACAATTGCAAGGGTAACTGATGATACTTGAGTAATTAATGCCATTACAATCTTGGTCAAACTCTGTCATCCATTAGAATGAATACTTAAGTAGAAGAATATGAAGCAACTCAAGAGGTCACCAAGAATCTAATACCCATTTTTTATGCGCCGTTCTGTGGTCAAGAGTGAGTTTCACAACCACAATCAACTCAATTACCGTTGATTCAGACCAATATCACATACTTATGCTCAAACTCCAGAGGCTTTCTCAACTTTTTTTTCAAAAAACGTGAGGGGTGTGGTGTGAGGGGCTGCGGTATGCTTTCTGGTTTGAGAAAAAGCCGGACAGGAAACCTGATACAGTTGATCTGTCACATGAAAAAATAACCAAATGTTTTTGCCTTTGTGCATCCCATTTTTGCCCCAGGCTGTCAAACCGTTTCAACATTTTGGCTGGCCAGGCATTTACAAAGAACAATCTCAACAGTTTTCTTGAAACTGATAGTATCATCTATGAAGTGACTAGTAACGGCCATGTAGCCACAATCTTGATTTGATTTCCATAAATCATTTTTGAGTGCAATTTTCTCTGGTTTGCCTAACATTCAAGGGATTGGATTCTTGATGCCAGAATCTAATTGAAGCAGATTAATTCTAAAATTATATTGACTGATTTATTGAAATGGGGGTTTTACTTGTTTTAAAAAATTACTGAATACCTCATTCCTTTCAATCATTAATTGATATTCATGCTTAATTATCATATTCAAAATTTAAAATTTTTAAGCCTTCTGCTTGAAATTCCAGGTTTAAAATTTTCCCTTCGCAGGATTCAACAGTGTTTTTATTAATGATCCAGATGAGTAACCTAATTTTTCACATCTCTCAACATGATATTGCCCCTGAATTTCCTTCCCATGACAGAGAAGCCATTGAATATTTTCAGATTTCCAAAAAATCCTTAACTGAAATTTGAAATATTTTTTCATTATAAAGATAAAAAAACACATCCAGATAGTGAAATTCCACTTACCTGAATATTTTTTGCAAAGAAGTACCATCAATGTTTTTTTTTTGCCTTTTTTTTCTTTGATTTTTTTGGACCAAATGCTAAAAACCCATCTAATTTGTTGGTAATTGAAGTAATTTTGGTTTATTTTGACTTGTCTGTGATATGTTAGCAAGTGAAAGAAACATCTTGGTTAAATGAAGGAAGATGAAGGGTTTATTCCTAAGATTAATGGATTCAAGCACTCCTTTGTACCTAATCAAGTCCCAGGTATATCTAAAACTCCTGAAATTGATACCCTGGAACCAATCCAACATTGGCTGTATTTGGAGCCTTTCTTTAACCCAATTTGAGAAATTTTCACCACCAATCACCTTCTCAAATACTTATTCAAAACCATACAGTCAGATTTTACTCTCTTTATTTTTCAAAAAATTCCTTGAAACTTCTCCATTTCTAGTTGATTTCTCAAGAATTTGCACCAATTTCCATCTCCTGATCAAGTATAACCTTAAAAGCATTCCAAAATTCCTTGAAATTTAATTTTCTTCTGAAGGTTTAGTTTAAAAAAAATATCAAAAAAATCAGTTATGGGCTACCCAATGGGCTTCCTGGCCTGATAAGCACCCTGATTTCCCATTAAACTGGCTTTCAAAAAGAACTAAAATGCTTTTTGCATTACATGGGAATTCAGTAAGTCAGCAGGGAGGCAAGAATCAAGAATTTGGGGTGCCACATGGGACATTTTTTAGGTTTGGACACATAATCAAAAGGGGGAAAAAGACTGGAACACCTTTTTCTTCCTGAGGAAAAAAAATATGAAGAAACTCGAATCTTGGCCTAATTCAAGTTTTTGATACAATTTATTCATAGGAATGAGTTCAGATTTCTGAAGATTTAATTATCACCTGCCAACTCAATATAATTAGGGTGAATAATGGATGGGTGTGAGACAACCAAGATGGTTTCAAGCTTTGAACAAGCTTCACTAAACATTTACTGTTTATTTTTCACACTAACTGCACACCAAAAAATTGGTTGAGGCATGGAGATATCTTCAAGTATAGATTGGAGAGAGCTTCAACTAGACTTTCTGTGATTAAACTTTGTAGTAAGTGAAATCAAATTGTGCATGGTTTTTTTTTATCATTTTGAACCAAATCAACCCAATTTTCAATTCTTGATTTTATCTTTGATTTCAGAGGTTTATAAAATTGGGAAAAATTATTTCAAATTTCCCCCATGGTTTAAAGATCAACTTCGTGCCAAGTAATATAATATAATTTTGAAAGGTTAAGAGGCAATTTTGAAAATAAAATTAAATGAAAACTAATTAAGTTTAGAATTTTCGCATTTATTCCACTTTTTCAAATTTATTTCAATAAGAATACACCATCACCATCTCCTTGCAAAATTTGGAACCAGGGGCTCTGCTTGGTGAAGATTTTGGAGCAATGGCAAGATTTGAGTAGAAGAGGAATTAATTTAAATTATTTTTTTCTCCTCTAGATTCTCTTTTCAGTAATTTAGCTTTCAAATAGTTGTTATTGGTTAAAAAAAAATTTGAAGTGCAAATTTTGTGGCTGAGGTAACACCCACTTCTCCAAATTGTTCATTAAAAATTGGTGCACAGATATTCATGCGAAATATTTTCAAAGGTTCATTGAATCAATTTTGAAGAAGGAAGACCAAAAACAGAATTTCAAGATAGAAGAAGAATGGGGAAATATACTCCAATGGGATTATTTTTTGAATGTTGAAGGTATTTTAAGAGGAAAAATTCCTCAGAAATCACGGATTTAAAAAGAAATATTATTTCTAAGAAAAGAAGATTATAAGAAAGTTTTTAAGAAATTGAAAATAAATAGCACAAATTTTGGAAATTTTGGAGGAGAAAGTAACATAAATATTAAATGAAATTCATACTTTGGATATGTGATATATATTTGGCAAATGTTAAATTTGCAACCTAAAAAACCCCTTTAATGACCTAATAAGGGTTGGGTGGTGCATTTTGCAACCTAATTTTGGTTGCAAACAGCTGCTGGCCGCCCTTCTCAGTTGTGAATTGGGGCGCACAACCCATGTCGGTTGCAAAAAGCTGTTCACAAAACTATTTTGAGTTGTGAGCAGCTTTCACAAACCATTTGCCAAAAAAAATAAAAAGAAAAAAAAGAAAAAAAAAGAAAAAAAAAAGAAAAACAGAAAAAAGAAAAAGAAAAAGAAAAAGAAAAAGAGAAAGAGAAAGAGAAAGAAAAAGAAAAAGAAAAAGAAAAAGAAAAAGAAAAAGAAAAAGAAAAAGAAAAAGAAAAAGAAAAAGAAAAAGAAAAAGAAAAAGAAAAAGAAAAAGAAAAAGAAACAAAAAAAGAAAAAGAAAAAGAAAAAGAAAAAGAAAAAGAAAAAGAAAAAGAAAAAGAAAAAGAAAAAGAAAAAGAAAAAGAAAAAGAAAAAGAAAAAGAAAAAGAAAAAGAAAAAGAAAAAGAAAAAGAAAAAGAAAAAGAAAAAGAAAAAGAAAAAGAAAAAGAAAAATAAAAATAAAAATAAAAAGAAAAACAAAAACAAAAACAAAAAGAAAAACAAAAAGAAAAATAAAAATAAAAAGAAAAAGAAAAAGAAAAAGAAAAAGAAAAAGAAAAAGAAAAAGACAAAGAAAAAGAAAAAGAAAGAGAAAAAGAAAAAGAAAAAGAAAAAGAAAAAGAAAAAGAAAAAGAAAAAGAAAAAGAAAAAGAAAAAGAAAAATAAAAATAAAAATAAAAAGAAAAATAAAAATAAAAAGAAAAAGAAAAAGAAAAATAAAAAAGAAAAGACATTGAAAAAAAGAAAAAAAATAAAAATAAACATAAATAAAAATAAATAAATAAATAAAAATAAAAATAAATAAACATTAATAAAAATAAGTAAAAATAAGTAAAAAGAAATAAAAATAGGGCATGATTTTTGTCTTGCATTCAACCCTTCATTTCACCCATTTTGACATTGGCGCGCGGTTGCGCCCCTTTGTTATTTCACGCAAAAATACTTTATATCTTCCCACTTCCAAGAATTCATTTTTTTTTGAGTTCTGACTGCGCTTCCCTGTAGCAGGATTTCTGGAAACTCTAACTAAAATATTTGGTAATTTTGGAACCATTAGAAACCCTTCAAAAATGCAATCAAAAAATGAAAAAAATCCATCAAAATAAATTGTAAATTTTATGCAACATTTAAAGAGTCTTCCAATAGTTTTTTTATATTTTTCTGGATTTATCCTTTACCTTAATAAATTCCTTCAAAAAAAATAAAAAATCTAACAAATCAGTTTCTCTTTGGACATTTGAATCCTTTTATTTTCCTTTTTATTTAATTTTTTTGAGTAATTAAAGCTATCAAGAGTTAAATCAAAATTTAAAGAGCATTAAAAGATTTTTTTAAATTTTTTGGATGTATTATTTTACCTAAACAAATTCCTTCAAAAAAGCAAAAAATTCAAAAAATTCAATTTTCTCATTTGACTTTTGGATCCTTATGTTTGCCGTTTTGACTGATTTTTTTGGTGTTTCAAGCTTTGAGAATTGTAAGAGAACTATTCAGGAGATTTTTAAATTTTTTCAGGATTTTTGTATGTCATTTTTGACCTTTAAAAAATCCATCAAAAAACCAAAAAAATTGAAAAATTCACTCTTCTTTGAGCCCTTCACATGCATATATTCAATATTACTGAAAATTTTTTTCATTGGACCACCACCCATCTTTGAGCTCCCCCATTATCCTTTAAACCACCCCCTTGACCTGTTCCACCCTCCCATCACCCCCCACCACACCATCCCACTACCATACCATACCATACCACACCACCCCACACCATACCATACCATACCACACCATACCACACCACACCACACAACACAACACCACATAAAACCAAACTACACCACACCACACCACCAACCAATCATCAAAACAACTTAACACTCCAGATACTTCCAAGCAAGAAAATCTCTTTTTTCAATGGCTCAAGAAAACATCCATCCACTTTTCAGAACTGTTTCAAAGGCCCATCCTCCATTATATAATCTAATCAAACTAGTGATTCAAATCCCTTGCTCCTTATACATCTACTCAAATTCTTGATTCCACTCCTCTGGCCCCTCCTCATGAGCTATCATATAATCAAAAGGAGGAGCTGGTTGAGTCTATCCAATCATGAGCAAAGTCCCATGGATATGCCATATCTGCCAGAGTATCAAATTGCAAGAATGAGGCCTACACTTAACAATTTGATGAATATGGGGAATATAAACTTGGCAAAGATACCTCAAAATTAAAAAAATCAAGAAAGACCAATTGTCCTTTCAGGTTATCAGAAAATTTTTCCAAAAGATTTGGTTTTTGTGTGGTAAATTTAAATTTCCAGAGAACAATCATGCAACTTCCATTGATCCTTCCACTCATCAAATTAACAGAAGAATTCAAGGGGAGAAAAAGAAGGTGGTTGAAAATTTATCCAAAGCAGAATTTGCCCCTTTAAAAATTCTCAACTCTCTTATAAAATACTCATCATCACCTATCCATACAAATCTCCCTACAATTTACAAAAAAAGATTCCAAATAAAAAAAAATTCCCTTGATGGAAGAACACCTGTGGAAGAACTCATACTGGAACCCAGAAATTCTTCCTTTTACTAAAAAATGAACAATTTGGATGGTCATATTCATTTATTATTTATTTCACATCCTAATTTCATGAAACTTCTCAAACTTTTCCCTACTCTCATTATGATGGATTGTACATATAAAACCATTAAATTTGGAATTCCCCTTCTTCATATTATTGAGATAAACAATTCTGCTAGAAGCTTCTCAGTTGCATTCTGTTTTTTATCTCAAGAGAAAAAACAGAACTATAATTGGGCCCTGACTCAACCTCAGGAAATATTCAAAGATAAAGAACTTAGTGTGATTTTGACAGAGAAGGAAAAATCACTTATTGGATAAATTGAATCAGTTTTCCCTTCCTCTCATCAGTTTCTCTGTGTCTGGCACATTTTCAATAATATTCAAACTTATGGTAGGAAGCACTTTAAATCTGAAGTTGAATGGAAGTTATTCCAGAAACACTAGCATCATTCGGTCTATTCCAAATCTGAATCAAGCTATCATGAAAACTTCACAAAACTTTAAATGGTCTGGAATCCTCCCACTTTGGATTACATTCTTGAAAACTGGATTCCTCTGAAGAGAAAATTTTTCTCCTATTTGGAAAACAAAACTTTCACTTTGGAAACACAAGTACATCAGGAAAAGAAGGTTCTCAATCCTACATTAAAAAATCCATCAATTCTTCTATTGGCTCTTTCTATAATGTAGTTCAAAAAATTTACAGCTCCATCAACATCCAAAACCGTGATAGAGCCATTGAAGCCTCTCAGCAATAATCCAAGAATCTCAGTGGTTTTCCATACTGTGTGGATCATCTTTATGGAAAGATCAGCCACTTTTCTCTCAAAATAATTCATTAATCTCATGAATTTCCTGATTCTTTCACCAATTGCAAAAACTGTTATTTATCTTCTTAAATGGGTATACCATGTTTTCAAAAAGTCAAATTGGTGATCAGAAAGGGTGAAATCTTCCAACTTGATGATTTTCATCCTCAATGGGATGTCAAAGCTCCCATCTCAGTAAGTTTTTTGTTTTTTAGGGGGGATTCAATTTTAAATGAATAATTTCCTGATTGATTTTGATTTTCCTTTCTCCAGTTAACGGTGAACCCTGAATCAACTGAATATTGGGCAAAAATTGGAGTTCAAACCAAAGATAGTAATGAAAACCTATATTTCACTAAAATTTTTCAAGCATTCAGAAAGTTCCAACTGGAGAACAGATATATTATCTGGGTGAAAGCATGAAGCGGTACAGTGGAAGATATCAACTTACCCTGATTGAAGAGCCAAATTCCACTGAAAGATCCAAAGTTAGAGGAAGAACCAAAGTAGCAGGAAATAATTTCAAGAAGATCTCTCAGTCATCAAGCAAAAGAGATCCATCTTTTTATGAATATTTAGAAGAAAAAAAGAGGAGAGGAAGGCAAAAGAAGAAATTAATAGCAAATTTGAAGGTAAGTCCCCAATTCTTTAGAAAAAAAAATATATCACAATTCATAATTAATTTTTTTCTTATGTGTTCAGGGTTTAAGAAGGTTCAAGGCCATCCAAGGGAAGGGGAAGGGAAAAAAGAAGGATAAATCATAGGAAGAGGTAACTTTATAACTATGCTTATTTTTTGTTCAATGGCTTGTTTTATTTGATGATTCCTTCTCATTTTTTGAACATAGAGTGAATTGCTGACTGAAGAGGAATATTAACAGGATGAAGAGGTGCCATATTTGGAAAAAGGGGAAGATTCAGCAGATGAAGAGCTCCCAGAAATGGATAAAATTAAGATGGTGACCTTTCATTTTCTTTTTATTTTTGGCTAATTTTTGGATATTTTTTTCATTAATTTTTTCATTCAAAACTTTATCAGAGGTCTGGAAACATTGTGAATAAGCAAGTTGATTCTCATGAATAAAATCCTGGGACTAGAATCAAGAGACTAAATGTATCCAATGAAGATGGTGATGCTCCTTACCATCCTCCCAGGGGTGAAGGTATTAGCAGCCCCAACAATCAGTGAGAAAGTAAGTACATTTGTTATTTTCTCATTTTTTAATTTTTTCTAATTTTTTTGGTGGTTTTCTCTAGTTTCCCTGCACATTATATTATCCTTTTTCTGGAATATTTGACCAAGTATCAATTAAATAATTAATTATTATATTTATTCCATATTTTCTGTTATAAAAAAATCTGATATTGGTTTTAGGTCCAATACAAAGATTCCATTTCACCAACAACAGCCATTCCACATGTCTCCTATGTTCAAGATGTCATATGGGATGGGAACTGTTGCCTTAGAGCAGCAGCCATTTTCTTGGGGAGGATCTCAGAAGAGTGGATTGAAGTCAGGAAAGAAATGGTGAAAGAGTTTTATTAAAAACCAATCTTCAAGAACACAAGGTTACTGCGTGATACCTGGGTTGAGAATTCCCAAGAAGCAAGAAGGCAACTGAACCAATTTCATGGACCAGCTCCCATAAATATGTGGGTTAAATTTCCATTCCATGGCTTCCTTCTGGCTGAAACATATCAATTTCCAGTGGTTCTGTTTGATTCATTCATGCCTTGCACTTATCTTCCTCTTAATTCCCCTCCCACTCCAAATTCCAAAGGTTCTACTATTTTCTTCATTCTTTTAAAAGAATCCAAACACATAGTCTCATTCAATTTGAAGTCTGGTAATTGGCCAGCTCCCAGGTTAAATTCACTTTGGAAAAGCTTTGTGAACAAGCATTCCAAATCTTGGAAAACAATTTTTCAGAGAAATTTGGATCTTTGTAATTAGTTTTTTTCCCTCCAAAGAAATTAAGTAGAAAGATAAAGCCAATCATATTTGAATAAATTTTGATATTTTTATCCATATTTGTTCTTTATTTTTAATTTTTTGAATAAAGCTTGTAAGTTTAATGCAAGAATTCAGATGATCCTCAAAAATTATGAATAATTTTTTTTTGTTTTTTTAAGATTAAAAATCCTGAAAGCTTGATAACCCAAAACAAAAAATTTTAAATGCCAACAAAAGGATTCAAAAATCCAGTGAGAAAAGTGAATTTTTCAAATTCTTTGGTTTTTTGATGGAATTTTTGAAGGTCAAAAATGAAATCCAAAAATCCTGAAAATTTTTTTCAAAATCTCTTCAATAATTCTCTCAAAATTCTTAAAGCTTGAAACACCAAAAAAAAAGTAAAAATGGCAAACATAAGCATCCAAAAGTCAAATGAAAAATTGAATTTTTTGAATTTTTTGCTTTTTTGAAGGAATTATTTCAGGTAAAATAATAAATACAAAAAATCTGAAAAAAAAAAATTAATTCTCTTTACATTGTTTCTAGCTTTTTTATAACTTCAATTACTCAAAATAATTAAATAAAAAGGAAAATTAAAGGATTCAAACGTCCAAAGAGAAATTTGATTTTTTTGATTTTTGTGTTTTTTTGAAAGAATCTTTTAAGGTGAAAGGATAAATCAAAAAAAAAATTAGAAAATATTAAAAGACTCTTTGCATTTTGGCTAAAGTTTATGGCAGCTGAAAAAACCAAAAAAAATTAAATAAAAATTAAAAATTAAAAATTAAAAATTAAAATAGCCAAAATGATGATCCAAAAACCCATGCAAAAATTTGGTTTTATGGAATTTTTTCATTTTTTGATTGCATTTTCAAGGGTTTATAATGGCTCCAAAATCACCAAAAGTTTTTTTAGGGGTTTAAGAAACCCTGCTACGGGGCTGTGCATTCAGAATTGAAAAAAAATGAATTCTTGAAATTTGCATGAAATAAAGTATTTTTGCATGAAATACCAAAGGGGCGCGACTGCAAGGCAACGTCAAAACGGGTGAATAAAGGGTTGGATGCGTGAGAAAAATAATGCCTAAAAAATAATTACAATAAATCAACATAAATAAAATAAATAAATATTTTCATCTATTAACAAAAACAAAGAAAATGAAAAAAATGAAAAAATACAAGTAAGTTTAACTTGAGTAGCCCTCAAGTAAAAATAACAAAAATTATAAGCAATGTAATTCTATCAAGAATTTCTAAAGTAAAATTTCCCAAAGATACAAGTTCAAATTCACTAGCCCTAAAGTAAAAGTGCCAAAAAATACAAGTTCAACTTGACAGGACCTAAATCAAAAACACCAAAGAAAAAGACAAGTAAATTGACAAGCCCTTAAGTCAAAACACCAAAAAAACAAGTTCAACTTTTTTAAAGCTGATCTCATCACAAGAAGTAAAAATAATACTAATGGTGGGATCAGCCAAACACAAGTTTAACTGACTTACCAATAAAAGCTTGTTCAAAACACTCATCATAATGATGTTAACTCAAAACAATCAACATAATGTTGTTAAAAATGTGATAACCCTTTATATTAATAGAATTAAAACATCAGAATCAGAACCCAAAACCAAATGAGGAAAGGAAAATGATTTCTATTAATTAGAATACAACCCAAGTTGATCTTTGAGGTGATCAGCCCAAAAAGAGCCTTTTTTTAGAAATCCTGGAACACGGTTTGGAAGCTATGGGCAGGATTGGAATAACATCTACCTTCAGTACAAGCTGGAACCAATCTTTATGATTAAAAAAATGAAATGAATATTGGGTCTGATGCTCCTTTTACCCCCATTTTCATAGGATTATAAGTACAGCATGAATACAATGAAATGAAAAATATTGATCTTCCAAAATTATCTGCTATTATTTGACCCATTTCGAACTTTGAAAGCCATTTTGAGGGTGAATCCTTTCATTGATGTCATTAGCACAAAGTCTTTTCAACCTTTTCAACATCTTTGTTGCCCCCAAGGATCTTAGAATAGCACATCTTATCTTTCCTCAAATTTTCATTCAATTTATTTTGTAAATTAAACCATCCATAATCATCATACCCAAGTTATTTAGCAATGACCCTAAATCCACAATTTCCATCACCAACCAGATCCCAAACCTGGTTCAAGAACCTATGTAAGTTCTCAGGTTTTTTTGAGGTAATTCACTTATGTTACCTACAATGAATAATTATTTAGCCAAAATTCTAATCTCATTAATGGAATCAACACTCACCAAAGATGAGCTTATGTGTGAATCCTCCATTTCTTCTGCTTCATCCTTTGAAAAGGAATCTGATTCCAACAGCAATGACCCCAATGGACTTTCAGTCTCTTCAACTGAAATATGAAATTCAGATGAAGAGCCATTGTTGCACTACAGAAATAATTTTCCCATCAGTTCATTAAACCATAAAAATGAAGATTTCTCAAAAAAGAAGACTTAGTGTCATTGGTCTTTTTTGTCCCATTTTAACCCTTTTTTCATCCTCATCCTCTGGACTTTGAGATCCAGATGAAGATAAATCCTTCAACTACAGAAATCATTTTCCCATCAGTTCATTAAACCATAAAAATGAACATTTCTCAAAATCCAAGACTTAGTGTCTTTTGTCTTTTTGGTCCCCTTTCAACCCTTTGTTCCCTCTTAATTGCTCTTCCAACGTGTTCAAATTTGGAAATTTCACAATGGCTGGCTGTCAATTTGGATCGCCTGCAGCTTGAAATTAACACCTTTTGATCAAGCCTTGGCTTGGAATTTAAAGCAACTGTATTCTCCATCATCAAATGAAGAATTGCTAACCTAACTTCTTTAGGTTGTTCCCTATACATGATATTCCACTTTTCAAAAATTTGAGATTTTTCATCAAGCCCTGGATCTGTTTCAAAGTTTCAAAAAGAAAAAAATATCAATTTTTAAATCCAATAATGAATCTGTCAATCCAATAATTGGTACTCACCAAAAAACCCCACTTTCTTCATTTTAAGGGTCATAGTGTAACTGCCACTGAGGATGAACATCCTCAGGCACAACAAATTCTCTTGCTGCTGGTATTTCACCTAAAATGTGGGAAGAATGCAAGCCCATTTTTTCAAATATGAATTTGAGCACACCTTGCCATCATGGTTGCACTTAAACTTCTCAACTTGTTCCCCAATGAGTTTAATTTCCTCAATCAACAATTTGTAACCCAAAGGTAACAGTTCTGTTGGAAGACCTTTTCCCAACTTCATTCAAGAGTTTTTAAGTGCTGCATGTACTGATTGGATTTGAATTTTAATATTTCCTTCAAGGTATTTCCACACATCCAAAATGTTCCCCAAAGATCCCACAAGAAATTTTTTGAAAGTAGAATGGGCCTCTTCTAACCAAGGCATTGTTTCATTTCCAAAGGCTGGGTTGACACAAGTCCACACTGTTACAAATTTCTCCTTGATAGGGAAAATATTCTTTTCCATATACTCAAGTAGATCTTTAGGGTCTTTCAAGAAACACTGTATTCAAGTTTCAAAGTAAGCACTCCTATCAGAGATCAATAGAAGAAGCCACAAATTTTTGTGCTCTGAGTTCTCCATCATTTACTTCTTCCTCCCCCTTGGTTTTAGAGGCCCTATACTTGGCCCAATAAGTCATAAAACTTTGCCATCCTTAATTTTCATTACCTCAGTGCATCTTACAGTTTGCTTGAATTTTTTTAGAAAAGTCCTAGGAGCAGGAATGTCTGTATGACTCAGGGAAACTGTTTTCAATAGCACAAATGAGAGCTTTTTCACAGTCTATCACAAAGAATTTAGGAAACCTCTTGGGATCATAAGCCAACTCCTTTAATGCATTAAAAGACCAACTGTAGAACTCATATTTTTATTTTTTTATCAAAATAAAAGCCTTTGTAAAATGTTTCTTCTGGGCGGTCATTCCTACAACATGCAATAGAGGGATTCTGTACATATTTGGTTTATGGGTACAATCCAACATTACAATCTGATGAAATTTTTTGTAAAGTTTTGTAGACTAATGATGAGCCAAGAAAAGGTCCTCTAAGTGAACCTCTCCACCAAATTTGAACCTGGAAACACACTGCAATTCCTGGAGCATTTCAAATACAAAATCCATAAAACCTTTCCCATCCAGTTCAGCAAGCTTTACCTTTTGCTTAGTGTTTTAGATTGTTCTATCATCAGTTTATTCTCCACCATCAATCTTTCTCAATTTCCTTTTAAGCTGAACCGTATTGAGCCCATCTTTTATGTCTTCCTTAGGTTGATCCAAGGCTTTCCTAGAGATTCTCCTTGGTTGAGGATTCACTGAAGGGCTTTCAGATGGTTGATGATTGTGTAGGCCATTTCTAATGGAGAGATTCACATGTGATCTGCTACTTTCCTACTTTCATGGAAAATGAATTGACACCCAACCTTCCTATTTGTTGAATAATCAATTCTCAGCATTGCCTTTTTTTACTGTTTTATATTTTCATTCCTTTTCTTTCATTTCCTTTTTCTACAATTTTCTTATTCTATTGTTTTCTTTTGTTCTCTTCATTTGTCTTATTGCTTTTGACATGGATTCCCATTCCTATGCGCGGGTTCTCATGTCAGTTTTGCGAGTTCTCATCTTCATGTCACAATCTGTTCTCATGTCACCGCCAACCCTCTCATGATCACTCGACTGTCATCTCTCAGCAACACCACCATGACTTTCAAATACTGGACTTGACTTCCTTTCTTCCCGTTGACTCAAGATCTTCTCCTGAGTTCTTTTCCTCAGTGACTTCTTGTCAACTCTAATCAATCCAACAACTCTTAATCTAATCTCTTTTCTTTCTCATTTCTATCCCTTCTTTTATTCTTTCATCTTCCTTCCGTTCCCTATCACGTGCAAATTCCTCAAAACCATCAACCTCCTCAGCACACTGACTTTGACTCCATCGAATACAACATATTCAAATGCCTGGTAAGACCTATCAAGTCCCATCCCAACTCTTTCAACAGACGGAAATCCACTCCTAACTCAATCTTCACCCTGGAAGACTGCCTCTCACCAGCTTAACCCGACTTCCCCTCAACCTCTCTTTGACCTCAACTGCTTGTCCTCGACTGTTGCCAAAAGCTCCTCTAGCCTGATGTTTCTTTCCTAGTCTCAAATTCCATTGTGCCTCTTTCTTTTGTTTTCTCACATTGAACACCTAACTCATTGTCACTCTTGTTCCAGCCCTCTTAGGTTCATTCTTTCTTTTAACTCTTTATCAGAAATTCAAATAGTTAAAACAATTGTGAGTTTTCCTTTGAAGTTTAATAATGCATGGCCCTTCATAAACCCCAAATCTGTCACATGCTAGATCTACATATTTATCTTTCCTTTAATTCAAAGTTGCCAATGTGTAGCCATGCAGGGATGCCCATTTCTGACAACAAATAATGCATTCTTTCCTACTAGCAAAGGCTCTCACAGGAGGAGGGTCAAGAAGGTCTGGAAGATCCTAGTTACATTAGGGCGTTTCAAAGTTAGCAAACCCGCCATTAGAAACCCGCCATTTTTTTGACAAAACCCGCCATTTTTAATGGCGGGTTTCTGAAATACACATACCCCCTAACTGGTGTATTTCAAAATGGCGTGTTTCATGAAAATGGCGGATTTCAATCATCAAACAGGCCATTAAACCCTCCATTTATGCATCATCTTCCATCCACCATCCATCACATCAAAAACACCCATCCACATCAGCAAATCCATACCGGTCCCATCTCCATTGCATCACACACATCTCTATTGTTTTTCACATACCTTCACATACCCATCTTCACACAAATCCCATCATCATCTTATCACCCCACATCACTCACCACCTTTCTCAACATGTCCAATCAAACATCCCGCCAGCAAGTTGAAAACGCAAAAAAGCTGACTGAACTTTTGCTACTGTTTGACTCCCATTCAGACTCTGATTCAGACTCCGATTTGGAATCAACTTGGTTAGCTTTGAATTCTCTGTTGGCAAAGCAATACATGGTTCCAAGAATACACACTCTCCATAACCCTATGTATGAAAGGAAAAAGCTTCATCTCATCCCTGACTTAAGCTTCCAGCAACTGTTCTGAAATTTGTTGCCTTCTTTCATGAAACTTTTGGCAATGATTGAAGACCACCACATCTTCCAGAACAATTCTTGCAATCCTCAATGTGATCCAGCCATCCAACTTGCCGTTGCTCTTTGTAGATTGGGGTCAAATGGAAATGGAGCAGCAATCCATCAATTGGAAAATCTATTCTCAGTCAGTTACGGAAGCATTGACTTATACACCAAAAGAGTCATGTTTGCTATCCTATCTTTCTGTTGCTTGGTCCTTTCATGGCCAACCAAAGAAGAACGCAAGGAGATATCTCAAGTAATGGAGACAGAAGGCTTTCCTGGTTGCATTGGTTTTGTTGATGGAACCACCATCCCCTTGAGTCAAAAACCCAACCTAGATGGCAACCACTATTTTGATCGTAAAAAAAGGCAATTGATTCATTTCTTTTCCAATTGCTATGATAAAACTTTGGATCACACACTGACCAAATATGTTCCATCTCTTTTTTAAGATACTCCGTGGCACTACAACTTGTTTGCAATAACAACAAGAAGTTCATCTCCCTTCATGCTGGCCTTCCAGGTTCTTGTCATGATTCATATGTTTTCAATCGGATGCGGATTGCCCAACAACCAGAGATCTACTTTGACCAAGATCAATACCTTCTGGCCGATTTGGCTTATGCTAGTGGGAAATATGTAGTTCCAGCATACCGGAATGTTTTGTCCAATGATCAAGGAAAAACCGATTTTAACTATCATCTTTCCCAATCACGAGTTCGCATTGAGCATGCCATAGGAATTCTGAAAGGAAGATGGGCCAGCTTACGGGAGATGCGAAACCAGCTCCAATGTTCCAAAGATATGAGGTTCCTCATCAACTGGATTATCACTTGTGTAATCCTTCACAACCTTTTGGCCGACATCAAAGATGAATGGGACAAAATATTCCAAGATGATATTCCTGATCCGCCTCAAGTCATCCCTGTCTCATCTGGTCCCTCATCTTCTTCTATGAGAGAATGGATTCTTCCTCTCACCCTTGCTTGCTTTGATGAGTAATTTTTGATTTTGAAATTGGTAAAAATTCCCTTCACCGTATTTTTTTGGTTTTGGTTGTTCACCCAAGATTCATAGGCTGAGTTTTTTTTTTTATTTTTTTTTTAGTGGACTTGAATCCAAAAACACCTCCACCTCAAACCCTGCCACTCACCAAATGCCACCCCCCTCCCCCTCACCACTCAACCCCTTCAACCTCACCCCACTCACTCACTGGACAAACCCTGCCTCCTCCTCACCAAACCACCTCACTCATCACCACCACCTCATCTCACCTCAATCACTGAATCCCCTCCTCCTAATCCTGGTAAGCCCCCTCCACCCTCTTCCTCTTCCTTCCCCTCACCAGTTGCTGATTGTTTGATCATTCAACCTTTAGTCCCCCCCTGGATCCATTTCTCTATCCATCAAGGTGAGCCCCTCCCCTCCTCCAATTCCTCCTCTCATTGATCAAGCAATAGATTGCCAATGTCAGGGGTATTTTATTGGAATGAGATGGTGACATTATGAAAACCAAGGGGCAAATAAACAAAATGATTGATGTTTCAGGCATGGCGCGGCCACAGCCCAATCAATCAAATACCATCATTGATTAGAAAGCACTTTGCATGGTTTCCTCAATGGACGCATTCATGAAAGGCATTCAATCTCCGGCATGCTTTGGTTGAAAAACCAAAGCACCTTTTAGGGTGGATGAGGTGGGTGGTGGTGGGTGGTGGTGAAAAAAAAGGATTGATGTTTCAGGCATGGCGCGGCTACAGCCCAATCAATCAAATACCATCATCAATTAGAAAGCACTTTGCATGGTTTCCTTAATGGACGCACTCATGCAAGGCATTCGATCTCCAGCATGCTTTGGTTGAAAAACCAAAGCATCTTTTAGGGTGGATGAGGTGGGTGGTGGTGGGGGTGGTGAAACAAAAGGATTGATGTTTCAGGCATGGCGCGGCCACAGCCCGATCAATCAAATACCATCATCAATTAGAAAGCACTTTGCATGGTTTCCTTAATGGACGCATTCATGCAAGGCATTCAATCTCCGGCATTCTTTGGTTGAAAAACCAAAGCATCTTTTAGGGTGGATGAGGTGGGTGGTGGTGGGTGGGGGTGGGTGGTGGTCAGTGGTGGTTGGTGTTGGTGTGGTCCAGGTTACTAAATAGCTTCCTAGGTTGGGAGGGGATTGGAAAACCCCCCCACCAAGCCTGTCCCTCCCCCCTTGCTTGCTTGCTTGGTGGGGAGCGGATTTAAAATCCCTCACCCCTTCCCCCCCCTTGATCTCCCCCCTTGCTCAATCGCTAGGTGGGGATGGAATTTGAAATCCCCCCCTCCCTCCCCCCTCCCTCCCCCTCCCTCCCCCCTTGATTGCCCCCCTCTTTTGCTCGCTAGGTGGGGAGCGGATTCAAAAATCCCCCCCCTCCCTTCCCCCTCAATGTCCCCCTCGCTTGCTCGCTGGGTGGGGGGGTGATGGTGGCTTGCGGTGGGGGGGACTGCATTGGTTGCTTGCTAGGTGGGGAGCGGATTTGAAATCCCTCCCCCCTTCCCCCCCCCCTCAATCTCCCCCCTTGCTCAATTGCTAGGTGGGGATTTGAAATCCCCCCCTCCCTCCCCCCTCCCTCCCCCTCCCTCCCCCCTTGATCTCCCCCCTCTTTTGCTTGCTAGGTGGGGAGCGGATTTAAAATCCCCCCCTCCCTCCCCCCTCAATGTCCCCCTCGCTTGCTTGCTGGGCGGGGGGGTGATCAAGTGCCCCCCACCGCGAGCCCCACCAGCTCCTTCCCCCTTGCTTTCTTGCCGGGCGGGGGGGTGATGCAGTCCCCCCCACCGCAAGCCGGTGGCTTGCTCCCCCCTCGCTCGGTTGCTGGGCGGGGGGTGATGAAGTCCCCCCCACCGCGAGCCGGTGGCTCGCTCCCCCCCTTGCTCGGTCTCTGGGCGGGGGGTGATGAACTGCCCCCCACCGCAAGCCCCACCAGCTCCTTCCCCCTTGCTTGCTTGCCGGGCGGGGGGGTGATGCAGTCCCCCCCACCGCAAGCCGGTGCCTCGCTCCCCCCTCACTCAGTTGCTGGGCGGGGGGTGATAAAGTCCCACCCACCGCGAGCCGGTGGCTTGCTCCCCCCTTGCTCAGTTGCTGGGCGAGGGGGTGATGAAGTCCCCCCCCCACTGCAAGCCCCACCGGCCCCCCCCTTTGCCGCTCGCTTGGTCCGCCCACCAAGCCAGCCCCCCCCACTGCAAGCCCCACCGGTGTAAGACTCCAAACGGTGCTAAGCCGTGGCATTTCTTTGGAGGGGAAAGGTGCTGTTTAGGCTGCCCTCCTAGGAGTTACAATAATATTTAAATGTAACCGGAATCAAGGTCCAGAACCTTATGGATGAGAAATCAAAGTAAGGGAAGAGGATAAGAGTTGTTGGTAGCGATGGAAACAGCACTATCTGAGGCAAGATGGTGCAGGTAAAGACTTGAACAAATAAGTCAAGGTTTGTTCAGAGTTCAATATAACAAGGCAGTTGTAAGTAACAACGCCCACAAGCTAATAACTCTGGTCGTCAGCAGCTGATTAGGAAAGATCAACTCAATCCCAACCAACCTTCAGGTTCTCAATGAACCTGCCCAACTCTCCGCAATCAAGCGCTTGAAGGGTACCAGATAACTGTGGGAGGCTGAACAAAAAAAAAGCAATTTGTTTATGAAGCTCTAGAAGCAAATCAATAACGAATTTGAGCAAGAATATCCCAACACTTCTCAAGGGACTCAAGAATAGCGTGGCAAAATTCAACCTTAAAGAAGAAGGGAGGTATAACACTCCAGGTTTTAAGCTTAATAAAACCTCTTCAATCAAACGTGATTGGCTCCAGAAAGATGATCAAGGAGAGATCAAGACCAGTATGGTCGGAAAAAGGGATCAGAGTGGTATAACACACTCAAGAATTCAGACAGACAGGAATTCTTCTTCAACCAGCAAGGCTATTGGTTGGTGATAAGGATCAAGGTCACAAGGAACAGAGTTTGAGTATGGAGGCTCAAAGGATCAAGGGGGCAATCATGGATATACCCGGATAAATTGCTCAGATAGGTGGGGAAGGATGCCCACAGATAAGTTGATTACTGAAGATGGTCTCTTCTTATGCTGGGCCAAAAGGCAGGGGAGAGCCCCTCCTTTTATAGACATGAGGCCCTGTATACTATGTACAAAAGATACTACAAATAGGTGCGGAAAAATGAAAACATAAAAAAAGATGAGATGAGAGGAAAAAAAAGAAATGCTGCCTGCGTCAAGAATGACCGCGGGCAACCAGATTGACACCCGCGACAGCGGTTGCGGGTGTCAACAACAGCTGTTGTTGCCTGATTGGCGGCGACAACGGGGTGAAGGTTCCGACGGCCGCGAGCGGTTGCTTGCAGTCGTTGGTCAAATCAGATGATGGGCGAGGAGGGCTAGGGTGGATCGGTTGTGGAAGAGGGAGGATAGGAGCGTCATGCTGACAATTGGGATTATCGACTTGGCTCAAGTTGGATGAAAGGGCTATGTTATCATTGTTCGGAGGGCGAGCTTTGAGGGGAGTGGCTTGAATTGAGGTAGTTGAATTGCGCTTTTTCATAGGCCAAAGATGCTGTTGGGGCAGCCGAATCGCTTCGAGGGACAGCTGGTGCAGAAAAAGGCTTGTTGAAACTTATTGAAGGAATCAATGAGGATGAACTGGTAGGCCATCCACATCCAGATGAAAAGCTGCTACCGCTTGAAGGCGCAAGGCTGAGTGCGGAGTGAGGAAATTTGATTGGCTGAGGCAATAGACAAGGATGATGACAAGGATGATGATGAAGGAGGGAGTTGGACAGCCGGTGACCACCAGGAAGGATGGGTTGCTCGATGTGGACGTAATGCTCCAGGTTGACGACCAACAGGGGGAATATCTTTTCAGCGATATTATACTGCTCGGCAAGAAAGACGGCACGATCAAAAGCGAACCAAACTCCCTTGAGGTGCATGGTGCCATGCTTAACGACCTTGCAAATTTTTTTGTTCTTCAAGATGCCATCTCGCTTCCTGCGGCTTATTCCGGCCAGATTGAGGAGCTTGGTACCGTTAACAAGGCCAGAACCCTTGACTCTTCCAACTGTGATACCCTTGTGGGACACTTGAAAGTAGAAAGTATTCTCTTCGTCCCACTTCTTGACTTCAACATTGGCGGCAGCTGCAGCGAGCACATGGGGATTGAGGGAGGCGGTGGGGCTTTCTGGGAGCTTGGTGGTGGATGATGGGGTTCGGCATGAGGATGTTAGCTTGGGGGAAGGAGAAGGGAGAAGGGAGTGAAGGTACCCATAGAGGTACAACCAATTTTTTTTTTTTTTTTTTTTTTTTTTTTTTTTTTTTTTTTTTTTTCCGTGGTGTCCCGGATTGGTCACCACACCGGCCCCCCCCCTTTGCCGCTTGCTTGGTCCGCCCACCGAGCCGGCCCCCCCCACTGCAAGCCCCACTGGCCCCCCCCTTTTGGCCGCTCGCTTGGTCCGCCCACCGAGCCGGGCCCCCCCACTGCAAGCCCCACCAGCCCCCCCCCCTTTGCTGCTCGCTTGGTCTTCCCACCGAGTTGGCCCCCCCCTTTACCACTTGCTCGTTCGGGGGGTGATGAAATCCCCCCACCAAGCTGCCCCCCCCTTCCCCGCTTGCTCAGTCGGGGGGTGATGAATTCCCCCCACCAAGCCGGGCCCTCCCTCCCGCCTCGCTTGCTCGCTCGGTTGGGGGGTGATGAAGTCCCCCCAACAAGCTGCCCCCCCCTTTGCCGCTTGCTTGGTCGGGGGGTGATGAAATCCCCCCACCAAGCCGGGCCCTCCCTCCCGCCTCGCTCGCTTGCTTGGTTGGGGGGTGATGAAGTCCCCCCAACAAGCCAGGTCGTGCTTGGTGCATCGACCTCTTCAAAAAAAGCAAAAAAAATCAAAAAAAAAACCAAAAAAAACCCAAAAAAAACCAAAAAAAACCAAAAAAAAACAAAAAAAAAAAACCAAAAAAAAAAAAAAAAAAAAAAAAACCAAAAAAAAAAACCAAAAAAAAGCATAAAAAAAAAAAACAAAAAAAAAAACAAAAAAAAAACCAAAAAAAACCAAAATTTTCAATGTTTCTCAATGTGAGAGGATTGGCACTTGGTCAGTCAGGCCAAATTGTTTCATTTGCAACCTTGGGTTTGAGTATAACTGTGATCCCTTTGCAGGAAAGTATGATGTTCAAGACCATTGTGTGACAGGGTCTGGTTTGATTTAACCCACAGTGGCACTGCCTTGAGCGAACAATTGTCTCCTTGCCTACATCGGGCTCAAACAACTGGGCCAAAGTGCTTTAGTTGCGAGCTTGATTTCAAGCAAAAAGGTATAGTCAAAATGGTTTGGGCGGCTAACAAGTACAAGAACTGTACCTTTCCAGCTGTGGACACAGCAACCCATACCAGAATGGCCATGTCACTCCAAATTAATAAAAAAACTCAGAGCACTTGTAGGGACATGAAAAATGGCCAAATTTACTCTAGAGAAAAAAATATCAATAAAAACAAAAAAGATTTGCATATTGGTGGGGTTAAGAATGCTCTCAAACTTTGTTGTAGTAAAAAATAATTTGTTTTTCTTTCATCCATGCAAATATATTTACAAGCCCAGCATTTGAGTAATCTGCTGTATTTCTTCTACCAATCTACCACTGCCAATGCAAGCCAAAGCTACTGATACCTTTTCCTTTTTTTTGTTTGCCTGTTTTTCCCTCTCCTTTTCCAGTTGCACTTGCTGCCGATCCTTCTCCTTTTCCTCTTTTTGAAACTCTAGCTCAGCTTGTTTCAACCTCCACTCAGCATCAAATTTTTGTTGATTAGCCAAAGTCTCGGCTTGCTGCTTTTGACCATCCATGGCCAGTTGGCGATCCCACTTTTGCTTTTCAAACTGAAGTTTATCTGATTCAATTCGTGATTTCAATGTTTTTTGGAGGGGAATGGCAATGAGCATGATTTTGAAATCAAGGATATTGAATCAATAAACTTAAATGAATCTTGCTTCTCCATGATTTCTTCAAAGCCCAAAAAACTGGAATTTTTTCTCCTCTTTTGATAACTTTTGGGGTTGACATTGATGGAATTGGAGGCCTTTTGCTTACCCTTGGCAGAGGAGGTTTGAGTCTGAAAGTCCTCACTAGTATTTGAAGGCGATGTGGGAGGCCCCATTGGCTTGAGTTTTCAGCCAATCAAAAATGGATGAGCCTGTTTTTTTACAATGTAAATCAGTCCAGAGCAACCAGACAGAATCAAAAACAATTTAGTTCCTTACTTGAGCAGATGTTGATGGCAACGGTGATCCAGGAATAACATCCTCCTCATTGGGCAAGTTTTCCAGTTTTTCTGCCCCAGGAAGAGAGCAATCAAAAGAAGGAAGTGAGGGGTCCAAGGTTGGGATTGACTGATCAATCAGTACCAAAGTAGAAGTGATTGGAGCCAATTGTGTTTGAATATCCTCCTTGTCATCAGATGGGGGCCACTCCAAGGCCAAGGTTTCATCAAGGTCCCCGTTGGTAGGCTGAGCATCCCCAGCCAAGTCCTCGGTATCAACGGAATCGGATTGTTGGGCATTGAAAGCAGCTAGGGGGGTGATGTTGGCCTTCTTTCCAAAGATTTCATCCATTTGAATAAAAAAGGACCAATGGAGTCCAACTTATCAACCACCAAGTTTATTCCTTTGGCTTTGTCCAAGTCAGTGATACCAAAGCCAGTGGAGATAGACATGGAGTGGGCCTTTTTGTACTTGGATCAATAGTTTTTGAACCGCTCCCTCATCTGTTTGGATGACAGATCCAGCCTAACTTTTGTTTTGTTCTTGAGTTCATTGGCCATCAGGAGATAACCATTGACCTTAGAGGATTGAGGTTGGCCAACACGTGTTTTGTTGTTGGATCCAAAGCAGGCATTGTAGTTGGAGGGAATTTTCAGCCAGTTTACCAGGATGATGTGATCAGCTCTCTTGAGCTGAATTGAGCCCTTGGAAGCTGATGGGGGAGGATTGTTTGTTTTGGAGTTCCTTGGCAATGTTATCTTGGGTTTGTTGGACTTGTGGGGGGAGGTTTGCTGAGTGGCCATTTGAAAGAGTTTGGGCTACGCAAGTCATGAGAGCGATAAAGTGATGAGAGTGGTGAAGTTTTGAGAGCGATAAAGTGGATGAGAGTGATCAAGTGATGAGAGCGGTTAAGTGATGAGAGTGATGAAGTTTTTAGAGCAATGAAGTGGATGAGAGTGATCAAGTGATGAGAGCGATAAAGTGATGAGAGTGGTCAATCAATTTTATGATGAGGGTGGGGGTAAAAAATTTTCCAATGAGGTTGGAGGTAGAAGGAGGTGGGAAGACAGGGGTGTATGACGCGGAAAGGTGGTGGAAGCATTTAAATACTTTATTTGAAAAAACCCACTTATTTCAGGTTAACTTTGACACGTCTTATCTGAAATAAGTGGGTTTTTTTGATTTTTAATGGCGGGTTTGAAATGGCGGATTTGGGTTGAAACCCGCCATTAAAAAATGGCGGGTTTGGTTAACTTTGATACCCCCTATTAGTATTTTTCAAGCCAAATACTTCTAAGTCAAATTACATATGGAATTTGACCACCACCATTTTTCAATTCCAGTTGTGAAGAAACATCTTGTTTCTCAATTTTAAAACAAGATGAGGATGCAATTGGGGCTTCCAAAGTTTTTTTTTCAAACTCCCAACCCAAATCCCTAGATTCCACCAAAGCCTTGTTAAGTACACTTTTAATTAAGTCCCTTAACATAGCCATGTTTAATCTTTGAGGGCTTGTTCTTTCCACTGTTCCCATTAAACAAAAAAATTCAACAGCAATTTAGTATTAAATGCAATTTTCAATCCAAAAACTCCAAAGTTTTGCTCACTTTTGGGTTGAGAAAAATTAATTTATCCAATGGGTGTGCATTTTGTGTGTACTTAGTTTGTTTCAAGAGTGGTTTTGGAAATAGGCAGGATTCTTGATTTATAAAGTTTTTTTGTGGTCCAATAGTCCCACATAGTATTCCAGTTCCCCAAATTTGGATTTAAAGCACTCAAATGTGATCCAGGGCTCCCTAGGTACCCCAAAAACCCTCTCAAATGGCCCATTTGGGGGGGGGAGTATCCCAAATGGGCCAGGAAAACATGCACAAATCCCACTTGCAACTTTCACATCCCCCAGATTTTTTCAACCCAAAAAAGGTTGGGACTCACCAATTTCAACTGAAAATGGGTTGCAAACAGGGGTTTGAAACACTCTGGGGGATGCACAAGTTGCAAGTAAAATGGCTGGCTTCTTTTTGGGCTGTGAGTTGGGTTTTGAACGGCAATTCATGCCCTTTTACAACACTGAGGTTGAAAATTTAACATTGCCATATATAGTTTACTTATATTACTATTCTCTGATTGGAAGCTCTCAGGAATCAATGTAAAAGGTTTTTGAAAAGCAAAATGAATAAAATGAAACCAAAAAAAATGAGAAAAATAATAAAATGGTAAAATATTCAATGATAGGAATATCTTAACATTGACAAGGCTAGAGTTGAAAATTTCAATGAAAGCCTCAGAATAATAAAATTTCATTTTTGAAGGTTTAAGACAGCCACAAGAGGTCAAAGTTTTTTCTGAGAGTGGTATCTGTCCAATTTTAAAATTTACTTTAATCTTCCTTTGCATATCCTCTAATTCAGAATCAAATTCAATTTAAAATCTGTATAATCCTTGTTTTTGAGGAATATTTCACAGATGGGCATGATTATTGCATCTTTTATAGCCAGAAATATTCCAGGAAGGTGATTTCAAAGTTTATGCAGATCAATTGTAATTGAAAAGGAAGGGAAAATTCTGATTGATTTTCAAATAAATTCTTTGAAATTAGAAATTCTTAATCTATTTCCATTCAATTTCTATGTAGGTTGAGAAGTGAAATTTTTGCAAGCATCAAGCCATGATTCTCACTACTAATTTAAAAATAGTAGAAGAATTTTTAGTTTTTATTCATATTTTTATTTGAGGAAATGGTTAGAAACTTGCAGGTTATTTTGAAATTCATTCTGATAATATTGAATCATTGATAAATAGTTTGTTTCAGGCTGGAAATATTTTTAATGAAACACAATCAAAATCTGGGTTCTTTTTGTAAAGCTATTTAAAGTGTGAGTGTTTAGTCATGTTTTGATGAGAGACTGATGGTTTTAGAGGGAGCAGTGAAACAACTTGGGAGGGGAGGAGTTACCAGGATGGACTTATCTGTAGTTTTTATGGTTGAGAGTATATGAGAATCAATGGTGTTTATTTTGTGTTTGAAAGAAAAGATGGTTGAAGCAGTGACAACTAGAGAACTAACAAAGTGGGTCTAATTGGTTTATAGAAGCATATTTGTAAGAGTGGTCCAAGAGAAGCGGGCCTGAAATAACTCAAAGAAAAAGGAAACACTGGAGAAACAATTCTGGACATGGAAAGGTTGGAAAAAGGCCTGAGGTCACAATAGTGACATATATGAGACAAGAGTAGCACACCAAGATAAATGATTGATCTTTAACCAGAGATTAATAGACAGCAACAACACTATGACATAATAAACTGGACATTTTAACCTGGAATACTTATAAACCATACATATAAGGTAACCTCAAGCTTTTAAGATGAGGTTTTAATAGATGAAAGGACAGAGTGGGAATTTAGGAATTAGAGATTAAGAGCAAAATAATTCACTATATCAAAAATTCATATAAGGGGGGTTTTATTGTATAAAAATTCAAATAATTGTAGCAACTTGCTCCAGATTTATGGTTGTTGATGAATAAATACTGGAATTGGTTTTTGAGTCTCATTTATTTTTCTATTTTAATATCCATTCCAGGGTGATGAACTGTAAATAAATTTTGGTGAATTTTGTGTTCTTGGAAAATTCATTTCCTGAAGTTTGCAGAAAGTTGTGAGCTAAAATTTCCAATAATAAATTGGTGACCATGCTTTAATATAAGTGACAGGCTTAATTCATCCCTTTGGATTTACTACATCCTCAAATTTTTTGGACAGAGAAATTTTTTGAGGAAAACAAATTCTAAATAAAAACTATTTCAAAGGAAGAAATGAATGAATTAAATTATTTGTAAAACTAATGCCTTCTGGTAAGTTCTCTCACCCTAGGAAAGTCTTTAAAAACTCACAAATTTTTACAATTTAAACAGGGATTTGTATAGAAAATTAAGTTTTTTTATGTCATTTGAATGTTTAAATGACTGTCCAGGTGGTAGAAAATTCCTTTGGAGTAATCTTTGGGCCCTGTAAATCCTTGAAGTGCTAATTCCTGTATTGCGGAGATCTAAAAAGGCACCCAGACCCCTTAAAGCTTCTATTTTGGGTAAGAATATCTGGAGAATCCAACTATGACATATTTTGTGTTAATGTAAAAATTAAATACAAAATAGGGTTTATCAAAGTTAGAAAATCCACCATTAGAAAACCCCTATTTTTTTACCAAACCCGCCATTTTTCATGGAGGGTTTCTGAAATACACATACCCTCTAACTGGTTTATTTCAAAATGTCAGGTTTCATGAAAATGGCAGGTTTCAAAGATCAAACCGGCCATTATCATCCATCCACCATCCATTTCATGCAAAACACCTATCCACATCTCCACCTCAGCAAATACATGCCAATCCCATCTCCATCACATCACACACATCTCATCTCCATTGCTTCACATCTCCATCACTTCACATCCCCATTGTTAGAATGATGGTCAGCAATTAGCTTAGGCAAATGAGCATTATTTAAAGCAAAAGAAATTCTTTACACTGGGTGTCAATATTGGCTAATGGGGCTCTCACAATGGGGCAATATGTTGGATGAATTTGATTGGAATGATGAATTAATGGATAGAAAGCAGCAGGGAGAAGAGCTCCTTAATTAAAAAAGATTGGCCTCTTGTGAGCACGTGACACAAAAAGCCAAAAGGCAAATTTTCCGCCCCAAAAGAGCTCGACAGGCTCTACTGGCCTTGTTACTTGGTTGGGAATACATCAGGCCGCATGGCGTCAGTTCCTGAACCCTTATGACCGGCCTATTCCGGTCCATTCCATTGTTTCCACCTTTACGGGGCTGAACCAGCCCCTTGCTGTTCAATGCCCTTGGCTGGTTGTCCGTTACAACCAGACATGATGACCTCATTACCTTGTTTACGGGCTGGTTGCCTCATGCAGCCAGCCCCTGGCCCCTCAAATGGGCCAGGTGGGACCCAGGGCACACCTGGGTGCGGTCTCAGACTCACATGGGGGGGTGTGACCAGCAGACATGCTGTCCCCCCCCCCTCTTTCTCTCAAATCCCTGTTGGGGGCGGTCAAATCCCCTCACCAGGGGCCCTGGGGGTTGATACCCCCAGGGCTTTGTCAAGAAGGTTGGCCTGGGAGGTGATCAGGTCCCCCCAGGCCCATCGCTCCTCCCCCTTGGTAAAGGGGGGGGGGAGAGCACCCCTTTGCTTTGTCGCTTCACATGATCAATGGTGGAGGGGTGATGAGTTCCCCCCCACCTGCCGGTTGCTACACTTGCAGCTGGCGCCGCCACCTCCTTGGGCAAGGGGGTGGTCAGGTCCCCCCTGCCCTGGCCGACCACACTGTTGCAGTCGGTCGCTGGCTGGTTCAACCCAGCCAGCTCGCCCCCATCCCCCTCACAACGGCAAGCAAGGGGAGGGTGAGCAAGCCCAGGCTGCAAGCCCCGGCTCCGCTGTGCTGGTCGCCGTGAGCGACCAGCCAGGCCCGCGCCGCATCCCACCGTGCGGGATCCCTTGGCCGCACAACAGCCCCGGGCGGGCTGTTGGGCCCCACGTGGGCTGTACCGAGGAACACAGGCGGCCCCAAACGGGCCGCGACGGGGGCAGCGGCCCCGAGCGGGCGCCAACGGGGGCAGTGGCCCCAAGAGGGCCGCAACATGGGCGGCGGCCCCGAGCGGGCTGCAACACAGGCCGCGGTTCCTAGCGGGACACGACAGGGGTGGCAGCCCCAATGGGCCGCCCCAAGCCCAAATTGTGAGAATTACATACTTTGGCCGGGCAGCCCGTCTGGCCAAGTATGCCCATAATAAAGGTTGGGCCCTTTTATGCTAAAATAAGCCCATCTGGCTTGGGTGGCCCATCCACACTGGCGGGCCTGTGAGGGCCTGTGTCCCAAAAGACCATAAAAACATGTTTTGGCGCCCAAATGCCCAAAACCAATAACACCCACATGGGCCCAAGTGGCCCACGTGATTTCCAATGGGCTGTGGAGGCCCATTTTTGCATCCCATTTATATTACACACTCCTATGCACATTACCTGAGTGCATTTGCATTTTAACACACCCCATTAATCCAAAAGGGATGCCATACGCATACTAGACACAAAACCTTCATGTTTGTTCCTATCTAACCCCTTAGTTAAGATATCCGCAATCATGACCCCAGTAGGCATGTACCGTAACACTATCTCTTTGCAGTTAACTGCATCCCGTATATAGTTATAATGAAAATCAATATGTTTTGTTCTAGAATGGAGCACTTGATTTTCTGCCAACGCAATGGCACTCTGGTTATCAGAATACAACAACGCAAACCCTTGTGTTTTATAAGTATCCTCTAAGACCTTTCTCAACAATTTTTCTTCCTGTGAAGCTGACAAGTAGGCTCTGTACTATGCTTCTGTTGATGAAAGACTTATTGCTGACACCTTTTTAGACATCCAAGACACTAGATTCTTTCCTAAGAAGAATACAAAACCACTTGTTGATTCCCTAGTGTTACCATCTGCCCAACTTGCATCAGAATAACCAACCAAGTCAAAGTTTGATGACTTTGAAAACTGCAGTCCCAGACTGCTTGTTCCTTTAAGATACCTCATAACTCTCTTAAACGCTGACCAATGCCTCATGCATGGTTTATCTAAGTGTTGTGACAAAATCCCAATTGCATAAGTAATATCTGGCCTTGTACACTGCCCCAAATAATTCAAAGATCCAATAGCTGATCTATAATCATTCCCCGATTGAACAAACTCTAGATTCTCTTCATCTGTAGACTTTTCTAACCAAAACTTAGACTGCATTGGAGTACCAAACTCCTTTTCATCTTCTAAGCCATACTTCTTAAGTAGAGCTGACACATAATGGTTCTGATCCAACCTGATCCCATTCTTGCTCTTACTAACTTTCATTCCCAGCACCTGCTGTGCCAGACCAAGATCTTTTATCTTGAACTCCTTTTTGAGTGTCTCCATGAATCTCTCCTTACCATTCCCAATATAGATAATGTCATCAACCCATACAAACAAAATTGCATCCTTTCTCACAAAGAGGAAAGGGTCAGCCAAACTTTTTTTGAAACCAATCTCTATCAGTTTCATGCTCATAGTATTATACCATGACCTAGCTGCTTCCTTCAATCCATACAGGGATCTACACAGCTTGAGGACATACTCCCCTTTACTTGCTGAGAGGAAACTTCTCACACAGATTTTCTTCATAGTTTCTGGCTTGGTCTTGACCAGCCATTCCTTGAAACCATCAGGAATTGACATATAAACAGTATCTTCCTCTCCAAGTTTTGCATTCAAGTATGCAGTGTTATAATTATGGCCAGCAATTAGCTTAGGCAAATGAGCAGTATTTAAAGCAAAAGAAATGCTGGACACTGTGTGTCAATAATGGCTAATGGGGCTCTCACAATGGGGCAATATGTTGGATGAATTCGATTGGATGATGAATGAATGATGGAAAACAGCAGGGAGAAGAGCTCCTTAATTACAAAAGATTGGCCTCTTGTGAGCCCATGATACAACAAGCCAAAAGGCAAATTTTCCGCCCCAAAAGAGCTCTACAGGCTCTACAAGCCTTGTTACTTGGTTTGGACTACATCAGCCCACATGGCATCAGTCCCTGAACCCTTACGACCAGCCTATTCCGGTCCATTCTGGTGTTTCCACCGTTACGGGGCTGAACCAGCCCCTTTGCTGTTCAATCCCCTGGCTGGTTGTCTATTACAACCGGCCCTGATGGCCTTATTACCTCTGTTACGGGCTGGTTGCCTCATGCATCCAGCCCCTGGCCCCTCAAATGGGCCAGGTGGGACCCAGGACTCACCTGGGTCCGGTTTCAACCTCACTAGGGGGGGGTGTAACCGGCGGACATGCCGCCCCCCCCCTTCTTCTCTCAAATCCCTGGTGGGGGCGGTCAAATACCCTCACCAGGGGCCCTGGGGGTCGATACCCCCAGGGCGTCGTCAAGGTAAGGATGGCTGGGGGGTGGTCAGATCCCCCCTGGCCCGTCGCTCCTCCCCCTCGGTAAAGGGGGGGGGAGAGCGCCCCTCGTCACCTCTTCGCTACAAGGTGGGAGGGTGATCAAATCCCCCCCACCGTCCGGTCGCTACACTCGCGGCCGGCGCCGCCACCTCCCTGGGCAAGGGGGTGGTCAGGTCCCCCCTGCCCTGACCGACCGCGTCATCGCGGCCGGTCGCTGGCTGGTTCAACCCAGCCAGCCTGCCCCTTCCCCCTCGCGACGGCAAGCGAGGGGAGGGGGAGCGAGCCGGGGCCGCGAGCCCCGGCTCCGCGGCGCTGGTCGCCGGTCGCGACCAGCCGGGCCCGCGCGGCATCGCACCGCGCGGGATCCCTCGGCCGCGCAACAGCCCCGCGCGGGCCGTCGGGCCCCGCGTGGGCCGTGCCGAGGAACACAGGCGGCCCCGAACGGGCCGCGACGCGAGCAGCGGCCCCGAGCGGGCCGCGACACGGGCGGCAACCCTAATGGGCCGCCCCAAGCCCGAATTATGAGAAAAGACTACTTTTGCGGGCCAGCCCGTCTGGCCAAGTATGTCCAAAATAAACCTTGGGCCCAATTATGCCCATACAAGCCCATCTGGCCGTATTTGCCCATATACCCCATCGGGCCCGTTAGGGCCCGTGTACCAATAGGCCTATTTCACGCATTTTGAGGCCAGTTTCCCCAAATCCGTGACATCCACATGGGCCCGTATGGTCCGTGTGTGTGTCCAATGGGCCTTAGAGGCCCATTTGTGCATCCCATTTGGATTACACTTATACGTAGCACCCGCGTAAGTGCGTACGTATTTTAACATGCAGTCACAAAATCAGCCTGGCTGATTTCTTCACCCAACTCCACTGCCAAAGCAATGATGTACCTGAAGGTGGAAAGCCTTCCAGTTGGCGAGAAAGTCTCCTGGTAATAAATACCCTCTCTCTTTTTGAAGCCCTGTGCAACGCATCTAGCCTTGAACCTCTTCAAAACTCCATTAGTATCAAACTTCTTTGTTAAAAATAATCTAGACCCAACCATGGTCTTTCCTTTTGGAACTGAATCCCGCTTAACCACTTCAAACACACTATTTTCTCTAGAGAATCAAATTCCTCAAAAATAGCGGTCTTCCAATTGGCTCTCTCATCAGAATTCATAGCTTGGCCAAAGCTATTTGAGTTAACTCTATTACCCATTTCTGAACTCAACTGTAGAATCTCATTAAGCATACACTGTTCCAGAAGTGTATCTTCCTCATATTCCCCAGAAGCATAATGAGACTTCCATTCCCCATACCTGTCAACAGGCATTCTCATCCTGCCACTCCTTCTAACTGGAGGTGGAGGCTCATCAGGTTCTGATTCCACAGACTCCCCTGAAGTGGGTACTGAACCCTCCTGTGGCACGTCTGCCACCTAAATATCATCACTAATGATATTCTCTCCAGCCTCTGCTGGGGAAATAGGCTCCAATGCTATTTCCTGCTGTGATTCCTGAACAGAACTAGGTTCACCCCTTTTGAGTGGAAAGGTACTTTCTTCAAATTTTACATCCCTACTATGGATAACCTTTCTTGTCCCTGGATAATAAATCCTGTATGGGTTACTTATTAATTAATAGCCCACAAGTGCCCCTGTTCTGGCTCTAGGATCTAACTTTCCAACCATCTCATTATGGTGGACACTATAATACATCAAGAAACCCATTTTTCTTTGGTGTGATTTTTTGGGGTACAACTTCCAAAACTGATAATGAGGACACTTCCCATTAACACTTACAATATTGTGCAACAGACACACTGTGCACACCAACTCAGCCCATAAAAAATTTGGTAGACCAGATTGAGCAATAATAGTTCTGACTTTTTCCAATAAAGTGCTATTCATCCTCTCAACTATTCCATTGTTTTGTGGAGTACTAGCAGTAGTAACTATATGAGTGATACCATAATCATTCAATAGTTTCTCAAAATCTTTACTCAAAAACTCACCCCCTCCATTAGTAATAACCCTCTTGATCTCCCTCATCAAACCATTCTGTTTCCAGACTTTGAGGATTACTGAAACCTGGTCTGTGGTTTGATCCTTTGATCTTGTTGGTTTTACCCAAACAAAATTAGTTTCTGTATCAACCAAATTGATGAAGTATCTTGCCCCTCCAAGAGACACTGGTGAAAATGGCCCTGCCAAATCAATGGAGAATTGCTGTCTAGGAACTTCTGTGCGGTCTCTACTCTTTGAGAACACATTCCTGGTCTTGGCCCCTAAGTTACAACTCTCACAGTTGCTGTCCTTTACCTTATGGCCACTTCTATTGTGAGCAACAGTGCTCAGAGCTGAAATCTTGAACAAGTAACCACAGAGAAACTTATTCCGAACTTTTCCACTCAGGATATTTCTCCCATTCAAATCAATAACAAGCTTATCTTCTTTAAGATAACAAATCTGGAAACCCTTTCTCCAGAGCACTCCAAGAGACACAAGGTTATAAGGCAAATCTGGTACATAGAACACTTTTTCAAAAATTATTTTGAAACCCATGTGATTTGCAAGAATGACTTTTCCAATCCCCTTAATCTGGATTGTTCTTTCTTTTTGGCCAATATTTAAAACACCATCAAAATCTCTAATTTTTGAAAACAAATTTGGCTGAAAAAACATGTGGTCTGTACAACCAGAATCAATCAAAACAAGAACATCCTCCTTCAACAATCCTCCTGTAAGGAATGAAGAATTATCAGCCACTGATAAGTTCTCATTTTCAAGGTTAAGATTACATACTTCATAATCAATCAAGTCCATCTCTTGATCCTCTTCCATTTTAGCCTTCTTGTTGGGGACTTGTTCCACAACAGCTTGTTCCATTGAAACATCCACTGCGACCATAGCAACATTTTCCATGGCAAGGTTGACCTCTTTGTCTTCCTTTTCACTTTCCTTGGATTTCTTCCTCTTCTTGGCCTCCTTTCAATCCTTTTCATAGTACCCCTTCTTCTGACAATTATAGAACAAGACCTTTGATAAATCCTTTTTGGCCTTTGCCTTCTTCCCAGATTTTCCTGTCTTGCCCACCAGAGCAGTTCCTGTGCTCTCCTTCATCTTGAATTGAAAATAATCCTTTTCAATCCTTCTAAGCACATCCTCTTCTCCTGGAAGGGGATCCAACTGGGATATGATCCTGACCAAGGACTCATATTCTTTTGGCAGCTTTTGAAGAATTAAGAGTGACAAAAACTCAGGATCCATGTTCAGCCCAGATGACTTGAACTTAGCAATAATAGATCTAGCTTCCCCCACAAATTGTTTACAGTTTCCAAATTTCAACTTAAACAGTCTATTGAAAGCAATCCCCTTTTGATGAACAAAGTCACCAGCATACTTTGACTTGAGCATTTTCCATAAAACACTCCCCTTCCTCTTCTGTTCCTCCAACAGAGTATCAGCAACCCATGTTACATGATGCTCATCCAAGTGTCTAAGAATAAGATGATAGGCCTTCTTCTCCACCTCTGAACTGATCAAAGTATCATCTCCTTTCATAATATCCCCACAACAGATGTTATCCAACTCACTGTCCATAAGGACAGCCCAAGCATTATAGTTCTGACTATTCAAAACTAACTTGTTGGAGCTGGACTCTGGGATATCAGACATCTTCTTGGAAAACTTGAGGTCCTTGAGGTTGTCCAAAGTAAGGTATAAGAGTCTATCTTGCTTGGAAATAATGATGATGATGTTACTGATAATGTGTTAGAATGATGTCCAGCAATTAGCTTAGGTAAATGAGCAACATTTAAATCAAAAGAAATGCTGGAAACTGGGTGTCAATATTGGCTAATGGGGCTCTCACAATGGGGCAATATGTTGGATGAATTTGTTGGAATGATGAATGAATGGATGGAAATCAGCAGGGAGAAGAGCTCCTTAAGTAAAAAAGATTGGCCTCTTGTGAGCCCATGATACAACAAGCAAAAAGGCAAATTTTCCGCCCCAAAAGAGCTCGACAGGCTCTACTGGCCTTGTTACTTTGTTGGGACTACATCAGCCCGCATGGCGTCAGTTCCTGAACCCTTACAACCGGCCTATTCCGGTCCATTCCAGTGTTTCCACCATTACAGGGCTGAACCAGCCCCTTTCTGTTCAATCCCCTTGGCTGGTTGTCCGTTACAACCAGCAATGATGACCTCATTACCTTGTTTAAGGGCTGGTTGCCTCATGCAGCCAGCCCCTGGCCCCTCAAATAGGCCAGGTGGGACCCAGGGCACACCAGGGTGCTGTCTCAGACTCACATGGGGGGGTGTGACCAGCGGACATGCTGTCCCCCCCTCTTTCTCTCAAATCTGTGGTGGGGCGGTCAAATCCCCTCACCAGGGGCTCTGGGGGTCGATACCCCCAGGGCATTGTCAAGAAGGTTGGCCTGGGAGGTGATCAGGTCCCCCCAGTCCCATTGCTCCTCCCCCTCGGCAAAGGGGGGGGGAGAGCGCCCCTTTGCTTGGTTGCTTCACACGTTTGATGGTGGCAGGGTGATGAGTTCCCCCCCACCTGCCGGTTGCTACACTTGCGGCCAGGGCGGCCACCTCCCTGGGCAAGAGGGTCGTCAGGTCCCCCCTTCCCAGACCGACCGCACTGTGGCGGTCGGTCGCTGGCTGGTTCAACCCATCCCCCTTGCGATGGAAAGTGAGGGGAGGGGGAGAAAGCCGGGGATGCAAGTCCCGGCTCCGCGGCGCTGGTTGCCGGGCCCGCGCGGGATCCCTTGGCCGCTTAACAGCCCCGCGCAGGCCGTTGGGCCCTACGTGGGCCGTACCAAGGAACACAGGCAGCCCCAAGCGGGCCGCAACACAGGCGGTGTGGCCCTCTTTTATGGACGCGAGTTGGGAAATGGCTGCGACAATAGCGGCAGGCTCAGCAGCGGCGGCACGCTCAGCAATGGGCAGGGCCTTGCCGCAGCTAGCCCTGCTGCGGGCTCAGCAGCGGTTGGGTTGGGCTCAGCTCCTGGAGATGGGAGATGGACGGGTCCCGCGGATTGCAGACCGGCAGGATTGCGCGGATCAGAAGGCTCACGCAGATCGGACGGCTTGCACGGATCAAGCGTATTGCGCATCGCAAGACGCGCCGATTGGATCACGCGGTACGCCCTGGATACCTGGAACAGGTTGTTGGGTGGACGCGCGCGGGCGGGCAAACCGGGCGTTTGTTGATATTGAGGGGCATGGGTTGGAGGGGTAGGGTTGGGCTAGGGTTCTGTGCTTAGGGGTTTTATTTCATCATTCTTGCTTACTTGTGGTTTTACTTCGGTTAGGGTTGAGAGGATACTTCACTTCACTTCACGGAAGGACTGGACGGGACTTTTATCACTTTTTATGGCATCAGATTGGATTGGATTGGAAAGGAAGGAATTCATCTTATTATCACTCTATCCCTTGCTCTCTCTCTCTCTCTCTCTCTCTTGAATGGCTGAATCCAATCTCCTTACGGACGCTTTGATCAATAACTTCCGGAACTCAAGGACAACTTCAGGGGTGTTGCCCCTCTAGTTTCCACATCTGGGGGTCTAGCTGGGAAAAATCTTTTGTCAAAGTCTCTCAAAGGTACTCACGGATGCTACCAACAGCCGCTTCTCTTCCTTCCTCCTCCCACGTCCTCCGCACTACCCCATGGATTTACCCGCATATTTGACTCAACATTCCGGAAGTGGAGAAATTCATCTCACGGTACAAAATGATTGCAGACTCTGAAGGCGCTTTGCATTTTGAGAAGGCGCGCCATGTTGTCCTGTTCATCAAGGACGCGGAAGCATGACGGGACGTGGAAGAGATGGGAGGCTATTGGAGCATGGATTGGTCAACACTGAAGGGGAACATGCTGGAAAGATGGGGGAGGCGCGGTTCTTGCTTTTGGAAGGACAATCTCAAGCCATCCATGGAATTGGGTTACAAGGCAGGCGTGCGCGGCGGGATCCGGTTGCAAGCGGAAGTGGACTACGTGGAACTGGAGTACTACAGGGCAGAGTTTGTTCCGGCCCCACCACCGGCAACCATCTCTTGGGCTAGCAAACTTGCAGAGGTGGCAAGGGGCCTTGAGGCCTATCTGGAGATTATTCAGTCTCCCAGCGCGTCTGCGCCCCGCGTGTGCGCAAATGGGGGGGACAACGACTGTTGGCGGACGGGACAGAGGGACCGAACAGCGGATTCAAATGGGGAATTGGTTTCCCCAGTGGGGGCTAAGTATGTGTTGGGGAAGGGGGACTTGACAGAACCGCTGCGGCCTACTGACAGGAAGCAGGAAAGGACAATGGAACGGGAAATGGATGTTCCTTGCAGTTTGGGAACTGGTAAACGGCAGACAGGCCTCGCAAAGAAGGTAGACGCGGCGGCAAAAGGGAGGGATCACGGCCCAAGCCGGACCTCTTTGACGGCGGGAGCGCGCATTCAGAAAGGGTAGGGGCAGCTGTGGAAGGGACAAAACACGCGCCAAAAGATGGAGGCCAGGGCTGGACCACTTTGATGGTGGGGAGAATTAGGATGGGGAAGAAGGATGTGGCATCAACGGAAAGGACGGGCCTTGAATGGACGGACGGTGGGGCGGAGCGGAAGGATCAAGTAGTCACGCGGGGTCCGGCGGGCAGGGAGCGGTCAGAAATCTCCGGAGGGGAGAACAAGGCTGCAAGAACTGCAAAGGGTGAGGAATGTTGTGTGGACAGGGTGGGGGAGGAGAGGGCTGGGATTAAAAGGGTTTTGAAGCCTCATTCCTCCTCCACGGTGGGTTGTGGTAAGGACGTCTGGGGGTGTTCACTTTTGTTTGGGTTTTGCGCGCGGATGGGCTTGAATCTCAAAGGATGCAGGAGGGTCTTGGCGGGGGGAGGTGCACCTAGGCGGTTTGGGACATCAATTTGCAAACAAGGCCCGTGCCGGATTGGTTGAGGCAACGCGCCACGGATCTGGCAATGGGTATAGAGGGTGCGGTTGGCTGGGGACAGCGGCAAAGTTGGGGGGGAGCTAGCGCAGATGTGGAAGGTTGGAGTTGGGACGCAGGAAGCGGGCTCAAAAAAAAAAAAAAAAACTCTTGTTCCTTCTTATCTATTCATTCTTCCTTTTCTTTTTTTTCATCTTTTCTTTTCTCTTCCTGTCTCTCTTGAGGATTGCGTACGCACGCTGGCGCGCCGAGGTCTCCCCATGTCCTCTTGCGGATACTCTCACTGGCCCGGATTTCTCACCTTCAGAATCTCACTGGCGCGGATTGCTCACCTTTGCCAATTTTTCACTGGCGCAGATCTTGTGCGCGGTTCTTATTCTCTCCCAGGGACTCACAAGCCTGAAGGCTACTCAATCGCGCACAACATGTGTCTTTTTGTGTATAGGCGCTAAATACAAAGGAGAAAGGATAAGAAAGGAAGGGAGGGGTGGCGGTCCGTTCAAGTTGGTCCAGCTCTCATCATCCTCACCGCGTCCAAGCAAGCCGCGGCGACCAGGTTGCGGAATGAGGCCAGAAGCGCACCCCGGGAGTCGGCGTCGTGACCATGCGGCGCGGCTAGGAACCTCCAGAGGAGTCCATCCGCGTTGTTTGCCATTGTGTCAAACCTTGCAAGTGGGACGGCCGGAACGGTTGGAATAAAGTCTGGGATCTTGGGATTACTGGCCAGGGGAGTGGGGTCTGGGCCTGGAGCCACATCGGGGACAGGAGACTGTTTGGGCAATGAAGGGACCACAACAGGAGACTGTTGACGGGCTGGCTTGGGTGAAGAACACGGAGCTTGGGATGGTTAACGGGCTGGGTTGGGTAAAGGACGCGGAGCCGGGGCTGGTTGCGGAGGAGGCGGAGGAGGAGCAGCCAGAAAAGTGAAGAATTGCGGGTCCATTGCGGGCTGGTTGATGCGGACCGGGGCCTCCCAGGTTTGAGCCGCGTTCTGATACGCCGCAAAGTTTGGGAAGTCCGCGCATCTTGGAGGCCCAGCACGACGGTATGGTGAGCCCAAGTCTTGGCTTTTGCACAAGGATGGGCCAGGAGGAGGGTGGGGCTGGGAGTTGTTGGGGGAGCTGGCCGGTGTCCACTTGTGGCTTGAAATTTCCTCGTTGCTCGAAACCACAAACAAGTTGCAACGGGCCCTCTTGCGCGGTGTGGAAACTCTAGAGGTTATCCCTCACAAAGTTGCCGCAGGTTCAGGAGTTCTTGGGTCTAAGCGTCTGTAAGGATTAGATACCAAGCGTAAAGAGAAGTTTTTGAGAGCCTCAAGAGGAGAAAAGGAGAGAAGAGGGGAGGGATTCTGTTTTCCTAAGTCCGCTCCCTTTTCTGCTCCCCGCCTCCTGATGATACCATGGTAAGATGCCCCCCCTACAACCCGGAGTTGAGGGGAAAGGTATTTGAGCCCTCCCCTCAACCCTAACCTAAGTACAAGCACATGAACAACTCGACAACAATGAAGAAGGAAACCCTAGGCCCAAAACCCTATCCCATATCCTAACCTGTACCCTGTCCGTATCCTATTCCGCTTGCTTGCCTGCCATTACACGCATCCGGTTTGTCCCCCCGGCGCGGCCCTCCGCCGCGCGCTTCTCAAAGTTCACCGCGATTTCCCTTATCCGCCCGACGCGCTGTCGTGAATTTCCTAGTCCCGTAGCCGGCCCGCGCTTGCGCGCGGCCATCCACGGGTATAGCCCCGCAATCGCTCCGCCCTTTCCTTCCCTAACTAACCGCCCGAGAACCTGATTGGCCCGGCTCCATCACTGAGTTGGACACCCAAGGGGGTTGCGGCCCGCCTCCCCTAGTCAGACCCGGCCCGCAGCTGCGTGCTTTGCCCTGCTGAGCCTTCTGCTGAGCCCGCAGAGGCCACTGCTGAGAACGAGCGCACCCCAACTGCTGAGCCCGACCTACCAGATGCTGAGCGCGCAGGCCGCAACGCAGTTCCCAATCCGAGGCTATATATTGACACCACAGCGGTTGGGGTTGGGGTTGGGCACGTGGACGAGCACGCGGCATACCATCACTCAGCAAGCAACGGCGGTGGCTGGCGCGGCAAGGGATGCATGTGCGACGGCCAGGTTTGATCTGGTAGGCGAGGCCGTTCCGGCTGCAATAGGTGCAGGAGGCCATGGGGGAGAGCAAGGGACAAGGGGGGGGTAGTGTACTCACTGGCAAGGAGTGGGGTAGTTGCGACGAGTGGGAGAGGGGGTGCAACTAAGGAAGGTGAGATGGTGGGAGATCTCTGGGGACAGAACTCAAGTTGAGGGGGGGACGTGGTGCTCTTTTATGGACGCAAGACGGGAAAGGGCTGTGGGCGGTGCGCTCAGCAATAGTGGAGGGCTCAGCAGCGGTGGCACGCTGAGCAATGGGCAGGGCCTTGCCGCAGCTAGCCGCGCTGCGGGCTCAGCAGCAGTCAGGTAGACCCAGCAGCGGTTGGTTCAGGCTCAGCACCTGGAGACGGGAGACAGATGGGTCGCGCGGATTGCAGACCGGAAGGATTGCGCAGATTGGAAGGCCCACGCGGATTGGATGGCTTGCGCAGATCAAGCGGATTGCGCATCGCAAGAAGCGCAGATTGGATCACGCGGTACGCCCCAGATACCTGGAATGGGTTTTTGGGCAGACGCGCGCGGGCGGCTGAACCGGGCGTACGTTGATATCGAGGGGCATGGGTTGGAGGGGTAGGGTTGGGCTAGGGTTCTGTGCTTAGGGGTTTTATTTCATCATTCTTTCTTACTTGTGGTTGTACTTAGGTTAGGGTTGAGAGGGAGGACTTAAATACTTCACTTCACTTCACGGATGGACTGGACGGGACTTTTATCACTTTTTATGTCATCAGATTGGATTGAATTAGAAAGGAAGGAATTCATCTTATTATCACTCTATCCCTTGCTCTCTCTCTCTCTCTGTCTCTCTCTCTTGACTGGCTGCATCCAATCTCCTTATAGACGCTTTGATCAATAACTTCTGGAACTCAAGGACGACTTCAGGGGTGTTGCCCCTCTAGTTTCCACAGCAGCGGCCCCTAGCAAGCCGCAACAGGGGCGGCGGCCCAAATGGGCCGCCCCAAGCCCGAATTGTGATAATTACATACTTTGGAGTGCCAGCCTGTCTGGCCAAGTATGTCCATAATAAAGCTTGGGCCATTTTATGCCCAAATAAGCCCATCTGGCTTGGGTGGCCCATCCACCTTGAGGGGCCCGTGAGGGCACATGTCCCAAAAGACCATAAAAATGTGTTTTGGCGCCCAAATGCCCAAAACCAATAACACCCACGTAGGCCCACGTGGCCCACGTGATGTCCAATGGGCTGTGGAGGCCCATTTTTGCATCCCGTTTGTATTACACACTCCTATGCACATTACCTGAGTGCATCGGCATTTTAACATCCATTGCTTCACATCTCCATTTCCTAACATCTCCATCACATCACACACATCCCATTGCATTCAAAAACCCATCCACACATCCAATCAATTCACATCCCCATCACATCACACACATGCCATTGCATTCACAACAGCCATCCACATCTCCACCTCAGCAAATCCATACTGATCCCATATTCATTGCATCACATCTCCATTGCTTCAAATCAACCTCCACCTCCCTCACCACCTCCCTTCCTCCTTTTTTGGGACCCCTTTTAATCCCCCCTCCTCTTGTCCTCCTCCTCTTCTTGCTCCTCATTGGATTCTGATACTTTGATCATTCAACCTCTAGGTCCCCCCCACCTCCTTGCTCAATTAGCCAGGTAAGCTTCCCCCGCCTAATCCTCCTCAACCTTCCCCTCCCTCCCTTCAAATTTCTCAATAAATTTCAAATAAATTTCTTAATCAATTGTGAATTTATTGCAAATTGATTGAGAAATTAATTGCCAATTTATCTCTTAAAAATCTCCCATAAATCTCTCAATCAATCTGCAATCAATCTCTAAATTGATCTTCAATTGATCACAATTTAATTGAGAAATCAATTTTCGAGTGATTGCTTGACTGATTGGTAATCAATTGAGATGTCATGGCTGCCCCTGGCCTGCAAGGGGCTGAAGGCTCAGGCACTTCTACTCATAGAACTCAAGCATGATTTTTAGAAATTGCAAAGAAGAAGATGAGAGGAGGAGTACAAGTGATGAGAAGATGTAAGAATGGAATGGAGAAGTCCAGGAGGAGGTTTTTGAATAAGTTGTTGTTGAATCCTATAAGAGTAACATCGGGAAGGGGCAAGGTGATATGATTTAAGCAGGCTGGGTGAAGGTTGTCTTTTGCTGAGATGAAAACTACTGGAAGAGCAAATAACCAGTAAGAAGTAGTATACTAATTCCTTGGGGGGAATCAGTCCAGGAGGGAAGGAGAGGCCAGTATATGTGAGAGCTGAGAAGGAGGCCTTGAGGGATGAGTGGCTGTTGTTTCAGGTTGAATTTCCCACGGTATTACATATTGAAGGATTGGGCTGGAGGCTGTAGTTGACTATTTGGGTGATAAGCCTATCCAGGAATGTTTAAAATGTACTGATCTTGATTCCTGGGACTATGGGCTGAACAGACAGTGGAGAGTATGTACTATGTATGTACTAAGTTTAATATCTACTAACTCATATACCAATTGGGTTAAGGAGAGATGAAGGTTATACCAAGCCATGTAGAGAGGGGAGATCTTGAGAAGGTTGACTGAATCACATGACACAGTGGTGAGGTGTACAAGGACATAGAGCTTATACCCTACAGGGAGAGGGTGAAGCTGGTGGAAGAGGATGGAGACTGCAAGAGGTGCAGGGGTAGTACTATCCAGTGGAAGGTAATGGAGTAGTGAAGTTGGGTTTGATATGAGGGTGAGATTGATGAAGATTTTGGATGGTATGGTGAGCCCAAGTCTTGGCTTTTGCACAAGGATGGGCCAGGAGGAGGGTGGGGCTGGGAGTTGTTGGGGGAGCTGGCCGGTGTCCACTTGTGGCTTGAAATTTCCTCGTTGCTCGAAACCACAAACAAGTTGCAACGGGCCCTCTTGCGCGGTGTGGAAACTCTAGAGGTTATCCCTCACAAAGTTGCCGCAGGTTCAGGAGTTCTTGGGTCTAAGCGTCTGTAAGGATTAGATACCAAGCGTAAAGAGAAGTTTTTGAGAGCCTCAAGAGGAGAAAAGGAGAGAAGAGGGGAGGGATTCTGTTTTCCTAAGTCCGCTCCCTTTTCTGCTCCCCGCCTCCTGATGATACCATGGTAAGATGCCCCCCCTACAACCCGGAGTTGAGGGGAAAGGTATTTGAGCCCTCCCCTCAACCCTAACCTAAGTACAAGCACATGAACAACTCGACAACAATGAAGAAGGAAACCCTAGGCCCAAAACCCTATCCCATATCCTAACCTGTACCCTGTCCGTATCCTATTCCGCTTGCTTGCCTGCCATTACACGCATCCGGTTTGTCCCCCCGGCGCGGCCCTCCGCCGCGCGCTTCTCAAAGTTCACCGCGATTTCCCTTATCCGCCCGACGCGCTGTCGTGAATTTCCTAGTCCCGTAGCCGGCCCGCGCTTGCGCGCGGCCATCCACGGGTATAGCCCCGCAATCGCTCCGCCCTTTCCTTCCCTAACTAACCGCCCGAGAACCTGATTGGCCCGGCTCCATCACTGAGTTGGACACCCAAGGGGGTTGCGGCCCGCCTCCCCTAGTCAGACCCGGCCCGCAGCTGCGTGCTTTGCCCTGCTGAGCCTTCTGCTGAGCCCGCAGAGGCCACTGCTGAGAACGAGCGCACCCCAACTGCTGAGCCCGACCTACCAGATGCTGAGCGCGCAGGCCGCAACGCAGTTCCCAATCCGAGGCTATATATTGACACCACAGCGGTTGGGGTTGGGGTTGGGCACGTGGACGAGCACGCGGCATACCATCACTCAGCAAGCAACGGCGGTGGCTGGCGCGGCAAGGGATGCATGTGCGACGGCCAGGTTTGATCTGGTAGGCGAGGCCGTTCCGGCTGCAATAGGTGCAGGAGGCCATGGGGGAGAGCAAGGGACAAGGGGGGGGTAGTGTACTCACTGGCAAGGAGTGGGGTAGTTGCGACGAGTGGGAGAGGGGGTGCAACTAAGGAAGGTGAGATGGTGGGAGATCTCTGGGGACAGAACTCAAGTTGAGGGGGGGACGTGGTGCTCTTTTATGGACGCAAGACGGGAAAGGGCTGTGGGCGGTGCGCTCAGCAATAGTGGAGGGCTCAGCAGCGGTGGCACGCTGAGCAATGGGCAGGGCCTTGCCGCAGCTAGCCGCGCTGCGGGCTCAGCAGCAGTCAGGTAGACCCAGCAGCGGTTGGTTCAGGCTCAGCACCTGGAGACGGGAGACAGATGGGTCGCGCGGATTGCAGACCGGAAGGATTGCGCAGATTGGAAGGCCCACGCGGATTGGATGGCTTGCGCAGATCAAGCGGATTGCGCATCGCAAGAAGCGCAGATTGGATCACGCGGTACGCCCCAGATACCTGGAATGGGTTTTTGGGCAGACGCGCGCGGGCGGCTGAACCGGGCGTACGTTGATATCGAGGGGCATGGGTTGGAGGGGTAGGGTTGGGCTAGGGTTCTGTGCTTAGGGGTTTTATTTCATCATTCTTTCTTACTTGTGGTTGTACTTAGGTTAGGGTTGAGAGGGAGGACTTAAATACTTCACTTCACTTCACGGATGGACTGGACGGGACTTTTATCACTTTTTATGTCATCAGATTGGATTGAATTAGAAAGGAAGGAATTCATCTTATTATCACTCTATCCCTTGCTCTCTCTCTCTCTCTGTCTCTCTCTCTTGACTGGCTGCATCCAATCTCCTTATAGACGCTTTGATCAATAACTTCTGGAACTCAAGGACGACTTCAGGGGTGTTGCCCCTCTAGTTTCCACAGCAGCGGCCCCTAGCAAGCCGCAACAGGGGCGGCGGCCCAAATGGGCCGCCCCAAGCCCGAATTGTGATAATTACATACTTTGGAGTGCCAGCCTGTCTGGCCAAGTATGTCCATAATAAAGCTTGGGCCATTTTATGCCCAAATAAGCCCATCTGGCTTGGGTGGCCCATCCACCTTGAGGGGCCCGTGAGGGCACATGTCCCAAAAGACCATAAAAATGTGTTTTGGCGCCCAAATGCCCAAAACCAATAACACCCACGTAGGCCCACGTGGCCCACGTGATGTCCAATGGGCTGTGGAGGCCCATTTTTGCATCCCGTTTGTATTACACACTCCTATGCACATTACCTGAGTGCATCGGCATTTTAACATCCATTGCTTCACATCTCCATTTCCTAACATCTCCATCACATCACACACATCCCATTGCATTCAAAAACCCATCCACACATCCAATCAATTCACATCCCCATCACATCACACACATGCCATTGCATTCACAACAGCCATCCACATCTCCACCTCAGCAAATCCATACTGATCCCATATTCATTGCATCACATCTCCATTGCTTCAAATCAACCTCCACCTCCCTCACCACCTCCCTTCCTCCTTTTTTGGGACCCCTTTTAATCCCCCCTCCTCTTGTCCTCCTCCTCTTCTTGCTCCTCATTGGATTCTGATACTTTGATCATTCAACCTCTAGGTCCCCCCCACCTCCTTGCTCAATTAGCCAGGTAAGCTTCCCCCGCCTAATCCTCCTCAACCTTCCCCTCCCTCCCTTCAAATTTCTCAATAAATTTCAAATAAATTTCTTAATCAATTGTGAATTTATTGCAAATTGATTGAGAAATTAATTGCCAATTTATCTCTTAAAAATCTCCCATAAATCTCTCAATCAATCTGCAATCAATCTCTAAATTGATCTTCAATTGATCACAATTTAATTGAGAAATCAATTTTCGAGTGATTGCTTGACTGATTGGTAATCAATTGAGATGTCATGGCTGCCCCTGGCCTGCAAGGGGCTGAAGGCTCAGGCACTTCTACTCATAGAACTCAAGCATGATTTTTAGAAATTGCAAAGAAGAAGATGAGAGGAGGAGTACAAGTGATGAGAAGATGTAAGAATGGAATGGAGAAGTCCAGGAGGAGGTTTTTGAATAAGTTGTTGTTGAATCCTATAAGAGTAACATCGGGAAGGGGCAAGGTGATATGATTTAAGCAGGCTGGGTGAAGGTTGTCTTTTGCTGAGATGAAAACTACTGGAAGAGCAAATAACCAGTAAGAAGTAGTATACTAATTCCTTGGGGGGAATCAGTCCAGGAGGGAAGGAGAGGCCAGTATATGTGAGAGCTGAGAAGGAGGCCTTGAGGGATGAGTGGCTGTTGTTTCAGGTTGAATTTCCCACGGTATTACATATTGAAGGATTGGGCTGGAGGCTGTAGTTGACTATTTGGGTGATAAGCCTATCCAGGAATGTTTAAAATGTACTGATCTTGATTCCTGGGACTATGGGCTGAACAGACAGTGGAGAGTATGTACTATGTATGTACTAAGTTTAATATCTACTAACTCATATACCAATTGGGTTAAGGAGAGATGAAGGTTATACCAAGCCATGTAGAGAGGGGAGATCTTGAGAAGGTTGACTGAATCACATGACACAGTGGTGAGGTGTACAAGGACATAGAGCTTATACCCTACAGGGAGAGGGTGAAGCTGGTGGAAGAGGATGGAGACTGCAAGAGGTGCAGGGGTAGTACTATCCAGTGGAAGGTAATGGAGTAGTGAAGTTGGGTTTGATATGAGGGTGAGATTGATGAAGATTTTGGATTGGTGTAGTTGAAGGAGTGTCAGCACTACAGTTATGACATGAGTAATCAATTCAATTGTGTGATGAGCAGATGGTGAGCTGGGATGATCATTGTGAGTGAGGGGTGATTAAATGATGAGGCTGAGTGTTTTGAAAGGCACATTGGCCAATTGGCAAATTGCACACTAAGCTTAGTAGTTAAAGAATCACTCATCAATGTTGAGGTCATGGGTTGAAATCCCTTATTTTCCAAAGGTTTGGGTTGTAAAACTGCCACTGCCCTCTCAAAGTTTTATACAATGAATTGAATTTCTTCTTGATCCTCACCCCAATTATAGTATGTGGCCTCACCCCAATTGTAGTATGTGGATCGGAGGGAAAAATATGGGAGGAGATGATTTGAAAAACATACATAGATTTGATTTTATAAAATGAATTGAATTGCTCCTTGATCCTCACAACAAGCGTAGTATGTGGATTGGAGGAGATGATTTGAAAAAAATACAGAGATTTGGAAATAATAGGGTTTCCAAAACTCAAAATTGTATGCAATGAATTTAAATCCTTCTTGATCCTTACCCCAATATTACTATGTGGATGGGAGATTATTTTACAAAATACAGAGACAGGGCAAGAATATGGCTCATCAGCATTGGCTAAAGTGGCAATGTTTGGATTGATAGTTCTTGAATTTCTCATGCATCTGTTTGGATGAAAGATACAGCCTCCCTTTGGTTTTATTCTTTATCTCATTGGCCATCAGGAGATTAGCATTAAACTTAAATGATGGAGGTTGGCAAACTTGTGTTTTGTTGTTGGATCCAAAGAAAGCATTATATTTGGAGGGAATTTGGAGCCAATTTAACAGGATGATGTGATCAGCTCTCTTGAGCTGACTTAAGCCTTTGAAAGCTCATGGGGAAGGATGTTTGGATGTAGAGTTCCTTGTGTATTTTTGCTTTGGTCTGTTAAATTTCACATCCATCCTCTCACTGCGCGCGCTCCTGGCCTTAACCTGTAACGGGGAATCCCCAAATGCTGTGTCTCCTTCTCTTATGGCCAAGACCGCATTCGCATCTCCGTTTCTGGACCTGAGTCTCTTTTCTCCATTGTCCTTTTTTCAATCTCTTTCTAGTCAAATTTCTTCTTCTCATTTGTGCTTTTCTCTCAATATTTCCATTCAACAAACAATTGCAAGTCCCTCAATAATGAGTCTCTGACTGGTAAGACTCCAAATCTCCTGCTCCACTCAACTACCTGATCTGACTCTCCATTACATTCAGCCTTTCTCTGTTACTTCTGATCTTTCTGGCCTACCACCTCTCAATATCTCACTTGAGCTTGAATTACAACCATCTCTTCTGACCTACACTGATGGTCTAACTTGTAGGATCTTCTTTTCTTCACATCATTTTTTTCCTATGTGATTTCTCATCCCTTATTTTATTCTGCTACCTTGTTTAGCCCGCTGGTTCTGTGTCCTCTAGAAATCAAATCCAATCTTTTCACAGTTAAAAGCCAAAGGTCTACAAGCAAACTCAACCAGCAAAACATGACTGAACCAGTGGGAGCAAACAACTACTTCCATCAGGTGGCTCTCAAAGCATCTGTTGACGCCATACCCCCCTTGAATGAAGAGAATTTTTCTATATGGCAAGACAAAATGCTCATATTATTTAACCTCAAAGATATCAAGGAGGCCATCACTCGGAAATCTGGCCCAATTCCTTCAAAACAAGACCAAGAAATCTGAGCAATCATCCTATCAAAACTCAACTGTACAACACATGCCAACATAGTCAACTCCTCTAATATCACCTTGTCCAAACTCCTATGGGCCAATATCACTCAATGATTTGCGTCTTCAGAGACAGAAAACAGAGCTAGGGTGTTTAATCACTTTCTTCATTCTGAGTTCAATGAAAATTCCATTGAATGATTCATCACTGAAATGCAAAAGTCCATCACAAGAATGACGGAGGTTGGTATAGAATTACCAAAAGATATACTAGCATATCTTTTACTTTTCAAATTTCCCCCTATCCTTGAAAATCTGATACAGAAAATTATGCACATAGAGAGAAACCTGACAACAGAAGTTTTGTTCAATTAACTCACACAATATAATAAGGAGAGAAAGGCGCAATCAACTACCACCAAACCCTCAACAGATATTTCTCTTATTGCTACTAAGACCCAAGGAAATAAGAATGAAAAGAGGATCAAGATGAAATGCCAAGAGGGATACGTTAACCCTAACGCTCCCCACTCTGAATCTTCTTACTTTCATTTAAATCCTCAGATTGCTCCGGAGTGGTGGATGGAACAAAAGAATGATTGGAAAAACAAAACTAAAAGGAATCCTACAATTAATTATCAATCTATACTTACTCTATGGATTAATGCGGACAACACTCCCAATCTTCTTCTAGACTCAGGAGCAAATGTTCATATCTTTAACAATTTGAAATTCTTCTCAACCATCAGACTCCAGGATTAACTGGATGAAATCAAGACAGGCAAGCTAGAAGCTAATCTTAAGATACAAGGTACGGGAACGGTCAGGCTAGAATGGAGCAACTTGGTTATCACTCTTGAAGACTGCGCGTATGTTCCAGATATTTTTGTCAACTTATTTAGCCCCGGACTCCTAGCCAAGAAAGGCTGTTCTCTTTCTCAAGTTTGCGACAAATTCTTGGTGGTTTGCAACAACCATCTTGTACTGAAAGGCTTGATCCAAGATAATCTATTTGTTTTCAAAAGACCCTGATCCGCTGACCCACATCAAACTGTAAATCTTTCAAATTAACCTCCTAGTCCAACTCTTCCTCTTCTCAATATCCACCAGATGTACGTACACGCTTCTCTCTCCACTCTCAAGCCTCTGATAAAAGATCTCTACACCAATGAAGAAATCCACAATTTCCAATGGAACAGCTGTGTAAAGAGCAAAATTACAAGATTGCCGTTTTCCAGTTCCTCCACTCCTGCTAGTAAAACTCTAGATAGAATGCACCTCAATTTGGTTGGTCCAATCAGCCCTCAATCTAAGGCCGGTCATCAATATCTCCTCACTCTGGTCAATAAATAAACCAGCCAATTAGCAGCATTCACTCTTACATCCAAGGACAAAACACCTGAAACCATTGCCAGCATCCTTGAAACTGAATATAAAAGATTTAATTACTGCCCTTCCAAAATTTTCTCTGATAAAGGTACCAATTTTACCAATTCTACTCTCAAAGACTTTTCTAAGAAGAAACACATCAAACTTCTAACATCAGAACCCTACCACTCTCAACATAACGGGCAAGCAGAAAGGGCTAATAGAACTATAATAGAATCCGCTTGAGCTACCTTCTCTTCATCCCAATTGGCAAAGAATTACTGGCAAATTTTGGTTCGTAGTTGCTGCTTTATTCTCAACCAGATCCCAAGAGAAGGTATTCAATCTTCTCCCTGGGAACTTATGTTTGGTAAGAAACATCCCGCTAATTATTTAAAACCTGTAGGCTTGTCTGCTATTTATCTCACCAACCGACTTCAGAAAGGTTGGAAATTTGACAAAACAGGCCTTGAAGGAGTGCTGGTTGGATTTAATCCTACTTTCCACTCCTATCTGATCCTCAACTCACTTGGAGGAATTTTCAAAACTAAACATGTCAAATTTCTTAAAAACCAATTGAATGATTTTCCCTTCCTTGAGTCTCCTGGATTAGATATTTTCTCTCAACACCACTTAGAATCTAATGAGAACAAATTCTCTTCCATTGATAAGCAATATTTGATCCAAGAACCTGATTAAAAACCAATCCAATCCAACTTGGATCAAGATGAGGTTCACTCTTCCAACTCTCAAAGCTCTGAATCTCTTCCTATCCCCGCACCCAAACCACCAACTCAGGGGGTAAATCTAAGACCTAGACACAAAATTTGGAAACCCCAAACATACAGGTTTCATCACTACTACAAACCACCATCATACAAAGATTCCCAAAAGTGCCCTGAATGGCCTAAATGGAAAACAGAATCCAAAGAAGAACTCACCTCTATTGAAGCTCAAGAAGTCTGGGAAGAGTACTATGATGAACCTGATAATATCTTGAATACTACCTGGGTATTCAAAGTGAATGAAAATTGTCACAGCAAACCAGTTAAATACAAATCTTGTTTATGTGTTCAGGGGTTTAATCAAATCCAAGGTGTGGATTTTGACAAAACCTGGGCACCAACTGGAAAACTTGGATTGCTTTGACTTGCCCTCATCTATGGACTGAAGAACAAAATTTCTTTCACTGAATTTGATTTGAAGGGGGAATTTCTTCATTCTCCGCTGAAAGAAACAGTAATAATTAAAACCCCTGAGGGCTCTAGTCAAAAATTTCCCTATCTTGAATTAAAAAAATCCTTATATGGTCTTTGCCAATCTCCCAAAAACTGGTATGAGACTCTAACCGCTTGGATCAGATTTCAAGGCTTTCACAAATTGACAAGTGATCCCTGTTTATATCTCAATCCAAAATTGGTAGAGGTCATTTACTTTCATGTTTATGACCTCATCCTTGTAGGAAGATTGGAAAATTTTGCCACAAACTTCCTGAAAATATTCTCAAATTCAGCTTGCCACTCTCCAAATACTATCCTTGGTATGCTGATGGAGATTGAAGATGATAAGATTCTTCTGAGATAACCTAAAAATATTGATTGGGGACTAGAAGAATTGGGACTTACCAATTGTAAGAACATTAACTCTCCTCTCACTCAAAATTATCATCTTGAACCAGCCTCCAACAAAGATCACACGGAGTTTTCTCAGCTGAAAATCAACTACCAATCTGCGATCAGACTCTTGAACCATCTCTCTCAGTACACCATTCCCTATATATCTTTTGCCGTCTCAATTTTGGCTAGATTTAACGCTAAGCCTGGTCTGTCACATTGGAAGGAAGTGCGCAAGGTTTGGAAATTTCTAAAAGCAACAAGAAATCTAAAATTAGCGCTCAAGTACGATCCTTTAGAAGAAATTATATCTGGATATAGTGAAACCACGTGAGGAGATGGACCTACCCTTTGAAAGTATCAGAAAGGGTAAATTTTATTCCATTACGGTAGCCCAGTTATCTGGAACTCATCTAGACAGAAAAATATAACTTATTCCTTGACAGAATCAGAACTCAATGCGCTACTGGATTGCTATCTAAAACTGAAATGAATCACTCACCTCATTGGCAAAATCAACTCTTCTACTATGATCAAACCTGCTATTCATATAGATAATAAAGGTTTTGACAATAAAAAAAGAAAAATTTGGCTCTTACTCTAAATCCCGACACATTGATATCAAAACAAAAGGGTTATGTGAAGATTTCTCTCTTTTCAAATTCAATCTTATCCTTGTCCCTACCAAAAAGATGATAGCAGACCCTTTAACTAAGGCCACCTCAGTAGGCGCCCTTAAACTTCTACAACAAAGAATTTGCAGCAATCCTTCTGTTCCTTGAATTTCTCCTCTTACCAGTCACGGAGGGTTTTAACTTTCCCATCCATCCTCTCACTGCGCGCCCTCTCAGCCTTCACCCATAACGGGGAATCCCCAAATGCTGTGTCTCCTTCTCTCTTGGAAAAGACCGTATTTGCATCTCCTTTTCTGGACCTGAGTCTCTTTTCTCCATTTTCCTTTTTTTAATGTCTTTCTAGTCAAATTTATTCTTCTCATTTGTGCTTGTCTCTCAATATTTCCATTCAAAAAACAATTGCAAGTCCCTCAATAATGAGTCTCTGAGTGGTAAGACTCCAAATCTCCTACTCCACTCAAATACCTGATCTGACACTCCATTAAGTTCAGCCTGTCTCTGTTACTTCTGATCTTTCTGGCCTACCACCTCTCAATATCTCACTCAAGCTCAAATAACAAGAATCTCCTCTGACCTACACTGATGATCTAACTTGTAGGATCTTCTTTTCTTCACGTCATTTGTTTCCTATGTCATTTATCATCTCTTATTTTATTCTTCTACCTTGTTTAGCCTGCTGGTTCTGTGTCCTCTAGAAATCAAAGCCAATCTTTTCACGGTCAATTGGATTTTTTAGTGGACTTGCGGGGGGAGTATTGCTGAGGGGCCATTTAAAAAGAGTAAGAGGGGTGAAGGGATGAAGCAATAAAGCAATAAAGTGATGAAGCAATGTGACAAAAGCTGGGATGAAACAATAAAGAAATAAAGAAATGAGAGTTAGGATGTCATGAAAGCAGGGATGAAGCAATGAGAGGATGGATATGATGAAACCAATAAATTGATGGGAGTGATGAATCAATGGGAGCGTGAAAGTGGTGAGAGTGATGAAGTGATGAGGGCATGAGAGTTATTAAGTGATGAGAGCTATGAATCAAATTCTTCCAATGAGGTTGGAGGTAGGATTTTTGGATGAGGTTGGAGGTTGAACCAGGGGTGATGATGTGGAACAACATTTTGTTGAACGGCTGACAGCCTTTAAATACTTTATTTTAAAAATCCCATTTATTTTCAGTTAACTCTGACATTTCTGATGTGAAACAAGTGGTTTTTTGATTTTTAATGGTGGATTTGGGTTAAAAACTGTTAATTGAATGGTCAAAAGTTGATAAAGATCATCATATTGGAGGGACTAGGAACAGACTGAGTAACAACATGACGTGAGTTAAGGAATGAAAAGATAACAAAAGAAGAGATGAAGAACAATTAGAAGCTTGAATGAGATAAGATTGAAATCATACCAGACAGTCAAAGACTTGAGGAGTGAATTTGAATAGAGTCAAGTCTTGATTGAGTCATTGACAGTGATTTGGGGACATTGAGGATGTGACAATTTTGAGTTATGAAGTTAAGAATGAGGAAAGGGAAAATAGAAAGGAGATGTTGAGAATGAAGGAAAAGAAAAAGAAGTAAAGATGAAGTAGATATTGAGAAGAAACTAAGATGGTGGTTTGATCATGGAAATCTGAGAGGCAGTCCGCCCCGATGAGGTTCAGATGACAGGAGTGATTGGGTGAGGGGGAATCTCCCGGTGTATTCAGTTTGTCTGGGGACGCGCGGGTTACTACGTATCAGGATTAAGGGTGCTGCGCAGAGAGCGGCTCAGTGAATGATTTGACAATTGAGCGGGCTGCGCAGAGAGCCTCTCAGTGAATTATTTGACACCCCTCGTGGCTGGTGGATTTTGAGGTAATTGAAGTGAGGATTGATGACTTGGAGGAGTTAGGAGAGTTGAGTTTGGGGTAATGCTTTTGTTAGCCCATTGGCTATCATGCTTTCCCATGGTATGAGTTTGATCTCAAGGTTGTTAGCTTTTAGTTCCTCCCTAATTGCCTTTGTTTTTTATGTTGATGTGGCGGGTTTTGGAGTTGCAGCCAAACTTTTTTAACTTGTTGTCCAAACCTTTATTGTCAATTTGATGTATGCTTGGTTGAATGGGTTTTGTCCACATTTCTGATACCAGGCCTCTCATCCAAATGGCCTCAAGGAAAGACCCAACGAGAGGATTGAGTTCCGCCTTGGTGGTTGATTGAGTGAAGTTTCTTTGGCAATAGCTGATCCACGCAACAGGGGATCCAAATAGAAGAGTTAGATGCCTGGACTGGGAGTGCTGTTAAGTTGTGACATCTGTCCACTGGACACACGGGCGCGGGTCTCAGACAGACAGGGAGCAGTGTGGACGCTTCTAATCTCTCCATACTCTGAACTACTTCAAACCTTCACCGAGTTACTTAGTAGACCACTCGACAGGGATTCATGGGATGGTTTTCTCATAATGACGACCATCTTTACCTTATTCAACCTGAACCTATGACCTTCTCAATCATTTGTCCTCAGCTCTTCTTATCTTTTGTCCTCATCTTGATATCCTGCTCCGCGTCTGTCTGCCTGAGATCACCCATCTAGCCTTGTCTGCGTGCCCGGTGAGATACTCACAACTTTTTCCCATCTTAAATATTCCTTCTTTTCCTCGTGTTAAATGTTCTGGTTTCTTTCATGACTTATCCAGTCTCATCACCGTATCATTGTCACTATCACTCCTCACAAAGCCTCAACTTAATAAACCTCAGCTTCCCAACCTCAACTCTTTGAACACTCAACTCAACTGCCATGTGCCTGATGTTTGTTTCTGATTCTCAATCTCCTAGTTTCATACTTCTTGTTGATTCCCGTTGTTGTTTCATTTCCCAGTTTTCAGTATAATCAATCCTTCAATTTAATAAGGTTAAAAGCCAAAGGGCTCTCCCAAATCTCTCAAATCAATCGACGCACAACTGGGAAACGATGGCTGGCTCAATGTCCAAAGGATTCAGGCAGGCGATGTTGAAAACAGCTCTCAATACAATCCCTAGACTCAGTGAGGATAATTATGGCGTATGGAAAGACAAGATGGATGCTATCTTGGATGTTTGCGGATGCTCTTCAGCTATCAATGATGACTCTTTGGTTCTGGAATCTGATGTCAACAATGAAGTCAAACTATTAATCATTTACAGACTGGAACCTTCAACTCACAATAACATTGTCACTCCCAATAACAAGAACTCCGCCAAGCTTTTATGGAAAGCCATCATCAATAAGTATGCCTCTCTGCAAGCCTCAAACCAAGCTCGGATTTTCAACGACTTCCTCTACCTGTCATTTGCCCCGGAACAGATTGAAGAGTTCATAACCAAGTCCAAAGTCTGTCTTAAGAAGATTTCCAAAGTTGGTATCATCCTTCCTAATGATATCCTGGCATACCACCTTCTCTTCAAATTTCCCAAATCGATGAAAGACATCAAACGCCAAATAATGCACACTGATCAAGAATTATCCGTCGAATACGTACTGAACCATTTAACGCAATTAAACAACAAATCTCGAGCTCAGACAACGTGGGGAAATCAATCATCTCAAACAGAAGTGGCGTTGACCAATTCGTCCAACACTCCTAATACTCATGACAAATTGAAAGAACGATGGAGATGCACAGAAGGTTTCCATAACCCCAAAAAAGATAAGCATCACTCAGCAGACAATTGTTGGCACTTACACCCTGAAGTAGCTCCAGATTGGTGGCAAGAAGAACAAGCCAAGTGGAAATCTCGTAAAACCCAGACCAAATCAAATCCAACCACTCATTATCTAGCTTTGCTCTCTACATGGATTGATCACGGAGATCCTAAATCCAGATTCATTCTTGACAGCGGCGCTTCTACTCACATGATCAATGACAGCCGGTACTTTGTGGATATGGTACCATTCAATAAGGAATCGATTAAAACTGGCAAGGAGGGGGCGGAAATTGAGATCAAGGGCAAAGGCACAGCGCGGCTTATTTGGAGTGGATTCACTCTCGACCTGACTAATGTGCTCTATGTACCAAACCTGGTCATCAACCTGGTAAGTGCTGGAGCGCTTAATTGATCAGGATGCGAGTTGCAAGCGAGCAAAAATCGATTCAAAGTATCTAAAGACAGATGCAAAGTTTTTGATGGTTCGATAGTGGAAAACCTGTACACCTTGGAGACTCCAAAATTTGATCGAGGACTTCTCAAGGGTCGTTCGGCGAATGTAACTTGGACGGCATAAGAGGAATTAATGGAAATCTATCGCAATTACGGTCACGCCGCCATCTCAAGGTTAAAAGAGGTCACCAAACACATCCCCTCAAATGTAAAGGACAGCTTCGAGTGAATTCACTGCGTCAAGAGCAAGATAACCTAATTGGCGTTCAAAGGGACTTCTCCTAAGGCAACAAGAGTTTTTGAACGTATCCATCTCAACCTCATGGGGCCTCTCAAGCCTCAATCCAAGAGTGGCCATTGGTTCATACTTACACTAGTGGACAACATGTCAGGCTACATTGGAGCTTTTCCACTACACTCCAACAAAGAAACCGCGGAAATAATCATCAATTTGATTGAAAAAGAATTTAGACGCCAAGGATACTATCCATTGCAAGTCTGTTCTGATGGCGGTTCGGAATTTGTCAACCGAAAACTACAGGAGTTCTACAATAAAAACCATATATGCCAAGTCGTCTCGGAACCGTACCACCCCAAACACAACGGCAAGGCCGAACGAGCGAACCGGACGATTATAGAGTCAGCAAGAACTATCCTTAAGGACGCCCTCATACCAGCAAATATGTGGCACAAAGTAATCAAGTCCAGCACGCTTATGCTCAATCAGATAGCTAGGGATGATCATCCGGAATCCCTGTGGTCTCAAATACATGGGTATGCTCTACCACCATCTTATCTCAAACCCGTCGGAAGTCCATGCCTCTACCTGCTAACACAGCGAGTTCGAGGACTCAAATTCAAGGAGAAAGGGGAAGAGGGAATCCTTGTAGGCTTCAACCCTATTTTCCGCTCCTATTGTATTCTTACTAAATGATATTCTATCATTTGCTCGAAGAATGTACGATTTCTGAAAATGCCAACTCCGCAAAATTCAGTTCTAACAGTGCCCACTGATGACTGGATAGAAGGACCTCAACACAAGGACCCACGTGAAGGTCTCTGTCAAGAGGAAAACAACCAGAGGAACAATCCAGCTTTCACAGAGTACAGAGATGAGTCTGGAAGCGACTCAAGCTCTGACCCGGATGCCAACTCTTCCCCAAGTGATGAATCATTTGGCTCCAAGGATGCGGAATCGACCCCCCTTGTTCAGACTTCAATCAATGCACCTCATCCTCCTCAACCTCCTGCTACCGCGGTGACGCAATCAACAAGAACCCTCAGAGATTGGGCTACCATCAAACCTCCTCAACGTTATGGATTTTTCCATTATTACAAACCTAGAAGCTACGAAGACGCCGTCCGATGCAAAGAAAGCAAAAAATGGATTGAGGCACTGGACAGAGAGCTGGCTTCAATAGAATCCTTTGATGTATGGGAAGAATACAACGGACCTGAGCCATTGAATCCCCTTTGGACAACATGGATCTTCAAAATCAAGGAGAATTGTCATGGCAATCCGGTGAAGTTCAAGGCGAGGTTATGCGTACAGGGCTTCAATCAAATAGAAGGGATTGACTATTTCAAAACCTTTGCCCCGACAGGTAAACCATCTACTCTTTGCTTACTCCTGGTTTATGCTTTGAAATCATCGCAGAAAATTCGTCAGTTTGATGTCAAGAGCGCGTTCCTGCACTCTCCAATAGACAAGGAAGTAATTATCAGAACTCCCAAAGGTTCAAACAGATCGTCAAAATTTCTCAAGCTCAAAAAGTCGCTTTACGGACTAAAACAATCACCAAAGAACTGGTATGAAACATTGACTAATTGGTTCAAGGAGATTGGATTCTACAAATCAGCATGTGATCCATGTCTCTATCTGTTGAAGGACGGCAATTTGAGACTGTTCTTTCACGTAGATGACTTGATCCTAGTTGGTAATGGTCTAGATTTTGAGAAAAAATTCAAAGAAAAGTTCAGAGGGTTGACATGCCAGGATCCAAATACTATCCTTGGAATGAAGATAGAAGTGGAGGAGGACAGGATACTCCTCAGCCAACCCAACCACATCCAACACGGACTTGAAGAATTGGGACTAACCAAATCCAGAGACTCTTTGACGCCGCTTACACGCAACCTCCAACTCAAACCAGCCACTGATGAAGAACACTCGAAATTTAGGGCACTAAACATCAATTATCGGTCAGCAATAGGATTATTGAATCATATAGCGTGTTACACCCGACCGGACATTAGTTTCGCCTTCTCCAGTCTGGCGCGGTTCAACTTTAAACCCGGAATCACGCACTGGAACGAATTGAAGAAAACCTGGAAATATCTCAAATCGACTCAACACTAAAAACTCGAACTCAAACATGTCTCTCTCGCAGAGCCCCTGGAAGTTTTCTCATACGCGTCCTGGGCTGATGACCCTGGTACTCAAAAGTCACAAACGGGCTACTTGTGCACAGTATTTGGCAGCCTGGTAGCTTGGAACAGCTGCAAACAACGGAACATTACCTGGTCTTCTACCAATGCTGAACTGAATGCGCTAGTGGACTCTTATCACGAGGCCACATGGATCAAGGCACTAATGAACGATATCTTCAACCTCTCATTATCTGAAATACCCCTCAACATTGACAATAGCGAACTGGATGATAAAATTCGCAATTTCGGCTCAAACTCCAAAACCAGACACTTAGACTTAAATACTAAGGGAATGAGAGACAAGCTCCAAGCCCAGCGGATCAAAATTAACCTTGTGAAATCCACAAAAATGGTAGCGGATGCACTAACTAAGGCATCATTGCTACAAAGTATTGAACTTTGGCTTCCTTTCATCAACTCAAGTCTTTTGTGATTTTTTTTTGTTTGCTTATTTCTTTCATTTCTTGTAACTCTCAGTTGTAATATCTCTCCGGGCATGGTGGGGTGTTAAGTTGTGACATCTGTCCACTGGACACGCGGGCGCGGGTCTCAGACAGACAGGGATCAGTGTGGACGCTTCTAATCTCTCCATACTCTGAACTACTTCAAACCTTCACCGAGTTACTTAGTAGACCACTCGACAGGGATTCATGGGATGGTTTTCTCGTAATGACGACCATCTCGACCTTATTCAACCTGAACCTATGACCGTCTCAATCATTTGTCCTCAGCTCTTCTTATCTTTCGTCCTCATCTTGATATCCTGCTCCGCGTCTGTCTGCCTGAGATCACCCATCTAGCCTTGTCTGCGTGCCCGGTGAGATACTCACAACTTTTTCCCATCTTAAATATTCCTTCTTTTCCTCGTGTTAAATGTTCTGGTTTCTTTCATGACTTATCCAGTCTCATCACCGTATCATTGTCACTGTCACTCCTCACAAAGCCTCAACTTAATAAACCTCAGCTTCCCAACCTCAACTCTTTGAACACTCAACTCAACTGCCATGTGCCTGATGTTTGTTTCTGATTCTCAATCTCCTAGTTTCATACTTCTTGTTGATTCCCGTTGTTGTTTCAGTTCCCAGTTTTCATTATAATCAATCCTTCAATTTAACAAGTGCCTTGTTTTGAGGTCATTGTTCCAGGTGGCATTGCTGAAGAATTGAAGTTGTGTATCTCAATTTTTCACCTCCAGAACTAGGGAGAGAGACTTGGTGGCCTTCAGCTACTTCCAGCAACGCTTCACTTTGCGCCAGTGATTGATCCCGGGCTTTTTGCAGAATCAAGCTAAGCTTGAGACAGCATAACTGATGTCTGGTTGAGTCAGGCATGCAATTTAGTTCATCAAGAACACGGCCGATCTGTAGTTGATGTTGAGCGCTTTGAACTCCTTGTGTTCTTTGGCTGTGGCGGGTTGTAAATTAAAGTTTGAGGTCAGTGGTATGGAAGAAGGATGGCAATCAGTAAGTTTGCGCTCTTCAAGCCCGTGATAAATATGGTTGCGTTGAGAGAGAAAAATTTTGTTGTCAATTTTTGAGTATTTCATCCCCAGGATGGTGTTGGGATCGTGAGCTGATGAGTTTGGAAAGTTTTGCAGAAATTTTTCCTTGAAGTTGTTGCCAAGACTTACTAGAATCTCATCATTGACGTGGAAGAAGATCATGGATTGAAATTGAGGATTCAGGTAAAGACAGGGGTTGGAAGTTGACTGATGGAACCCCTGGCTGGAGAGCCAGGTAGTGAGAGTATTGAACCAGTTGAGAGGGGCTTGCTTGAGCCTGTATAGGGAATTTTTGAGCTTTAGGTATTTTGATTTTCTCTTTGATCCTTTAGGAGTTTTAATAATGACAAGTTCCTTGAGGGGAGCGTGCAGGAAAGCGCTCTTCACGGCAAATTGAGTAATGGGAAGGGAATGATACAGGTCGTAGAGTAAGGCAATTCTGAGAGAAGCTGCCTTGCCGGTTGGAGAGAAGGTATCTTGATATTCCAGGCCGTAAATCTGATCAAATCCTTGGACACACAGTCAACTTTTGTAAAATAGTGAATCTCCGTGACAATTGTCCTTGAGGCAGTAGACCCAAGTTGTGTTGAGAGGATTTGCGGGCTCAGGACCATTGTAGTCTTCCCAAACTTCCATCTTTTCAATTCCGCCCAGTTCCGCGTCCATTGAAAGGCCCCAATTTTTGTTATATTTACATTTCTTGGCCTGTTCAAAAGATTTTGGGACAAAATAGTGGTGATATCCGTAACAATCAGGTGGATTGAGCATCAAGCAATCATGTAGAATTCAAAACGGAATTAGTTTGTCGGCAACCTCCTGCAAAATATTAGATGATTGATCATCAGCAGACTCGACGGCTTCTGCTGAGGGTTAACTTTCATTTGCTCAAAGCACATCAAAATAATTGAGTCTCTTCCTCACACTCCTTTGCAGAAAGCCCTCCGGAAATCAACCCTCCTCTCAAAATCAATCTTCCCTTCTTAGACTCCAAACTGGCTCAGAGCATCTCCCCAGTCACAACCACCAATTCTCAATCAGTCAATCAATGTCAAGAGGAGGTTTGATTTCCGCAGGGCTTTCTGCAATGGGAGTGTGAGGAAGAGACTCAATTATTTTGATGTGCTTTGAGGAAATGATTGAGTTGTCTGGCTTGAGGATTCGATACGACAGGAGATTGGGATTTAATCCTACAAGAGTTCCCTCTAGTCCATGTTCTTTTAGCTTATCCCCGCGAGCCATCTTCAAGTTTAAGTACGCCACCTTGGAGCCTAAGGGATGGAAATAATCCAAGGTTAGGGTCTTGTTTGTGAAGGTTTTGTAGGGGGATTTCTTGTTTGGGCTTTTTGGAATTTGATTGAGAATGAGATTAGATGCCTTGGATACTTCGGCCCAGAGATTAAGTGGTAGTCTTGAAGATTGTAGGATGGTTCTGATAGATTCTACAACGGTCCAATTGGCACGTTCAACTCTTCCATTGTGTTCGTGATGGTAAGGTTCTGATACAATGTGTTGGATGGAATTTTCTTGAAAGAAGGAGTAGAGTTCTTGGGAGTTGAATTCTCCTCCACCATCAGTACAGATGGTGGCGGGAAAGCAGCCTTTTTTTTGTTTCTCAAATCTAAGAATGGATACAATTTGAGGACAAGCGTCAGATTTGGAACTTAGGGGAATAGCAGACAGATACCCAGAATGGCTATCAATGATGGTCATGATATACCTCATCCTGTTGCAGGATTCCGGATTAATTGGACCCATAAAATCAATGTGAAGCTTCTCAAAAGGTTTGGAGGCCGGGTTTGCTTTAGTGTTGAAAGGGCTTTTGGTGATCTTTGAGAATACGCAGTTGGAGCATTGGAAGTTGTAAATCAGGAAGTGGGGAATTTCAGGATACACATTTCTCAGTTGGTGAGGACTAGCGTGACCAAGTGATTGATGAAGATAGATAAGTTTGTCGTAATCAATAGTTTTTTGAGTGAGATAACTGATCTTTGAATTGTTTCCAATTGAGTGAGGGAGGTTGAGAGCGAAGAGGTTGTCTTGGATGAAGCCTTTGAAAGCAAGAGTTCTGTTGTGGTGGACTTTGAAGGAGTTGCCATGAGCTGAAACCAAGAATTGTTTTTCCGATACCAGGACTCCAGGACTGATGATATTAATGACAAGATTGGGGACAACGAGGCAGTTGGAGAGTTGGATGAGGGAATTTCTCCAGGCAAGAACCACTTTGCCTTTCCCTTTGATAGGGAGATTAGCTCCATCTTTTCCAGTGCTGAGGTGTTCTCCGTCTCAATCTTGTAAGGAAGTGAAGTATTTAGTGGAGTTGAAAATGTGACATGAGGCTCCGGAGTCATGGATGATGCAATGGTTGGCATTCACCTTTTTGATCCATGTGGTTAAGAGGGCATGGTAGTGGGTGACTTGGTTGCTTTTGGGCTTCTTCTGAGCTCTCCATTTTTCTTGAGCTTCTTTCCACCAGTCAGGGGCTAAGTGCTCATGCTTATGCAAGCATTGTATTTTGGGATGGTTGGTAAAGTTGGGATTATGATATCCTAATCAACATATTTTAAGTTTGGAGGTAGGAGTTTTGGAACTGTTGGTTATGAGTGCGGTTTCTCTGACAGGAGTCTTGGTGAGTTTTTATTTGGATTTGTTGTCAAGCTGCATCAAGTGATTTAGAAATAATTTGACCGTGATCTCCTTGTCTGAGTGCATAATTTGCTGACGGAGAAAGTGAAGTGAATTGGGAAATTTTGAAAGGACTAGGTACGCCAAGATGTCTGAAGGAAGTTCAATGCCAACGTCAAGAATTTTCTTGAGAGAAACCTTGATTTCTGTGATAAAGGAAGTGATGGATTTAGGTTTGAAAGGATGGTATAGAAAGTCATTGAAGACTTGGGCTTGGTTTGCAGTTTGAGAAGACGCAAATCTTTCCTTGATTGTTTTCCATAGGCCTTTAGCCGAATTGATGTTGTTGGGGTTCACTAAATTTTTGTGCGTGATAGAGTCAATTTTGGAAAGAATGATTACTTGAGTTTCAAGGTTGTTGGTGGGGCTAAGATTTTTAGTGTCGTCGTCGAGGATTTGTTTGGTACCTTTAAATTTGAGTAGAATGGTTATCTTGTCTTTCCAAATTGAGTAGTTTTTGTCTGTCAGATTTGGGACAGCTTTGAGAGCAGCCTTGAACATGATTTTTTGGAAGCTGTCCATGTTGCCAGGTCCCTCCATAGTATTGAGAAGTTAGATAGTCGTGCAATTTGGCTTTTAACCATGTTAATTGAATGGGTAAAAGTTGATAAAGATCATCATATTGGAGGGACTAGGAAAAGACTGAGTAAAAACATGACGTGAGTTAAGGAATGAAAAGATAACAAAAGAAGCAATGAAGAACAATTAGAAGCTTGAATGAGATAAGATTGAAATCATACCAGAATATTGAAGACTTAAGGAGTGAATTTGAATTGAGTCAAGTCGTGATTGAGTTGTTGACAGTGATTCAGAAAATTTGAGGATGTGACAATTTTGAGTTATGAATTTGAGAATGAGGAAAGGGAAAATAGGAAGGAGATGTTGAGAATAAAGGAAAAGAAAAAGAAGTAAAGATGAAGTAGAGATTGAGAAGAAACTAAGATGGTGGTTTGATCATGGAAAGCTGAGAGGCAGTCCGCCCCAATGAGGTTCAGATGACAGGAGTGATTGGGTGAGGGGGAATCCCCCAGTTTATTCAGTTTTTCTGGGGACGCGCGGGTTACTACGTATCAGGATTGAGCGGGCTGCGCAGAGAGCCGCTCAGTAAATGATTTGAAAATTTAGCGGGATCGCAGAGAGCCGCTGAGTGAATGATTTGACAAAAACTTCCATTAAAAATTGGTGGGTTTTCTTAACTTTGATACAATCTTTTAATTATTAGTTTTTTGAAAAGGGTGATGTTAAATTCACAGATCCAACCTTGTGGTAGTCGTGTAGGGCCCTACAGTACGTGGTTGGATTCATAGAAGGCATTTGGTATGATTGTTACGATAGGGGAATCAACTTGACGGTTCTTTGCTGCTCAAGATTGTCTGGTAGAATCCAAAGCCTTAGACTTCAAGGATAAAGGCGGACAATCCAGCTCAGATTGGGGGTGACCATGGTAAATCAAAACCTTGAAATCAGAGCTCAAACAAAGCTCCCCAGTATGATTTCAAGACCCAATTCAGTTTTTGAAGTCAGTGGAGAGAGCTCTTGATTGGCTCAAAGATCAAAGATGACAGTTTAATCTTGGAACTTGAGCCAAAAACCCAGATCTTGGAATTTGGAGCAAGGTCAAAACCACTATAGCAAAGCATTTTGTATTAGTTCAATAGTTGGATTCTTTTTTTTATGGTATTTTCAACAGATAATATTGAGCAAAGGCAATAAATCAGTTTGTTTCCCAGCGGTTATCACAAGAGTTAAATAGATAATTACTAAATAAGAATACTACTTCAGATTTTATCTTTGAAGATATGAGTCTTGAAAATTGTTTTTTATTTTTTTTTTTTGAATTTGATCAGAAAAAAGATAGTCCTCATTGTCATTAAATTATTGTGTCAATTGCTTCAAAATGTTTTTTCAATGGAGAAATGTGGTGAAAAATTGGAGAATGTTTTCAATGAGAGTATTATATACAGTGCAAGATTGTGTTTGATTCAGAATTCCCCGTTTAAAAAGATGAAATAAAATAAACAAATAAAACAAAGTTTTTCAGCTTTCAGAATGAATGCGAGTATGGAAAAAGACTGTTGAATTATTTAAAATAAATTTTGCATTTTTTTTGTAATAAATGGGAAAATCAGGAGAATCCTGTGGTGCAAATAATTATGAAAAATTGTTGGTAGAATATATAAATTGTTTGTAGAATATATAAATTGGATTATCAATTTTTAGAAACATGACAAGAACAGAAGGAAATTTTTTGATTATTGGAAGAAAAGAAATGAGAGAGAAAATTTTTAGGATGAATTTTCAAGGACCTTTCAATAAGGTTTGTTTGTTTTCAGTAATTGAAATTTTCCCATAATGAGTAGTTGATATCTTCTGATTGATCAAAACAAAATTGGAGCTATCTGATTGAAGCCAATGTCCATAATTTTTAGGGAAATGCATTTTTTTTGAATTTTTGAAAGATTTTAAAGATTGTAGATTTCAGACTTTAACAATAGCTTTTTTTTTTGTAGAGGAGGGCCCTATTGTTTCTTTCAATATGACTAAGGAAAATATTGAGCATATGATTAAAAAAAATCTTGACCAATGAAGCCCTGCTGTTTCATACAGTCCCTAAGAAAATTTTAAGTTAAAGCTCAATGTAGTGAAAATTTATATTTTGAGTCACAGTTAGATTTTTTGTGATTAATGAAGATTTATAGAAATTTTTATTGCTTACATAGATTTGCACTTGAATTAATTTATGAATTCACAGCTATTTATTCATGTTTGAAACTGAAGAAACCCAACAGACATGTTTTAAGCTGGCAGATTGCCATCCAGGAATGGAGGGGTTCCATGAAACTAGTTCAAAGGGAAGGATTGATACATAAGAATGCAGATGGTTTATCACTTTGGGCACTACCCAATGACATCAATAACTCTGCTTAAAACCCTGAGGATACTGTGGATAAATTGCCTATCAAGGCTATATCAATGAGAAATTTGGAACAAAGATTCTGTGATTCTATGTTTGAATCCTATTCTCAACAACAAAAATGCCTCATTAATAGTAGAAATTCTGCCATAAAAAACTAATACGCAGTACCTGATTGAAGGGCTAGATGAAGAATGGAAGTAGTAACTACTTGATGGTAGATTTTTGCTTTTGGGTGGTTTGTTATATCAAAAGTAAGCTCACTGCTTTTCCATAATATTGACAAAACATGAACATGCAGATTTATTGATGAGTGAATTCCATGACAACATCTTCTCAGGAACTCTATCTAAAGAAGGAACAAAAGGCAGAATTAAGAAGATATCTTGGTGTCCAGGTTGGAGAAACACTGTCCCTGAATACTGTGATTCTTGTGAGAGATGCCAAAATTCCAACAGGCCCCCAGGAAAGAGGTATGGACTATTACAATCCATGGAAGAACCAAAGGCAAGATGGTCCCAAATCAATATGAAATTTGTGTCTGGGCTACCACCAGGAGGGAAAGATAATCATAATTGTGTACTAGTAGCAGTTGATAGATTCTCTAAGAGAGTTAGGTTCCTACCATGTTACAAGGATATTTCTGCAATGGATATAGCTCTATTATTATGGAACATAATTGTAAGTGACATAGGCTGTCCACAGAACATAATTAGTGGCAGAGATCCCAAGTTTACTTCTGAGTTCTGGAAAAGTTTATTTGACATACTAGAAACAAAATTATATTTCTCAACAGCCTACCACCCACAGACAGATGATCTGGCTGAAAGAATGATACAAACCTTGGAAGACATGATAAGGAGTTATTTTGCATACAGAATTGATTTCAAAGACAATGATGGCTATATGCATGATTGGGTATCACTTTTGCTGGCTTTGGAATTTGCATATAACTCTAGTAACCATTCTGCCACCAAGATTTTGCCTTTTTGAACTGGAAAGAGGTTGGATTACTCATATGCCTCAGGATATTCTCCTTAGCAAGAGTATAGTACTTCACCCCTCTGCTGATTAATTCAGAGAAATGATGATTAGGGCTGAGGAATTTGCAAGAAAATGCGTTAAAGAAGCAGTGGAATACAGCAAGAATAGATGGGATAAAACTGACAAGAATCATGACATCAAATTTGGAGACATGATATTAATTTCAACCTCAATTTTTCCAATATTACAGGACATAGGAGACTCAAGTACTCATTTGTTGGACCATTTGTTGTGAAGGCTTTGCATGGGGAAAATGCGGTAGAAGTAATTCTGAGCAAAGAATTTGAAAGGAATCATCCATCATTCCCAATCAGTCTAGTAAAGAAGTTCATACAACCTAAGGAGAAATTTCCACTGAGAGAGACCCCTGTAGTTCTAATCACACCTCTAGAGGGAATTAAGGATGAATTACCTAACAAAATATTGAACCATAAGATCATTAGGAAAGATGGTAATGTGTTAGACTCTTTCTAGTAAGATTTAAGATCAAGTTAGCCAATAGTAATTTTTGGCTAGAGGCTAAAGAAATTAAAAACTCTGAAATAGTATTGAGGAAATATGAAGCTCCTAAGAGGGGTAAAAATTCCTCTGAAGAGTAATTTTCTTTTGGTGGTAGGGAGTGTCAGCCACAAGACAATGGGACTTTTCCAAATGTGTGCAAAATTCATATGCCTTGCTGGTATAGTGTTTAAGTAATTGCCTCAACCTCCATTTACTGACATTGACGTCACTGGTTCAACCCACCATAGAGCCAAGAATGAAAATTGATTAAGAATTTCACAATTATACAATAAATTTTGATAATCTTTTATAATATTTTATAAGTATGTTTTTATGAGTATTGAATATAGAATTAGAACCTTGATAATATGTATTATCAAGATGGGAAACCAATATAACTTTAAACTGAGTTATGAGGACTCAGATGCGTCCCAACTATTGATATATAACTTCCCAATAAGTTCCCTTCCTTTGGGGACATGCTACAGTAATTAATCTAATCTATACTCTCCACTCTGTATAAACCAATCACATAAACTTAATATTATCCCCCTGGGGATGTGATTATACTTGGATAAACTCTCCTGAGCCTTGAGAGCGTCTACTCAGAGGGCCCTGAGCTTAGTTTTAGATATAACTTTTGGGGCATGTAAATAGGACCCTTTACATTTAAAATCCCCCCCAATGAGTACTAGTACCCTATTTCTCATTTGGAAGGATGTGATGGGGTTCTGAACCCTTGAGGAAGAAACCAACAAGAGACTAGCACTCCCCTGATATTTCCTTGACTCCCCTGAGGGCTCCTGTTACCTTAAAAGAGGAGGATCTTCACCCTATAGCCCCTTCCTAACCAGTTACATATCATTCTTTTTGTAAAAGAATATGGCAAGAGTTAACAAGCCCATTAAACTTAGTATGAAGAGGAGATTGACTGGGGCTATAAACTTTAGTATTATAATAAATTAATAATCTTATTGGCAACTCCAATTTTGAGGGGAAGGTCTGAATTGGAGTAGTAACCCTTGTGTGTTACTACTATAAAGGGTGTGAGCTTATTTATAAGCAAAGCTCCTTTTAGCTTCATTTATTTGGAGCCAGGACCATTGCCTTTTGTAAAGGCTTAAGGTGAGGCTTTTTTACTCATAATACCTTGGTATTGTTCAAGTTTGTGAGTATTTAGCTGTTGTTTGAGTTATTTTATTCAAAAAGACTGTGATATTGTTTTTGTCTTATTTTTGCAGGTTTAACCATGGCTAACTATAGCAGTAGATGTTAAATCCCTGACAAGTATGGTGGGAAAAAGGGATCAAGGAGTGGTATAACAGGCTCAAGAATCCAACCAAATGAATTCTTCTTCACCCAGAAAGGCTATTTTTGGTGATAAGGATAAGGCCAAAGAGGGTTGGATCAAGGATTTGAGTATGGAGGCTAAAGTATCAAAGGGCAATCATAGATATACCCTGGATAAGATGCTCAGATAAAGGGGAAGGGCCCACAGATCATTTATTTCTCTAAAATGATGGATGAGTTGATTGATGCATCATTGATTATGGGGAAAAAGGCAGGGGAGAGCCCCTCCTTTTTTGGGCAAGAGACCCTGTAAACTCTTTAAAATGGGATAACACAATTGAGAGCAGAATTTTTTTTTTGATGAGATAGAAAATCCAGAAATATAATTGAATGAAAATTACATAAAGAAAAATTAAGGAGTAAAAAAGAAAATTTGAAAAAAAGAAACAGGGCTGCAGTGATGAGTGGCAGCGCCCAGTTGCTGACAGGCATCTGCAAGTTTGCAAAGGCTGTGACAAATTTCAACAGCTTCTGCAACTGATGACGCAAGGGGCGGTCCCATTGGCAAATGGGGGAGATGGATTGGCAAGGTTTTTGGGTGGTAGGATGATGAGATGGAGGAGGAGGAGGTATCAGTGAATGCTGGATGGGATTGGGAGGATTGATCAAAGGGTGATGGTCTTGATGACTGGTCTCAATGATCTGAACAAAAAAGTCATTATTGGTCCAATTTTCAAAGTAGGCCTCATCCTTGAGTGCATCCAAGACTTCTTATAGGTTTTAATCATTGTTGGGAAGCTGGATGAGGTTATTGGGTGGGATGGGAGTTAGTCTGATGGATCAATTGGTGGGTTTTTGTTGTTGATGATCAGGTTGTAGGTTGGATTAAGGGATGAGGATGGCATTTCCAGATAAACCACTTGGTTTGAGGTGTTGCATGTAATTGTAATCCAAGTCATTGTAGTGGATATGGAAGGCTGAAGCTAGTTTGAGGTTAGATCTGGGGGGTTGATGAGGAGGGTCTCTGACAATATGGGAGGAGGTCACTCATTGATGATCAACAACAATTGGGGGATAAACAGGAGGCTTGATGAGGGTGGAAGGTGATGGGTTAGGATGGAGGGTGTACTACCATCCGTGCAAACTTGGTCAAACAAAATCAGGCACCAAGCCCAAAAAGGAGGGATTGAACACAAGCCCTGGGGACTTTAACACCCCAAGGGAACTTCCTAGACTGCTAGGACAGGGACAAGTTTGATGAACAGAAAAAAGAATGGAAGATTTGCCAACACAGAAGGATTTTTTTTTTGCTTGATGGATAGAGAAAAATTCATCAAAAAAAATTAAAAATTTCCCTGTTAAATGAGGTGTCCCAAATTGGTCACCACAATGGTTTGATAGCCATGAGTATTTTTTCATGCCTTCCAGCGTCTGAAACACTCCTTCCAATTTTCAACATTTTGTCCATGATATTTTTTCTGAAATTTGAGAAAAGTATGGTTGGTCACCAAGACCAGACTGATTTGATTTCAAAAAGAGAAGAATAATTATGAGAATTCATGACAAAAAACTAATGAAATGAAATGAGAAAAAAAAACAGAGGGCTAATCTGGCTGAGATTAGAAAGGCAGTGATCAAATTTGGGTAAGGGAGATCAGCCAGAGTAGGCAGAGACAAGCTGAATGAAAATCATCAATAACTTCCGCAAGGCGCTGATTTTATGTTGATTGATGATTTTATGAATGTGTTATTACGGTGATAAAACTGGCTTCCTGTGTAGTACAATTGGGTTTGGCTTAAGAGATGTTAAATTGAGGATAGGAAATGGGAGTTGAGTTGATGGACAGTTTTTGTGTATTGGTTGTTGGTTGTGTTGTCCTCCCTGTTGTCTTGGTATTTCAGATTTGTTTTGAAGATTGAGGTGTCCGCGCAGGACACTGAGAGAAATTGGTCACTTGTGAGATGTAGAAGAATCAAGACAACAGAAACTGAATAAAATATAGAGACTGAAAAGGAAAATCTGCAAGAAAGAACAGAAAAGTGTAAGACTTGGATTCCAAAATTAGATTCCAACAGCCCCGCTCAACTCATTAATCAATGAAACAGAGAACTAAATGCATTTAAAAGCCAATTTATAGCAGTTTTATTTCAGCCTTGGTCAAAGCATCCGCAGTAATCAATAGAGAAGGGCTTAGTTTGAGTTCAATCAGGCCATTCTCATAGTTGTTTCAAATAATTTTGATCTTGATATCAATATGGTTTGCTTTTGAGATGGAGCTAAACTTTTTTATTTTGTCATCTAGTCCTTTATTGTCAATGAGATGAAGAGGACATTGGAACTTAGTTTGATAGATTATGAGATTGAGATGAAATTCCTTACAACTGAAAACCAGCAGACTATGGACAGGAGTTAGAAAATTTGAAGGCCATACATAAGACACCCAAGAAGGAGAAAAAAAAAGAAGACAAAAAGGTTAGAGTTATTTAATGAAAAGAAAAGAGATCAGATGGCACAAGGTTGATAGAGTCAAGGCGGCATGGATGGATGGCTGCAGGCGGCGGAGCTAGGTTTTCAGGGGTGTTGGTCAGGATTATCTTGAGGATCAGGCTCTTACCAGGCATGGATCCATGGATGATGAGACTTGATTAGACAAGGGTTGTTGGAGTAGTTGAACCGGGTTGTGAGGAGTGTTGAGTTGGGATGAGTTGCAAATTGAGAGGAGGGGAGCAAGCCATAGACAGAGAGGAGTCAAGCAGTAGAGATGAGAGGGGGATAGAAGTGAATAGAAGACCAATGAAAACAGGAAGAAGGCAAAGAAAATAGAAGAAGCACAAGAATCCAAAGTAAAAGAGAAAGAGCTCCCACGGTTAATCTCATTGAGTGAGAGACCCAAACCTGGTCACAAGAAGGGTTCCCTGGGTGGCACAAGACATGTCACAGGGAATTTTCCCAGTACGCAAAACTACTGAGATTGTGACAGAGGATAAAATAGATTCATAGTCAAATTCAATTCTTTCTTGACAATAGATCTCTTTGATGAGTTGCTGCAACCAGCAAGCTTCTAGGTGGCAGCTGGATAGAGCCACACACTCAGATTTGGTGGATGAGTGTGTGATGTTCTGTTTTCTGCTGCTTGTCCAGTATAATGGGCTCCCTTTGAAGGAAAAAATGAAGCTTCTTTCAGATATCCTTGTCACGGGATCATCACTGCATGTGCCTTTTATAAATCAAATGAGTTGGTCTGAGATTGATTGATTTCCTAGGTTAAGGCTTAAGTCTTTGGTGTGAGATAGATACTTCAACACGTGGAAAACTTTGTTCCAGTGACTTAAACCTGGTTTTTCACAGTTTTTTGCTAGGCTGGATACAGAAAAGCTGATTTCCAGACAAGCAAGACCAGTAATGAAGTTCAACCAACTGATTGGAGAGCAATAACTGACATTCAAGTGTAAGAATTTTTGGTGGTTTTCATCATTTTCTGGCGGTAGGTAAAGGCCTGGAGTGAGAGGAGTGGACACTGCTCTGCAATTGATCATGTTCATTTTCTCAGACCTTTCTCAATGTGGAGAGGTAATGACAATTGAATTATTCTATACTTGCCAGCAACCTTCAATCTTAGTAGAGTATTGGGTTTGTGTGCTGATGAATTTTTTGAGTTTGGCAAGAAAGGCCTCTTTGAAGAGATCAATGTCACTGGCCACCAGCCAATTTTGAACGTGAAAGAAGACAGCTGAGCTCCTGTCATGCCCAATGTATAGTCATGGGTCACATTTCAATTCAGTGAATCCCTGTGATTTGATCCAGTCACTAAAATGCGCTACCAGTTTTGAGGAGCTTGTTTCAGTCCATATAAGGACTTCTTGAGTCGCAGGTATTTGGATCTGCAATTGCAAACAAATGGAGGTTTTATGAAAACTTGCTTGTCAAGTTTGTAATGCAAGAAAGCGCTGTGGAAACTTTTGGGGTGCAACACCCCAGAAGTTGTCCTCAAGTTCCGGAAGTTATTGATCAAAGCGTCTGTAAGGAGATTGGATGCAGCCGTTCAAGAGAGAGAGAGGGAGAGAGAGAGAGAAATAATAAGATAGATGAATTCCTTCCTTTCCAATCCAATCCAATCCAATGCCGTAAAAAGTGATATCCTAGAGTGCAGTCCAGTCCGTCAAGTGAAGTCTTCCCCCTCTACAACCCAGAGTTGAGAGCAAAGTATTTAAGTCCTCCCTCTCAACCCTAACCTAAGTACAACCACAAGTAAGCAAGAATGATGAAATACAACCCCTAAGCACAGAATCCTAGCCCAATCCTACCCCTCCATCCCTTGCCCCATAACCCATGCCCCTCAATATCAACGTACGCCCAGCTTGCCTGCCCGCGCCCGTCCGCCCAACAACCCGTTCCAGGTATCCGCGTACCCGCGTGACCCAATCCGCGCGTCTTGCAATGCGCGGTCCGCCTGGTCCGCGCAAGCCGTCCAATCCGCGCAAGCTTTCCGATCCATGCAAGCCTTCCGACCCAAGCAAGCTTTCCAATCCACGCAAGCCTTCTGATCCGCACAAGCTTTCCAATCCGCGCAAGCCTTCTGATCCGCGCAAGCCTTCTGATCCGCGCAAGCCTTCCGATCCGCGCAAGCTTTCTGATCCGCGCAAGCCTTCCAATCCGCGCAAGCTTTCCGATCCGCGCAAGCTTTCTGGTCCGCGCGATCCGTCGTCTCCCGTCTCCAGGTGCAGAGCCCAACCCAACCGCTGCTGGGCCTACCTGACTGCTGCTGAGCCCGCAGCGCGGCTAGCTGCGACAAGGCCCTTCCCATTGCTGAGCGCGCCTCCTGCAGCCCTTTCCTGACTCGCGTCCATAAAAAGAGCACCACATCCCCCCCCAACTTGAGTTCTGTCCCCAGAGATCTCCCACCATCTCACCTTCCGTAGTTATCCTTTCTCCTTTGTATTTAGCGCCTATACACAAAAAAAAAGACATACGTTGTGCGTGATTGAGTAGCCTTTGGGCTTGTGAGTCCCTGAGCAAGAATAAGGAATATCCGCGCCTTGGAGAGAGAAGATCAGCGCCAGTGAGAATTTGGAAAAGGTGAGAAATCCGCGCCAGTGAGAGTCTGAAGGTGAGAAATCTGCGCCAGTGAGAGTCTGAAGGTGAGAAATCCGCGCCAGTGAGAGTATCCGCAAGAGTACATGGGTAGACAGAAAAGGAAGAATGAATAGATAAGAAGGAACAAGAGATTTTTTTTTTTTTTTGAGCCCGCGTCCTGCGTCCCAACTCCAACCTTCCACCCCCTGCTAGCTCCCCCCCAACTTTGCCGCTGTCCTCAGCCAACCGCGCCCCACCCATCGCCAGATCCGCGGAGCTTTTCCTCAACCAATCCCGCAGGGACCTTGTTTGCAAATTGTTGTCCCAGACCGACTAGGTGCACCTCCCGCCGCCAAGACCCTCCTGCATCCTTTGAAATTTGAGCCCATCCGCGCGCAAAACCCAAACAAAAGGCAACACCCCCAGACGTCCTTACAACAACCCGCCGTGGAGGAGGAAAGAGGCTTTGAAACCCTTTCAATCCAAGCTCTCTTCTTCCCCACCCTGTCCACACAACATCCTTTGCCCTTTGCCCTTCTTGCGGCCTTGTTCTCCCCTCCGGAGATCTCTGACCGCTCCCTGCTTGCCAGACCGCGCGTGACCACTTGACCCTTCCGCTCCGCCCCACCGTCTGTCCATTCCGCGCCCGTCGTTTCCATCGCTGCCACTACCCTTTCCAAATGCGCGCTCCCTGCCACCAAAGAGGTCCAGCTCGGGTCGTGATTCTTCAACGCGTGGTCCGTCTCTTCCGCCGCCGCGTGTACCTTCTTTGCAAGATCCGTCCGCCGCTTGCCAATTCCCAGTCCGCACGGAGCATCCATTTCCCGTTCCGTTGTCCTCACCCGCTTCCTGTCAGTAGGCCGCACCGGTTCCATCAAGTCCCGCTTCCCCAACACGTTCTTAGCCCCCACTGGGGAAACCAATTCCGCGTTTGAATCCACTTTCTGGTCCCTTTTTCCTGTCCGCCAATGGTCGTCGTCCTCCCCATTTGCGCACATGCGGGGCGCAGATGCGCTGGGAGACTGAATACTCTCCAGATAGGCCTCAAGGCCCCTTGCCACCTCTGCAAGTTCGCTAGCCCAAGAGATGGTTGCCAGTGGTGGGGCCGGAACATACTCTGCCCTGTAGTACTCCAGTTCTGCGTAGTCCACTTCCGCTAGCAACTGGGTCCCGTCGCGCGTGCCTGCCTTGTAACCCAATTCTGCGGATGGCTTGAGATTGCCCTTCCGAAAGCGAGAACCGCGCCTCCCCCATCTTTCCAGCATGTCCTCCTTCAGTTCTGGCCAATCCAGGTTCAGGTAGCCATCCATCTCCTCCACATCCCGACGCGCTTCCACGTCCTTGATGAACAGGACAACATGGCGCGCCTTCTCAAAATCCGAAACGCCTTCAGAGTCCGCAATTGTTTCATACCGCGAGATGAATTGCTCCACTTCCGCAATGTTGAGTCGAATATGCGGGTAAATCCATGGGGTAGCGCGGAAGCCGTGGGAGGAGGAAGGAAGAGAAGCGGCTGTTGGTAGCATCCTTGAGTACCTTCGAGAGACTTTGACAAAAGATCTTTCCCGGCCAGACCCCCAGATGTGGAAACTTTTGGGGTGCAACACCCCAGAAGTTGTCCTCAAGTTCCAGAAGTTATTGATCAAAGTGTCTGTAAGGAGATTGGATGCAGCCGTTCAAGAGAGAGAGAGGGAGAGAGAGAGAGAAATAATAAGATAGATGAATTCCTTCCTTTCCAATCCAATCCAATCCGATGCCGTAAAAAGTGATATCCTAGAGTGCAGTCCAGTCCGTCAAGTGAAGTCTTCCCCCTCTACAACCCAGAGTTGAGAGCAAAGTATTTAAGTCCTCCCTCTCAACCCTAACCTAAGTACAACCACAAGTAAGCAAGAATGATGAAATACAACCCCTAAGCAGAGAACCCTAGCCCAATCCTACCCCTCCATCCCTTGCCCCATAACCCATGCCCCTCAATATCAACGTACGCCCAGCTTGCCTGCCCGCGCCTGTCCGCCCAACAACCCGTTCCAGGTATCCGCGTACCCGCGTGACCCAATCCGCGCGTCTTGCAATGCGCGGTCCGCCTGGTCCGCGCGAGCCGTCCAATCCGCGCAAGCTTTCCAATCCACGCAAGCCTTCTGACCCAAGCAAGCTTTCCAATCCACGCAAGCTTTCCACTCTGCGCAAGCCTTCTGATCCGCGCAAGCCTTCTGATCCGCGCAAGCCTTCCAATCCGCGCAAGCTTTCCAATCCGCGCAAGCCTTCCAATCCGCGCAAGCTTTCCAATCCGCGCAAGCTTTCTGGTCCGCGCAATCCGTCGTCTCCCGTCTCCAGGTGCAGAGCCCAACCCAACTGCTGCTGGGCCTACCTGACTGCTGCTGAGCCCGCAGCGCGGCTAGCTGCGACAAGGCCCTTCCCATTGCTGAGCGCGCCTCCTGCAGCCCTTTCCTGACTCGCGTCCATAAAAAGAGCACCAAAGCGCCCTTTACATCAAGTTGTAATAGCTTTAGACCTCTGTCAGCAGCATAAGTTAGGACCGCACGTAGAGAAGCCACTTTACCTGTGGGTGCGTATTTTTCATGGTAATCAAGACCGTATCTCTGACCAAATCCCTGAACACATATTTGGGTTTTGTAGGTTTCAGGTTCACCATGTGGATTTTGTTTGATATTGAAAATGGGAACTGTGTTCAGACGGTTAGTGACCCCATAATTTTCTACTTCCTCCCAGATGCCTTGATCTTTAATTGTGGAAAATTCTTTAGCTTTGGATTCTTTCCAGTGCAAGATGTGCATAAATTCTTCAATACTCTTGGGTATCTTATCTGAGGAGAATCCATATCAATCCGGTTTAGAGAGTTTGTTTTGATCTTGTAATGTGGGTCACAGATTGCGCTCAACCAAAAATTCACAAAGAGAGCTTTTGTTCCTTTCAATCTCTGAGGTCCCACTCTGTGATTCATCTTTGATTTTGCAGATCTCTTGGGAAGTAGAGTTCTTGGGGGGAAGTGACCAAGAGAAGTTTAGGAGATTCTATAGGATTGTCTTTGTTGGAAATTTTGATAGGTTTTTCATTGTTGAAGATGACGTGGTTTGTATCAATTATTTTCCCAGTAGAGTTGATTAATTTTTAAGAGATAAGATGTGTATTGAAACCAATTAGGATCCCTGATGCTCCTTTTTCACCTAGCTTGGACCGTATGTTGGTGTGATTGAGCTTGTAGGTGAGAGAGGTGCCTATGGGTTTTATATAGCCTTTTGGCAGATCTTTCCCGTGCATCTTCACCCAAGGTTAGTCTTCATCCTTTTGCTTTGGGATTTGGTTTAGCATGAGACAGAATCCTTTAATTACCTCATGCCAACAGGTTTTTGGAAGTTCCAAGTTGGAGATGGTGGCTCTTGAAGCCTCAATCACTGTTCTTTTAGATTGCTCAAACCTGCTGTTGTGTTGTGAGTGGTACGGTTTTCTGACTATTTGATTGATCTGGTCTGTTCAATAGTAGGTTTGAAGTTGGGAATTCACAAACTCCCCACCTCTGTTGGAGAAAACTTCCTTGGGGTATAAATTTGTCTTTCAATGTTGGTTTTCAATGATGAAAATGATCACATTGGCCAAATCACTTTTTTCTTTGAGTGGAAAACTTTCCAGGTATCCAGAGTAGGAGTTGACTAGATTTAAGATATATCTGAATCCTGTTGAATTGCTGAAATAAAATAAATGGTTTAAGAACAAAGAGGGCTACGCCATTATTGATATCAGTTGGAAATCAAAGAAAGAACTTTTGAAGACAAAGAGATCAATAAAGAAAACCAACATCTGACAACAGGTTTAGACTTGATGTTTGACAATGACTAAGTTGGAGATGTTTGATGGCATAAAGGAAAGAAAGTTGAGAAAAAGATAGAGAGGTTCTTTTAGAATAAGGATACGTCAAAGATTAGATTTGAGAGTATAGACACAACGGTGATGTGTGACAGTCTTACCAGTCATTTTATTGATGAACTAGATACAGAAGAGTTGAAATTTGGTTTGACAGATAAAGATGTTTAAGAAAAAGATAAGAAACCAATAGAAAAGAAAAAAAAGAAAAGAGAAAGAAAAGAGTTGATAAGTAAAAGTTGAAGTTAAGAGTTTTCAAAGTGAGAATGATCAGCGTTGGTAGTTGATAGTTTGATGGTGAGTTGATCAATTTTTATATTGAAAGAGGTTGATTGGATGATCTTGTTGTTATTGGAGGACCGTCTGTCCTCTTCTCACTCCCCAAGATAGACTTAGGAAAAAGAAAGAAAAAGATGACATAGGAGTGAAATGTGAAGGAAAATTGTGACAGTCAAGCAGAGTGCAGATGAGTGCATGGAATGGTGTAAATTATTTGACACCCCCAGTGACTGGTAAGATTGAGCAATTAAAAGAAGGATTGATTAATTGAAGAAGTAAGGAAAGATAGGGAAGAGATAGGGCCTTAGTGAGTCTGTTGGCCTTCATTTCAGGAGCTTGTATTAATTCAATGGAAAGATTTCCCAGTTTGAGTTCTTCACAAAGAGCTTTTGTTTTGATGTCAATGTGACAAGTTTTGGAGTTGCATCCAAACTTTTTTAGCTTGTCATCAAGACCTTTTTTATCAATAAAGTGACAACTTGGTTCTATTTCTTTCTTCCAGAGTTTGGCCAGAAGACCTCTCATTCATATGGCTTCAAGAAAGGCATTGACTAGGGAATTGAGTTCTGCTTCTGTTGTTGAATTTGTGACGTTTTTCTGTCTTTAGCTGCTCCAAGAGATGAGTAAATTAAAAAGGAGAGAAAGATTCCCAGATTGAGAACGTCTAGTTTCTTTATTTTCACTCCAGGTTGCGTTGCTGTAACATTGGATCTGAGTGTTGGAATTGTGTACTTGAAGCGTAAGTTTCAAATCTTTTGTTGCTTTAAGATATTTCCAGCATTTTTTTACCTCTCTCCAGTGACAAATCCCAGGTTTCTTGCAGAATCTAGCAAGACTAGAAATTGAAAAACTAAGGTCCGGACAGGTTAGGCAAGCGATATAGTTAATTAGAAAGACGGCAGATCTGTAGTTGATGTTTAGGGCTTTAAATTCTTCATTTTCTTCATTGGAGGCCGGAGTCAAATTGACATTGGCGGTTAAGGGAACAGAAAAGGGCTTGCAATCTATCATTTTCTGTTCTTCCAAAACGTGTTCAATGTGTTTAGGTTGTGAGAGCAAAATTTTATTATTGTGTTGTTTGTATTTCATTCCAAGAATAGTGTTGGGATCATGGTGACTTGAATTAGGAAATTGTTTTAAGAATTTGTCCTGAAATTTATTTCCAAGTCCAACAAGGATAAGATCATCTACATGAAAGAAAAGAACGGAATTGGAGCTAGAATGGATGTATAAGCAGGGATCAGATATGGATTTGTGAAATCCTTGTTTGTGGATCCATGAAGTGAGTGTGTTGAACCAATTGGCGGGAGCTTGCTTTAAACCGTAAAGAGATTTTCAAAGGATAAGAAATTCCGATTTTCTTTCTGAGCCTTTGGGTCTTTTTATGATTACTTTATCAGTTAAGAGTGCATGGAGAAAAGAACTTTTAACATCAAATTGAGTGATAGGAAGAGAATAAAAAATACCAAACAAAAGGGCAATAAGTAGAGAGGCGGCTTTTCTGGTGGGAGAAAATTTATCTTGATAGTCCAATTCATAAATTTGATTGAACCCTTGAACACATAGTTGAATTTTGTAGACAAGTTGATCTCTGTGTCAGTTATCCTTTAAAAAACATACCCAAGTAGTATTGAGCGGATTTTCCAGTTCTGGAACATCATAATCCTCCCATACTTCCAGAGATTCAATACCGTTGAGCTCAATGTCCATGGAGTTGTCCCACTTGAGAGAGTTGGAGCATCTTTTTGCCTGTTTTTAGGATTTGGGAACTTAATAATGATGATACCCATATTGTTGAGGTGGATTTAAAGTTGATATGTCTCAAAGAGTATATCCAGCTACAGGTTGTTGCGCGAGCTTTTCAGAAAATTTGAATTCTGAGTTGACTGATGGAGTGTCAGGAAAATCAGGAAAAGGAGCAGAAGGAGATAGTTGGTCTTCAGTTGGTGAATTGGTGGAGTAATCATTGACTGGAGGAATGATAGGAGAATGTTCATTAGAGAGAATAGGCGGGTTGTAATCAATTTTGAGATGCTGTGAGTTTTCTGTTGGGTTTGAAATAGAGGGATACTACGAAATATTGTTGTTTTTGAGAGTTTTAACGTTTTTGGATGAGATAATGGAGTTTTCAGGTTTTAAAATACGATAAGAAAGAAAATTGGGGTTGTAACCCAAAAGGGTACCAGGGAGTCCTCAATCTTTGAAATTTTTGCCGCAATTGACTTTGTAATTGAGATATACAACCTTAGACCCTATTGGGTAAAAATAATTGGTAGGGAGTGATTTCCCAGAAAAGATCTGATACAGAGTAGGGAAGTTGGGAGATTTAGGAATTTGGTTTAAGGCAAGACAAGCTGACTTAGGAACTTCTTCCTAACAATTAAGAGGAAGCTTAGAGCTTCAAAGAGTAGCAAGAATGGATTCAGTAATAGTTCTGTTGGCTCTTTCAATTTTTCTGTTATGTTTGTGATGGTACAGTTCAGGGATAAGATGCTGGATAGAGTTGGTCTTGAAGAAGTCCTTGATTTTGGATGAGGTGAATTTGCCACCACCATCAGTGCAAATTGTTGCAGGGTATCTGTTTTGTTTTTGTTTTTCATGGTTAAGAATTGTTTTTATTTGTTGGCACACGTCTGATTTATACTGAAGAGGGATGGCAGAGATATACCCCGACTGATTATCTATAATGGACAGTATGTAATTCATATTGTTTCTCACAGATGCAGAAATAGGACCAATTAAATCTAGATGAAGTTGTTTGAAAGGTTTTGAAGAGGGATTTGAAGAATTCTTGAAAGATGATTTGGTGATTTTGGAGAACACACAGTCCTCACATTGGAAACTTGAGAGCATATTAGTTTGGATAGAAGAAATAAGCTTTTTGAGACGATACGGACTGGCATGTCCAAAAGATTGGTGAATATGTTTGATTTTATCAAGAATTGGTTCCTTAAGCAAAAGATGACAAAATTTGTTGTTATTTCCTATGAGTGAAGGGGGATTGAGGATAAAAAGATTTTCTCTGATGAATTCCAAGAAGGCTGGTTTTGAGTGGGACATGAGAGAAAATTGATTGCAAAAGGAGGATAGCGAGTATTGTTTTGAAGAGATTAATTTTCCAGGACTGATTAAATTTACTACAAGGTGGGGAACAAATAAGCAGTTAGTGAGCGTAACTACGGAGTTTTTCCAACTGAGTTTTACGGTTCCTTTTCCTTTGATAGAAAGTTTAGCGTTTTCCTTTCCAGTGTTTATGAAGTCATTGCCAGCACATTCTTCAAGATAACTAAAGAAATCTGGCGATTTGAACATATGGAGGGAAGCACCAGAGTTGAGAATGATTCAATTGAGCGGATTTATTTCTTGAACCCAAGTAGTAAGAAGAGCTACGTAGTGAGCAACTTCTTTGGTTTTAGGGTTGGAATTAAGTTGAGCTCCCCAGTTTTCTTGGGATTCCTTCGACCAATTGGGCGCCAGATGCTCGTGAAGATGCCAACATTTTTCAGCGCCGTGATCAGGAGATTGGGGATTGTGGTATCCTTTCTTGCATCTAAGTTCTCTAGGAACCTGCTTCTTGGAAGGTTGAGATGAAATAAGTGCTTTATTGCTGATTTTTGTTTCTTTTTATTTAACCTTGGTTTCATTGTCTAGTTGGACAAGATGATTAAGCACAAGATCCATAGTGACTATCTTTTCCAAATGCATAATCTGTTGATGGAGAGAGTGAATAGAAGGAGGAAATTTAAAGAGAATGAGATAGGAGAGGATGTCATCTGGAAGGTTGATTCCCACATCTACCATTTTCTTCAAGGATATCTTGGTTTCTGTGATGAAAAGATTGATGTATTTGGGTTTGAATTGTTGGTAAAGAAATTTGTTAAAGACTTGGCCTCAATTTGAGGTTTGGGAGGAAGCAAAAAGTTCTTTGATAGTTTTCCAGAGAAGCCTAGCCGAGGAGATATTTTCCGGGTTGACCACATTGTCATGAGCGACAGAATTGATGCAAGAAAGGAGAATTACTTGGGTTTCCATGTGTAAAATATAAAAAGAGCTTTAGCTCTAATGAGATGCAAGGATTAAAGAATGAGTGAAAGGGGCTTGTAACGTCAAGTGTAACGGACCTGAGATCAGGAGGAAAAGGACTCTCTGGTTGATGTGTTGGCTGAACAGATGATGAATTCCACTTGAGAGCACCATGTTTTATATAGACTAAATGCATGATTGACCAACAAGTGGTTGAGTACAAAATGAATAAGGCAAAATTAAAATAGGCAGTTTAAGTGACATGGTAAGTGAAATTTTATGCTTGGACAGTCTGACAATCACTACTAAGAACACAGACTAGTTATATTTTAACCTTTATTTTAATACTTCAATAACAACAATAATATAAATCAAATCAATCCAATCAATGATACTTCAAACTCCAGTGAAAGTCACATTTATATAAACTCAAATTCTAATAAAATATTGTCATTAGAGTTGAGATTTTTAGAATTATCCTCTGAGGCCTCCTTGACTCCTTCAAGTTCCAGCAGCATTGTCATCTTTTCCTTCCATATAGAATAGTTTTCATACAAAAGAATAGGTACGGCCTTGAGCGCGGATTTAAGAATGATTTGTCAAAAACCATTGTTGCTAGATCCCTCCATGGAAAGATTAGATTACATTAGTTGGATGGATGTTTGGCTTTTAACCTTGTTGAATTTCTGGGATAAAATAAATGGTTTAAGAACAAAGAGGGCTACGCCATTATTGATATCAGTTGGAAATCAAAGAAAGAACTTTTGAAGACAAAGAGATCAATAAAGAAAACCAACATCTGACAACAGGTTTAGACTTGAAGTTTGAAAATGACTAAGTTGGAGATGTTTTATGGCATAAATGAAAGAAAGTTGAGAAAAAGATATAGAGTTTCTTTTAGAAGAAGGAGATTTCAAATATTAGATTTGAGAGTAGAGACACAATGTTGATGGGTGACAGTCTTTCCAGTCAGGTTATTGATGAACTAGATACGGAAGAGTTGAAATTTGGTTTGACGGATCAAGGTTTTTGAGAAAAAGATAAGAAACCAAGAGAAAAGAAAAAAAATATAAGAGAAAGAAAAGAGTTGATAAGTAAAAGTTGAAGTAAAGAATCTTCAAAGTGAGAATGATTGGGGTTGGTAGTTGATAGTTTGATGGTGAGTTGATCGATTGTTATATTGAAAGAGGTTGATTGGATGATCTTTTTGTTATTGGAGGACCTTCCATCCTCTTCTCACTCCCCAAGATAGACTTAGGAAAAAGAAAGAAAAAGATGAAATAGGAGTGAAATGTAAAGGAAAATTGTGACAGTCAAGCGGAGTGCGGATGAGTGCACAGAATGGTGTAAATTATTTGACAAATCCTCCTTTTGAGATTGGATTTATTGGTCTAACTAGATCCAGGTGTATTTTATCAAAACATTTTGAGGCAGTGGGCTGGTGAAGGGAGAATGGCCTTTGAGTAATTTTGTCCTTGTCACAGCTTAGAAATTTGAATGCATCTTTATCAGCAGAGGGAATGGTATATTTCAAAAATTTCTCCATTCTTCCTCAACTGGCATGTCCCAACAAACAATGAAGATTCATAAGTTTGGCTGGATATTAGTAGCAATTTCTGGCTTCAGACATCATGTCTATCACAAACAGGTTTTTTCTAATAGTACCTGATAAGAGATTCTGTCTGTCTTTTTGTAGTTTGAAGGTACTTGGTTTGCAATTTGAGTTGACATTTAGCAAGGCGCCTTTTATCATGAGATCTCCTAGAGATATGAGATTGACTGTTGACTTTGTAACCAATACAGCTTCTGATAGAACAATAAAAAAGTCCTTGGTAGCTAGCGCAGCCTCTCTGGTTCCCTTCATGGTGTTTGCAGCATCATGCTTGCCGGTTAAGTTCATGTTGCGTCCGTCAATAAGTTGAATTTGGTTGAATTTATCCTTTTTGGTGATCATATTTACCAAGCATCCAAAGTCAAGAATGTACTGATTGGGGGGTTCTTCTGTTTTGACACTCATGCGGCAAAAGAAGGAATAGAAATGAGCCTTGTCTGATTTTTTCTGTTTGGATTTCTTCCCGCAATTGTGATGATTTGACAGTTTGAGCTCAAGAAACTTGAACCAAAAGGAACTAGCTGAGTGTGAGGTAACGGCTGGGTTGTGTTTGCCATTCTTGCACCTGGGGCCACAATACAAGGCTATGTTAATATTGTGTTCTGACTTCTCCTCTGCCCCTGTCTCAGTAGTTATGTGAACTGAGACAATTTCATGTGACATTTTGGCAACACCCAGGGACTTCTCACTCTATGAGCTGACCCGGGTGGACTTCTTGCAATCTCTCCTTTTATTCTCTGTTCTCTTTTCTTTCAATTCCTCTATTTTCCCTTTCTTTTATTGATCTATCTTCCTTCCATCTCTCTTTCTTCACATCTCATCTATAACTCCTGACTCTTGAACTGTCTATGACTCAATCTACTCTTCCCAATTCTCCTGACTCTTGAACCGTCTATGACTTGATCTACTCTTCCCAATTCTCCTGACTCTTGAACCGTCTATGACTCAATCTACTCTTCCCAATTTGCCATTCTCTCCAACTCAACACAACTTAACTTCTTCAACCATTCTTGTCTAATCAAGTATCATCTTCCATGGATATATGTCTGGTAAGAGACTAATCCTCAAGATCACTCTAACTCAACATCTCTGACAGACTAGTTTCATTGCTTGTAGTCATACATCTATGCCATCTCGACTCTGTCAACTTTGATTCTGCCTACATCCTGTGCCTTCTGATCTCTTTCATACCCATCAAATAACTCTGAGCTGTTGGTCTTCTTATTCTTACTCCTTCTCATGTTTCCATGTCTGCTTTTCATGTTTTCTAGCCTTTTTCCATAGTCTGCTGGTTTTCAGTTCTAAGAAATTACATCAAAATCTTATCACGGTGTAAGACTCCAAACGGTGCTAAGCCGTGGCAGTTCTGTGGAGGGGAAAGGTGCTGTTTAGGCTGCCCTCCTAGGAGTTACAATAATATTTTAATGTAACCGGAATCAAGGTCCAGAACCTTATGGATGAGAAATCAAACTAAGAGAAGAGGATAAGAGTTGTCGGTAGCGATGGAAACAACACTATCTGAGACAAGATGGTGCAGGGAAAGACTTGAACAAATAAGTCAAGGTTTGTTCAGAGTTCAATAGAACAAGGCAGTTGTAAGTAACAACGCCCACAAGCTAATAACTCTGGTCGTCAGCAGCTGATTAGGAAAGATCAACTCAATCCCAACCAACCTCCAGGTTCTCAATAAACCTGCCCAACTCTCCGCAATCAAGCGCTTGAAGGGTACCAGATAACTGTGGGAGGCTGAACAAAACAAAAGCAATTTGTTTATGAAGCTCTAGAAGCAAATCAATAACAAATTTGAGCAAGAATATCTCAACACTTCTCAAGGAACTCAAGAATAGCGTGGCGAAATTCAACCTCAAAGAAGAAGGGAGGTATAACACTCCAGGTTTTAAGCTTAATAAAACCTCTTCAATCAAACGTGATTGGCTCCAGAAAGATGATCAAGGGAGATCAAGACCAGTATGGTCGGAAAAAGGGATCAGAGTGGTATAACACACTCAAGAATTCAGGCAGACGGGAATTCTTCTTCAACCAGCAAGGCTATTGGTTGGTGATAAGGATCAAGGTCACAAAGGACTGAGTTTGAGTATGGAGGCTCAAAGGATCAAGGGGCAATCATAGATATACCCGGATAATTTGCTCAGATAAGTGGGGAAGGATGCCCACGGATAAATTGCTTATGATGATAGGATGGTGGGATGATAGGGTGATCTGATGATATGCTCCCCATGCTCGGCCAAAAGGCAGGGGAGAGCCCCTCCTTATATGGGCAGGAGGCCCTGTTAGACTATATACAACGGATTCTACAAATAGAGCGGAAAAGGGAAGGCAACCATGTGGTCACTCGCGTTGGTCAAGGATCTGCCAAATGCTTGCGGGTGCGGTCGGGATGGATTCAGTAGATCATGAATGAGCGTCGCGCGACGGTAGCAATGAGGAGATTGGGAGGCGCAACGACAAAGATGAAGACACGCAACAAACAAAGATGAGGACGTTCTATAACAAAGGCGGAGATGAGAAGCAACACGGATAAAGGACGCGCGACGCGCGCGGATGAAGGGAGCGCGGCGCGGCGCGGCGCGGCGCAGCGCGCGACGCGGATAATGGAAGCGCATCGCGGCGCGGCGCGGCGCGCGCGCGGGTAAATAATAGTTGGATGAGCTTGAGGATAAGTTGTTCAGCCGGGCGGTACGTTTGCGCAACAGTTTATGGATTGAGGTCTTGAGGCAGCCAGGGTGTCCAGGATGGGGCACCACATCTCTCCCCAACTTACAGACTGTCCCTAGTCTGCCCCCGAGTTTGATGCCATAGAAAGAAAAGAAAGGAGAGACAGATGATTGAAACCAAAGAATGGCCATTTTGATCTTGAGAGTGGTTGAAGAGTTGAGGAAAATATCTTGATTCTTCCAAATGAACCCTAGAAGCGGCAGGAATAGAACAAGGAGGGCGTCCCAGGTGCTCACATATGTGGCATACAGTAGAGTTTTACAACAAAAACGCAGCAAGTGACCCTGGTGGTGCACAATTGGGAGGACTTACTTGTACCCCAAATTGCCTCCACTGCAGCCCATATTCCTTCATACCAAAATCACCAAAAACGGATTTGCAATTCGGATCTAGTTTAGACTCATTGCGGAGATTTGAACCGGAACTGAGAGAAGATTGATCAGACTTAAAAGTAGAAGGAAAAGGAGACACAACAGATCCAGAGAGAGAAGGAGATGGAGGAGAAATATTTTTGGATTTTTCTATTTTGATATGTTTTTGTTTTTTAATATTCTTGAGCTCAGAAGAGAATGATGAAAGGGATGAAAAATAAGCCTGTGGGATGGGAGTTGACCCTTGAGTTGCAGTCTGAGGCTGAAAAGAACTACAATCATTGGTAGGATCAACTATTCCCCTAAAAAATGAGAGGAACTAGAGTTATCCTTCTGCTTTCCCTTAAAAGATGATTTGGGAGAATGACCAGGAAAATCTCTTTCCCAACAACCAGAATCCAAAGAGCAAAGAGGAACTTCAATTTTTCTGCCATCAGCATCAGGGAGAAGAATTCTCTCCCCAACTTGATCAGAAAACATCAGGGTTGCACCAAAGTCCATTAAGAAGGGTTGTCCCAAGATCATAGGACTGTCCAAACGAGTAATCCAGAAATGGCAGGTTCCAACAATATTTCGACCAATCCTGACCGGTACATCTTCAGCAATACCAACCAGTTCACAAGCTTGATTTCCTATCCCATATACTGCAGAGTTGAAGCTGACCCTAGGACTAAGTTTGAGCTTGCAGGCCATAGCATCCAAGATTAAGTTAAGCTGAGATCCAGAATCCACAAGAGGAGAAACAGTTTTAGCTGAGTCACCAAGATAACAAGGAAGAAAGCCAAGGGGACAGGAATAAAGATTGGATTCTATAGAAGGACTGGTTCCACCAGAGTCCTCCATTAAAGTTCCAGAGGAGACTTTGAGTTCTTCAGGGCCAATTTCCACACGTCGACAAGAGACCCATTTCTTCATTCCTTCAGCAACCGATGGAGAGATTGATAGGAGTTCAGCCACAGATAGATCAGGAATTTTGAGATCAGAAATTTTCTTTAATACTCCCTCCACAGCATTGGGGTGATCCTTGGAGATGCCTCTTTCAAATCAAACTTTGGGCTGGGTGGGGGGAGGAAGTTCAGGTGACGCAGAATCTAAGATAGGATTAGAAGGTTGAGGTGAGGGAGAAGGATCAGGGTGATCTGGGAACCTTTCCATGAGTGGTTCCTTTTTTACCTCCATGTCTTCTACATCAGAGGAAGGAGGCTCAAGTGTTGATCGACGTTTAACGGGTTTTCAAAGGATTGAAGTTGGCAAGGAGGGAGCCTTATGAGGTTTAGGTTCCTCATGTTGTTTCCTGGCTGGATCAGATTGATAAGTAGTCCCAGCAAGACTAGAGGAAGAAATAGCTGGAGGATACCAAGGTTGGAGGGTACCACAGGATGATCGAAATTCAAAGGAAGCAAGAGACGCTTTCACAGGAGGTGATGGCTGGTAAGAGGCCACCACATGTCGGATAGGACGAGACGAGTCAAAAGGGATTAGGGAACCATTAGGGAGGAAGTAATTGTTTCCCCTCTGCTCTACCAACTTTTCCTTTAAGTCCTTCTGAAGTTCTTGACATCGTCCGGTTCCATGGCCTTCCCTATGACAGTAGTAACAGACCAGAGTTGATTTGGGGACAGAAGAAGGAGTTTTAGGAGTAGCTAGTGAAGAAATCTTTTGATCTATTTTGTTCTCAAAGGCTCTAAGTAACTTGGTGATTTCATCTATAGTAGTAGGTTCCCAATTGGAATTAGGATCTGCTTTAGGCCTACGATCTGCCTCCATTTTGATCATAATATCGTTTGACTCTTTAAAAGAAGGAGCATGGACTGGTTCAGTAGTTCTAGGCTTTTCAAAGGTAAGAGCAGTTTGACCTTTCATGACTTTATCCACAGTACTCCTAAGGGTAAGAAAAACAGGAAGCATGAATCGATTATCCCTGGTAGTAATCATGGATCCAGATTTGACCAGTTCTTCTTTAATCCTTTCCTGCACAGCCGACGAAAAAGATTGGAAGAACTTTGCTCAAATTTTGTCCACTGTGTCAATGTGATCGTTTCGGATAAGATAGTTTTGAATGGGATCCCAAGACTTTCTAAAAATCTGATAGTCAGAGGCTGAAGAAATACCACCATTGGAGATCCACTGAGAAACCAGAGCATCCAAATCCTTCAGAGTAAACCTAGCCACATCTATTTTACCCCAGTATGCCAACATAGCCTCCCTGAGAAGCGTCCAGTTGTGGGATTTGAATCCCTCAAAAGACTCGATTACCTCCATAACTTCATCTGAGGAGATAAAGAATTGCAACTGATAAGCCATATCGAATTCACTAGCTCCATCTACTTCAGCAGCCATTTCGTAGGAGTCCAAGAATCGCTCAACATTTGTACCGTTGAAGCCTAAGTTCTTGTTCTGGGGTTTGATCTTTACCATCTTAGGTCGAACAGAGCTGGTTGGAGTAGCGGGAGATGCCATATCAAATAACAGAGTTCCTAGGGGGTCCAAAGAGCAGATTTCCAAAGTGGCTCACGAGTGTGGCAAGAGTAGGGTTTCGCCAAAAACGACAAGTATCTTGCCAGAGCGGTGCACAAATTGGGAGGACTTACTTCTGGACCAAGCTGCCTCCACGGATCGGAAAAAAGAACAAACAGAAAAAGACAGAGAAATTGGATAGGATTTCGGAGTTGATTCTTCAAGTTGGGACTGTAAATCCCAAGGTTGCTGGTTCAATTCCCGGCCCGGGGGACCAAATGTAAGACTCCAAACGGTGCTAAGCCGTGGCAGTTCTGTGGAGGGGAAAGGTGCTGTTTAGGCTGCCCTCCTAGGAGTTACAATAATATTTTAATGTAACCGGAATCAAGGTCCAGAACCTTATGGATGAGAAATCAAACTAAGAGAAGAGGATAAGAGTTGTCGGTAGCGATGGAAACAACACTATCTGAGACAAGATGGTGCAGGGAAAGACTTGAAAAAATAAGTCAAGGTTTGTTCAGAGTTCAATAGAACCAGGCAGTTGTAAGTAACAACGCCCACAAGCTAATAACTCTGGTCGTCAGCAGCTGATTAGGAAAGATCAACTCAATCCCAACCAACCTCCAGGTTCTCAATGAACCTGCCCAACTCTCCGCAATCAAGCGCTTGAAGGGTACCAGATAACTGTGGGAGGCTGAACAAAACAAAAGCAATTTGTTTATGAAGCTCTAGAAGCAAATCAATAACAAATTTGAGCAAGAATATCTTGACACTTCTCAAGGAACTCAAGAATAGCGTGGCAAAATTCAACCTCAAAGAAGAAGGGAGGTATAACACTCCAGGTTTTACGCTTAATAAAACCTCTTCAATCAAACGTGATTGGCTCCAGAAAGATGATCAAGGGAGATCAAGACCAGTATGGTCAGAAAAAGGGATCAGAGTGGTATAACACACTCAAGAATTCAGGCAGAAAGGAATTCTTCTTCAACCAGCAAGGCTATTGGTTGGTGATAAGGATCAAGGTCACAAAGGACTGAGTTTGAGTATGGAGGCTCAAAGGATCAAGGGGCAATCATAGATATACCCGGATAATTTGCTCAGATAAGTGGGGAAGGATGCCCACGGATAAATTGCTTATGATGATAGGATGGTGGGATGATAGGGTGATCTGATGCTCCTCCAAAAGGCAGGGGAGAGCCCCTCCTTATATGGGCAGGAGGCCCTGTTAGACTATATACAACGGATTCTACAAATAGAGCGGAAAAGGGAAGGCAACCATGTGGTCACTCGCGTTGGTCAAGGATCTGCCAAATGCTTGCGGGTGCGGTCGGGATGGATTCAGTAGATCATGGATGAGCGCCGCGCGACGGTAGCAATGAGGAGATTGGGAGGCGCAACAACAAAGATGAAGACACGCAACAAACAAAGATGAGGACGTTCTATAACAACGGCGGAGATGAGAAGCAACACGGATAAAAGACGCGCGACGCGCGCGGATGAAAGGAGCGCGGCGCGGCGCGGCGCGCGACGCGGATAATGGAAGCGCATCGCGGCGCGGCGCGGCGCGCGCGCGCGGGTAAATAATAGTTGGATGAGCCTGAGGATAAGTTGTTCAGCCGGGCGGTACGTTTGCGCAACAGTTTATGAATTGAGGTCTTAAGGCGGCCAGGGTGTCCAGGATGGGGCACCACAACGGTTAAAAGCCAAAAACAACCCTACGCTATCAAAAATGAACAAACCAGCGGGAGCCAATGATTATTTTCACCAGGTTGCGCTCAAGGCCTCTGTCAATGCTATTCCCTTACTCAACAAGGACAATTACTCCATGTGGCAAGACAAGATGATGATGCTGTTTGATCTCAAAGATATCAAAGATGTCATGACTGTAAATGTGGGAAAACTATCTCTAAAACAAGATCAAGAAATCCAAGCAATCATTCTATCTAAACTTAAAAGCACCAGCCATTCTAATGTAGTCAAAGCCTCAAATATAACATCTTCAAAACTACTCTGGGCCAAGATCACCCGCAGATTTGCCTCATCTGAAACCTCCAATAGAGCTCGTATATTCAATCAATTCCTACATGCTCCATTCAATTAACACACTATTGAAGGATTCATAAAAGACATTCAAAAATCTCTCACTTGTATGGCCAATGTAGGAATAGAATTACCAAATGATATACTGGCGTATCTAATACTATTTAAATTTCCACCCTCTCTAGAGAATTTGAAACAACAAATCATGCACTGCAAGAAGCTAATCACTTTAGATGTTTTGTTCAACCACTTAGATCAGTACAACAATGAGCGCAAGGCACAACACAAGATTTGCAAATCTACCCCAGACGTCTCTTTAGTAAAAATCAAGAATAAACCAGATAAGGAACGCAGGAAGGTTTGCATTAAGTGCAAAGAAGGCTTCCACAACCCAAATGCACCACACCCCAAATCTTCCCGCTTTCATCTCCATCCTCAAATTGCCCCTGAATGGTGGGTTGAACAGCAAAATGAGTGTAATAACAGAACCAAGAAAACACCCACCATTAACTACCATGCCTTACTCACCCTCTGGATCAATGCAGACAACACACCTAACCTCCTCCTAGACTCTGGCGCAAACATACATATATTTAAAAATCTGAAATATTTTACCTCTATCAATCTAGAGGATGAGTCAGAAGAAGTCAAGACAGGCAATTTAGAAGCCAATCTTAAGATATGGGGAACAGGCACTTTTTGACTTGAGTGGAAAGAATCCATCATCATGCTTGAAGAATGTATGTATGTTCCCAAAATTGTAGTTAATTTGATCAGTCCCAGTCTCCTGGCAAAAAAGGGATGTAGTCTCTCACAAAAACAAGATCAATTCCACATCACTTGGGGTGAAGAGATGGTTCTTAAAGTTTTAATCCAAGATAATCTATTTTTGATTGAGAAGCCCTAAAATGCTGGAAATAATTTATTTGTCAATCTTTTGAGTCAATCTGCAACCAATTCATCCATCAAGACCCAATCACTATCCAATCTCCACAAGATGTATGGACACGCATCAATCTCTATGATTAAAACTCTGCTCCTGGATCCCTACTTGAAAGACAAATTAGACAAGTTTCAGTGTGATGGATGTGTAACAAGCAAAATCACAAGGTCTCCATTCTTAGCTACCTCAATGCCTTCATCTAAACCCCTAGAGCAAATCCACCTAGACTTGATAGGACAGATCACCCCTCAGTCAAAGGCAGGTCATAGATATATCTTGACTCTCTTACACAACTTTACAGGCTATCTCTCCGCCTTTCCACTCCAATCTAAGAAGAGACTCCTAATGTTATCATCAAAATTCTCAAGACGGAATAAAAACAGTTAAATTATTACCCCACTGAAATCTTCTCAGATAAAGGTACAGAATTAACTAATAATACCTTCAAGGGATTTGCCAAGTCCAAGCAAATCAAGCTCTCAACTTCTGAACCCTATCACTCTCAACACAATGGTCAAGCCAAACAAGCCAACCAAACAATCATACACTCGGCGCGTGAAACTTTCTCATCATCTAGATTGAATAAAGGTTACTGGCAAATTGTGGTAAGAAGTTGTTGTTTCATGCTTAACCAAGTCCCTAGGGAAGGTAATGACCAATCCCCTTGGGAGATTATGTTTAGCAAGAACCTCCCTACTAATTATTTGAAACCTGTAGGATCTCCTGTTATTTACCCTACAAATTGTCTACAAAAAGGGACAAAATTTGATAAGAAGGGACTAGAAGGGATCTTAGTTGGGTTCAATCCCATTTTTCATTCTTACCTGATACTCAATTCATCTGGTGCGGTTGTTGAAACAAAACATGTACAGTTCCTCAAAAATACTCTCAATGTTTTTCCTCTTCTTGAATTGCCAGGGATTGATCTCTTTAGTTGATTCAACTCCAAGTCAAACAAATCCGATTTCTCCTCAATTAAAAAACAATATGCTTTTCAAGAATCTCAAAACAAAATCTCCAAATCAGATTAAGACCAGGAAGATTCAGAAATTATAGGCTCTTCATCTTCCAATCCTCATCCTCCTCTACTATCTCCAGTCCCAGAAGCTCCTGTTCAATCTATTTCTCAAAGACCTAGACGGGAGACAAGAAAGCCCCAACAATACAGTTTCTGCCACTACTAAAAGCGTCCTTACTACAAAGCAGCACGTAAATGTGCCAAATGGCCTAAGTGGAAGAAAACTGCTGAAGAGGAGCAAAATTCCATAGAACTCCAAGATGTCTGGGAGGAGTACTACGGAGCCCCAGATAACATCTTAAATACTTAGTGGGTTTTCAAGGTAAAAGAGAATTGTCATGGGGATCCTGTCAAGTATAAGGCTCAACTCTGTGTTCAAGGATTCAATCAAATCTTAGGAATCAATTACAATGAAACATGGGCACCAACAGGCAAAGTTGGATCACTTTGAGTGTCCCTTATATATGGTTTGAAGAAGAAAATGAAACTCAACCAATTTGATGTAAAAGGTGCATTCCTTCATGCTCCTATTGATGAAACTGTCATTATAAGGCCCCAGAAGGGTCAGACAGGACATATCCTTACTTAAAATTAGAAAAATCTCTCTACGTCTTGAAACCATCCCCCAAGAATTGGTATGAAACCCTGATGTCATGGATCAAGTCTCAAGGATACTGCAAATTGACTAGTGATCCTTGTCTCTAACTCAATTCTAAAGCGGGAGAAATAATTTACTTTCATGTAGATGATCTTATCCATGTAGGTAATTCTAACCTCTTCAAAATAAATTTTCTCAAACAATTCAAGAATTTGTTGTGTCATCCTCTTAACACTTTTCTTGGTATGCTCATGGAGATTGGGTGAAACAGAATTCTCTTGAGTCAGCCTAACCACATTTCCCGCGGTCTGGAAGAACTTGGCTTATCCTCCTGTAAAGACACTCATATCCCATTGACTCAAAATCTGAATCTCAAACCTGCTTCAAACATCAACCACGCCAGATTTTGTCAAATTAATATCAATTATAGGTTGGTGATTGGACTTCTTAATCATCTTTCTCAATACTCTCAACCGGATATATCATTCTCTGTATCTAGCCTGGCAAGGTTCAGTGTCAAACCTGGCATGACTCACTGGAGAGAAGTCAACAAAGTGTGGAAGTATCTCAAAACTACTAAAGACCTCAAACTTGTCATCAAGTGCAATTCCAAACAAGAAATGCTCTCAAGTTTCAGCAACGCTACCTGGGGAGATGATCCAATCTTTTGCAAGTCCCAAACTTGGTACATTATCCTTCATTATGGAAGCCCATTCATCTGGAATTCTACCAGGCAAAGAAACATTACTTATTCCTCCACTGAATCTGAGTTAAATGCACTACTCCACTGCTACTTGGAAGTCGAATGGATCAAGCACCTTGTTAGAAAGATTTATCAAACTACTGAACCTAGACCCACTCTATAAATTGAAAATAAGGGTCTGGACAACAAAATCAAGAAATTTGGATTGCATTCAAAGTCTAGACACATAGATATCAAAACAAAAGGATTACATGAGGACTATACTAACAAGGAGTTTGCACTCAATCTGATTCAAAGCCACTCCATGATTGCGGATTTCCTTAAAAAAGCCTCTTCAATGATCTCCTTGGAGCTCCTTCAAAAAAAAATTTCAACGTAGCAGACAAATAATCTTCTGGATCATTCTCTCACCAGTCACGTGGGGTGTTAAGATTGTGTTCTGACTTTTCCTCTGCCCCCATCTCAGTAGTTATGTGAACTGAGACAAGTTCATGTGACATTTCTGTAACACCCAGGGACTTCTCACTCTATGAGCTTGTAGAAAATTGATCTTTCTTTCTGCGTCAGGTACTCATGGGGCAGCCCGCTTGTTCTGCTTCTTTTACTCAAATATCACTTCACTGTCACTGCTCAACCAACCACAAACTAATCTCCAGCGCTTCCGGTCTGTACTGCGAGAAGGAGAAGATGCGGACAACCATCTATTTTCAGTGGATATCAACTTCAACTCAACTTCAACTCTCTTTAAGTTTTAGGCTTGAAATCACCAAATATTTCAAGTCTTCTTTCTCTTTTTATTTTGTTTCTTTTTTTTCTTTCTTTTTATTCATCTTCTTACTTTTTCTTTTTCTACTCCTTATTTTCAATCTCATCTCTTATTCTACTTGTGCTATCCAAAACGCTTCCAATCATCAACTCCTCAATTGACTCTTCTATGTCTGGTAAGACAGTAACTACATCTCTTCTTCAAAGGTCCTGAAATCTTATTCTCTTCTCTTCAGCCTGCTTTGACTTTCTTCCATGTCATGTCTTCTAGTCTCTCAGCCTTCCTCATTTTCTAAGTCCTAAAATACTCTACAGTAAAAGATCTTGTTTGATGTTTGTCTCTTTTATTCTTTTCTTGATCTTTCTTTCTGTTTCCTTTTGTTCATTGATCATTTCTTTTGTTTCAGCCCTCTTTGAATTCATCAATTAAATTCAATTCAACCAAAAAGGTTAAAAGCCAAACTCTCAAAAGCTAACCGCAATGGAGGGATCAAGCTCAACTTTGTTCAATGAATTCACTCAAGTTATGCTAAAGGCCGCTCTTGGAGAAATTCCGATTCTCAACAAAGAAAATTACTCAATCTGGAAGGACAAATTATCAATTCTATTCAAGCTAAAGAATGTTAAAGTTGCGCTGGAAGACAAATTGAAAGAACTAAGCAAGACAGAGGACATGGAATTAAGGGTCATTATACTATTGAAAATCAATTTGGTGATGCATGCAAATGTGGTAAACTCTCTCATCATAAACTCGGCAAAATTACTATGGAAGACCATCAAGGAATGTTTTGCCTTCTTTCAAAAATAAAATCAGGCAGAAATCTTCAACAAATTCCTGTACCAAGAATTCAGAGCCAAAGAAATAGCGTCTTTCATAACTCAATCAAAAATTTCCATTAAGAAAATGGCAGATGTAGGAATTGACTTACCGGATTACATCGTGGCTTACTTAATCTTATTCAAATTTCCTTCCCAACCAAATCCACTTCAACAAAAAATCATGCATTCCAACAGAGAAATATCTGTAGAATTGATTTTCAATCACCTAACCCAACCAATCAACAAAACAAAAGCAAAACAAAGCGACTCCAAACCTCTCAAGATTGCATAATTGTGTCAGATCAACAAAAGCAAATTGTTCCCAAAGATCAAAGATGCAAAAGAGTATTTCATAATCATAAATCACAAGATCATCCGTAAGAAAGATGTTGGCATAAACACAAGCATCTAGCTCCCAAGTGGTGGAAGGAAGCCCAAGCAAAATGGAGAGCTCAATTTGAATCTAAAAACAAGGAAGTGGCACATTATCATGAACTGATCACTACGTTGTAAGACTCCAAACGGCGCAGGGCGTTGGCAGTTCTGTGGAGGAGATAGGTGCTTTTTTAGGCTCCCCTCCTGAGTGTTATAAAAATATTTAAATGTAACCAAGATCAAAGTCCAGAACCTGGTAAACGGGGAACCAAATGTAAGAGGATAAAGATTATAGTAGTCAGTAGCTGGGAGACAACACTATCTGAGGCAAGATGATGTCGGGGAAAACTTGAATAGAAGGAGTCAAGAATTGTTCAGAGTTAAAAAAGACAAGGCAATTGTGAGTGAAAACGCCCATGAGCTAATATCTCTGGTCGTCAGCAGAAGCTTAGGAAAGATCAACTCAATCCCAAACAACCTCCAGGTTCTCAATGAACCTGCCCAACTCTCCGCAATCAAGCGCTTGAAGGGTACCAGATAACTGTGGGTGGCCGCACAAGACAAAGCTAATTGTTTGAAGAAGCTCTAGAAGCAAAACAATAACTGATTCAAACAAGAATAACGCCAACACTTCTCAAGGGACTCAAGAGTAGCGTGGTGGAAATCAACTTCAAAAGAAGTGAAGGGAAGTTTAACACTCCAGGTTTTAAGATTAATAAAACCTCTTCAGTCAAACGTGACTGGTTCCAGGAAGATAATCAAAGAATGATTGGGACCAGTATGGTCGGATAAAAGTATCAGGCGTGGTGTAACACCCTAAAGAATTCAATTAGTCAAATTCTTCTTCAACCAGCAAAGCTATTGGTTGGTGATAAGGATCAAGGATCAAGGGTTTTGAGTATGGATGCTCAAGGATCAAGGGGCAATCATAGATATCTGATGTGATGATAGGATTTGATGATCTCAAAAGGCAGGGGAGAGCCCCTCCTTATATGGTCAGGAGGCCCTGTTATACTATGTACAACCAATTCTACAAATAGAGCGGAAAAAGAAAGAAAATCAGGTCATCTCTTGCGTCCGTCCGTGGATGGGCGTCCCTTCACCATCTCTTGTTTCCGTCCGTGGATTGGCGCGCGCAACAATACCGGAATCACCCACCCCTCACCCAAAGGCGGAAGTGGTGGGAAAAGAAAAAACGGATCAGACCGCCCGTGGGTGTCCGCAGGCGGTAGACAACACTCTCCACCCCCACCCGGAGATGGAAGGGGGGTGGGAGGGTCCCGGGAAGGGTGACAGATGGAGTTTGTGAGAGCGCAGATGGGCAGATACGAGATCGGCCTGAGGCAATTGAGTAAATCCTGAGGGTCTTGAGATTGGCGACTGATAGATTGAGTGTGGCGGGAGATTGATGGATCCAAGGATTGGACAAGCGCTTGGAGGTGCGGTTGGGATGGTTTTGGTAAGGCATGGATGATTGAAGCGCAACAATGACAATGATGGAGGAGCAACGCGCAACAATGACTATGATTGATGAGGATGAGCAAGGATGACAATGACAATGAAGATGAGCAAGGATGACGATGACAATGATTGACATGCAAGGATGAGGATGAGGATTGACGCTCAAGGATGAGGATGAGGATTGACGACGCGCAACAATGAGGATGAGGAGCGACGCGCAAGGATGAGGATTGATGCGCAGGGATGAGAAGGATGCAATGCGCGAGAATTTTTTTTTTTTAATTCTTTTCCTAAGGTGTCCCAAATGGTTCACCACAACGTGGATTGAAGATATTAGGGCCGAACATCAAATTATTCTTGAATGTGGAGCTTTGTGTCATATGTTCAATTCCAAAGAATACTTCATTGAGTTCTCCAACTTCAAAGGCAAATATATAAGTACTTGGAAAGAAGGAGCAAACCTACCTATTCTAGGGAAAGGAACCATCAAACTGAATTGGAAGTTGTCTGAAGTAATGCTTACAAACTGCTTCTTTTTCCCTAATCTGGTAGTCAATTTAATCAGTCCTGGAAAATTAATAAATAACAAAAACTGTGTTCTAAAGTCTAGAGGGCAATCCTTTCAACTCCTCAATGGTAGCAAAGTGGCTTTCTCTGGATTTATCAAAAATAATCTTTTTTTCCTCAACCTTCCTAAATCAATTGGTTGCGGATCAAAAATGTCATACCTTACCGGAAAAGTATTCTATAACAAAAAACTCAAACATCTCCATCTATTGCTCTGCCATGCCAATCCCCCTTGACTCAAGTTCTTATTTCCTGAAATTCCCAAAAAAGAAATCAAATTGTTTGTCTGCAAAGATTGTGCCTTTGCAAAAGTCACTAAATCACCTTTCAAAAATACAGCATCAATTTCATCCAAAACTATGGAAAAGATACACATTGACTTGATGGGTCCAATAAACCCTAATTCTCTCAACTATATGAAATACATCCTAACTATAATCAACAACTTCTTGGTTTACTTGTCAGCAATTCCTTTGAAAAACAAATCAGATGCTTGCCATCAACTCATTTCTATTCTGAATTCTGAAAATAAATCTAGAGGCTACTTTCCATCTACTGTTTGTTCAGACAGTGGAGGAGAATTTTGTTCAAATCTTTTTTCCAACTTCTTACAGGGAAATTCAATTGAACATCTTATCACAGAGCCTTATCATCACCAACATAACGGAAGGGTAGAACAAGCCAATAGAACTATTGCCGAAGCGATCCAAAACACCCTCAGATCTTCCAAGCTGCCTCTCCAACTGTGGGCAGAGATTTCAAAATTGGTCTGTCTAACCATTGATCAAATTCCCAAGGCAAAGAATGAGAAATCTCCATACAAGCTCTTTACTGGGAAGAATCTCCCAATCAAATTCTTTCAACCTATAGGATCAAATTTAGTCTATCTAGATATGAATATTCCTTGAGGTAAAAAATTCAGATATAGCAGAAAGGCAGGAACCCTTTTGGGTTACAATCCTTTCCTTTTGTTGTACAGAATACTCACCCCAAATAATTTAATTGTTTGTTCAAAGCATTTCAAGATCTTATCCTCTCCAAATCACTCTTCTTCATCAACCAACAAACTCATGATAGAAAAAGAGATTACTCCGGTTTCCAATCTGGATGACGTTCCAATAATTCAAATTTTCAATTTAGAGACACTTGTAAGCTCTCAACCTCAATCAACTCCAGAAAGCAATACCAAAATCTCTTCTTCTAGCAAGTCAGAGGTAGAAGAGAAAATTCATGAAGAGCTAGTTCCTCAATTACCTAATGAGTCAATCCGAATTCTCAGGGATTGTTCCAAATTAAATAAACCTCAACGGTATGGCTTTCATCACTACTTTCTTCCCAAATCCTTCAAACAAGCCAAAAAATTCTCTGATTCCTCATTTTGGGAATCATCTATGGATGTCAAGCTCGAAAGAATTGAATCCATGAGCATGTGGGAGGACTATCATGGTCCAGAACTTATTAACCCCCTAAACACTACGTGGGTATACCTTCTTAAGGATAATTGCCATGGTGACCCTCTAATATACAAAAGTTGTCTTTGCATTCAAGGATTTGATCAAATTTATGGCCTAAATTATCAAGACACATTCTCACCTACGGGAAAGGCTGCCTCTCTGCAAAAAGCCCTTATCTTTGGTCCTTCATTCTCTCTTCCAATAACTCAATTTGACGTTAAATCTGCTTTCCTCCATGCCAATCTTCAAGAAACCGTTAAAATAAAAACTCCCAAGGATTCCAAAAGAACAACAAAGTGCTTATTGCTCAAGAAATCTCTTTATGGTTTAAAACAGTCTCAGGCAAACTGGTTAAATACATTAACTTCTTGGATTTTTAGCCAAGGATTCAAAGAATCCACCGCTGATCCATGTCTCTTTTTACACTCTGAGTCTAACTCTTTTTTATTCTTCCACGTGGACAACTTAATTTTAGTTGGTGTTGGAAACAACTTTGAAGAAGAATTTTTGAAACGTTCTCCCAAATCTTCCCATCACAATCCAAACACAATACTTGAAATGAAATATGTCAAAGAAAGCAACAAGATTCTTCTCTCTCAACCCAAACACATAGATCATGGTCTTGAAGAATTAAAGCTCTTGGAATGCAAAAATTCTTCTGTTCCTCTAACTCCTAAGGCCAATTTGAAACCTGCATCCGACAAAGAGCATGAAGAATTCAAAACCCTTAACATCAACTACAGATCTGCTGTTCTCCTTATGAACTATATAGCATACCTCACTAGACCTGATCTGAGCTTCGCAGTCTCCAATTTAGCTTTTTTTGCAAAAAACCTGCAATCCACCATTGGAGAGAAGTTAAACAATGTTGGAAATGTCTCAAACACACAAGAAAACTTGCTCTTACGTTCCAGCCTCAAAACAACTCAACTCAACTAATCTGCTATAGTGATGCTACTTGGAGCAACAACCTTACAACTTGACACTCACAAACCGGTCATCTCACTCTTCTTTGTGGTTCAATTATCACTTGCAACAGCTATCAACAAATAAATATTACTCGTTTGTCCACTGAAGCCAAACTGAATCCTTTAGTGGACTCTTTCTTATAAGCAATCTGGATTAAAACTCTTGTTGCGGAAATGTGGGACAAAGAAGAAGAACCCAGTTTGCATCTCATAGATAATAAAGTCCTGGACAACAAACTTAAGAAATTTGGTTGCAACTCTAAAACTCAATATATTGATATAAAAACAAAGGCCCTTTGGGAAGAACTCAAGGCTAATAAATTAGTTGCAAAATTAATTCCTAGCTCATCAATTCTTGCTGATGGATTAACCAAAGCTCTTCCCAAAAATACCCTGTCATCTCTAATTAATCTTATCAATCACACTGGTTCAGTCTTACCAGACACGAGGGGTGTAGAAAATTGATTTTTCTTTCTATGTCAGGTACTCACGGGGCAGCCCGCTTGTTCTGCTTTTTTTAATCAAATATCACTTCACTGTCACGGCTCAACCACCTGCAAACTAATCTCCAGCGCTTCTGGTCTGTACTGGGAGAGGGAGAATATGCGGACGACCATCTATTTTCACTGGATATTGACTTGAACTCAACTTCAACTCTCTTTAAGTTTTCGCCTCAAAATCACCAAATATTTCTAGTTTTCTTTATCTTTTTCTTTTGTTTCTATTTGTCTTTCTTTTTATTCATCTTCTTACTTTTTCTTTTTCTACTCCTTATTTTTGATCTCATCTCTTATTCTACTCGTGCTATCCAAAAAGCTCCCAATCATCAACTCCTCAATTGAATCTTCTATGTCTGGTAAGACAGTCACTACGTCTCTTCTTCAAAGGTCTTGAAATCTGATTCTCTTCTCTTCAGCCTGCCTCAACTTTCTTCCATGTCATGTCTTCTAGTCTCTCAGCTATCCTCATTTTGAAGTGCTAAAATACTCTTTGGTAAAAGCTTGTGCTTGATGTTTGTCTATTTTTTTCTTTTCTTGATCTTTCTTTCTGTTTCCTTTTTTTCATTGATCATTTTCCTTGTTTCAGCACTCTTTAAATTCATCAATTAAATTAAACTCAACCAAAAGAGCTGACCAGGGTGGACCTCTTGCAATGTCTCCTTTGATTCTCTGTTCTCTTTTATTTTGATTACTCTATTTTTCCTTTCTTTTATTGATCTATCTTCCTTCCATCTCTCTTTCTTCACATCTCATCTATAACTCCTGACTCTTGAACCGTCATTGACTTGATCTACTCTTGCTGATTCTCCTGACTCTTGAAACTTCTGTGACTCAATCTACTCTTCCCAATTTTCCATTCTCTCCAACTCAACACAACTTAACTTCTTCAACCATTCTTGTCTAATCAAGTATCATCTTCCATGGATATTTGTCTGGTAAGAGACTAATCCTCAAGATCAATCTAACTCAACATCTCTGACAGACTAGTTTCATTGCTTGTAGTCATCCATCTATGCCATCTTGACTCTGTCAACTTTGATTCTGCCTACATCCTGTGCCGTCTGATCTCTTTCGTACCCATCAAATAACTCTGAGCTGTTGGTCTTCTTATTCATACTCCTTCTCATGATTCCATTTCTGCTTTTCATGTTTTCTAACCTTTGCGCATAGTCTTCTGGTTTTTAGTTCTTAGAAATTACATCAAAATCTTATCAGGATACATTGACAGGTTTGGAACAGTCCTCTTGAGCAATCAACTCATTCTTGTGCTGAATGAGATTTTTTAGTACAAGATCAATTTTCATTTCCATTGTTGCGTGCATAATTGGTGATTTCATATTTTGCATTGAGGATGGGAATCTGAAGAGAACCAGAAAGGCAATTATGTTGGTAGAAGTTCAATACCCACTTTGGTCATTTTCTTGGGATAAAACTTTACAGAAGTAACAAAAGCGTCTATGTTTGATTCCATGCTTAGGTGGAGGAACCTGTTGAAAAATCTGGCCCTGTTTGCAGAGTGAGATGATACAAAGTTATTCTGCGTTGAAATCCAGATGATTTTTGCATTGTCTTTGTTGGCGTTGTCAATAACGTTGTCATAAGTGTTGGAGTCCAATTCGGCCATGATATGAGCCACAAACTCCTGATTGATTTGTTCATCTAGGTGTATCAACTTGTCAGGATTCTCTATGATATTAAAGATGCCCCATAGTTTGAATAGCTTCTTGAATTTCTTTCTCCACATGCTATAGTTGTCCGCTGTGAGTAGAGGGGTGGATTTGATTAGAAATTTAATGGCTAGTGATTTTTAATTCATGGATGCTTCCCCCCTCTGTTCCTGGAATTCTTGATGACCCTTGTCAATCCATTTCAAGCGGATAGGCTTTTAACCGTGAGAAAAGTATTGTTGTTCACCAAGACCAGACTGATTTGATTTCAAAAGGAGAAGAATAAGTATGAGACTTTATGACAAAAAACTAATGAATTGCAATGAGAAAAACAAACAGAGGTCTAATCTGGATGAGATCAGAGGGCCAGTGATCAAACTTTGTAAGGGAGATCAGCTAGAGTAGGCAGAGACAAGCTGAATGAAAATCATTGATAACTTCCACAAGGCGCCTTGAACAATCTGAATAAGAAATCAATGATTTTGAGTTTATTGATAATTTTATGAATTTGTTCTTAAAGTGATCAAACTGGCTGCCCGTGTAGTACAATTGGGTTTGGCTTGAGAAATGTTGAATTGAGGATAGGAAACAGGAGCTAATTTGATGGCCCTTTTTTACTTGTTGGTTGTTGGTTGTGTTGTCCTCCCTGTTGTCTTGGCGGTTCAGATTGTTTTTGAAGATTGAGGTGTCCACGCAGGACACTGAGAGAAATTGGTGACATGTGAGATGTAGAAGAATCAAAAAAACAGAAATTGAATAAAATAAAGAAACTGAAAAGGAAAATCTTCAAGAAAGAACAGAAAACTGTAAGACTTAGATTCCAACATTGGATTCCAACAACCTTGTAGAGAAAGAACTTTTGGTGTATCTTTGCAATATAATTGTCTACTCAAAAAATATTCAGGTTCACATTGCACATGTGCAAGAGTTGCTGCAGCAAATTTGAAAGAATAACCTTTTTGCAAAAGCCTCTAAGTGCTAATTTCATACCCATTCTCTTCAGTTTTTAGGTGTAATAGTCTTTAAGCAAGGACTATCAATGGACCAAGTAAAAAGCCAACACATACTAGACTTGCCTGAATGTTCTTCCGTCAAATCCCTTTAAATTTTCTTTGGCTTCAGTAATTTTGCAGGAGGTTTATTGAGCATTATGCCAAGAAAACTGTGAGTCTTACTAACCTTCTTAAGAAAGATACTCACTTTTTTTTTACAGAACAAGCTGCTTTCAAGTTTGAAGCTCTAAAGAAAGCCTTCACTACTGCTCCAATACTTCCTTATTTTGACAAGCTAGCTTGCATTATTGTGGAAACAACCGCAAGAAACTATGCAATTGCAGGAGTAATCTTTGGGTTTTCTTCCACTTCCTCTCTCTTTCCTCCCGTAGCCATCCAGTCTTGCAAACTGCTTGCTGTAGAGCTTAATTATGAGATTCATGAAAAGAAACTTCTGTAAATTGTTTACTTCTTGAATAAATGGTGCGCATACCTTTTGAGTCTCATGAAACCCTTTCAGATTTTAACTGATCATAATTCTCTTAAATATTTCATGAGCTCAAAAGTCCTTAAATGCACACAGGCCCATTGAGCTAAATAACTCTCTGAGTTCAACTTTACAACCATGTACCTCCCCAGGAAACAAGCGGTAGTCCCTGATGCTTTATCACGTTTTGAAGAAAATTACCCAGGGGGGGGCACCTTTACCAATCACAATCCTGATAAAATTAGGACACTCTTCTCTAATCAGTCTACCCAACTCATTTTACTCATCACTCACCTTTGAGACATGGCTTTCAAACTTTGAAAATCTCAAATAAACAACCCCAAGTGTAGTGAGTTTTGCAAGAGTGAAACATTATTAGATAGTGACTATAGTATTTATGAAAATGACTATTTAATTTACAAAGATTGTATAGTTGTACCTGATAATCATTGCATTAAGTTGGTATCTTCAGGTCTCAGCATGACTCTCTGCTTGCTGGTCATCATGGGCAGGACAAAACCTACAAATTGATTTCACAATACTTCTATTGGCTTGGTATGACCAATGAGGTAAAAGAGTACTTTAGCGCGTGCTATGATTGAAATTGTAACAAGTGCTCAAAACACCAGAAGTATAGGCTTCTCCAGCAAGTTCCAATCCTGCCTAGTCCTTGGAAATTGTTGTGAATGGATTTCATTTTCCAATTACCAATTTCTAGTGGTTATGATGCTATTTTAGTAGTATTAGATTACTTCTCAAAGTTGGATTTATTTCCCACATTACTGTGACTTCCTCTTTGAAAGAGATATTTGATTTATTCATAAAATATGTATTTTTGAAACATGGTCTTCCTGATAATATATTTAGTGATTTTGGATCCTTTTTTCTCTAGCTTCTGGACCCCCTTATGCCAACATTTGAAGATCACTTGACTTATCAAGGGCTTACCACCAGGGAAACAGATAGGAAAACCAAGCAATTTAATCAGACTCTCAAACAGTATCTTTGAATGTATGTTACTTATCAATAGGAAGACTGGTTGCAATGGCTACCATGATCCAAGTTTTCCTACAACAACTCAAATACTTCCTCCACCAAAAAGTTTCCCTTCAAAACTCTTTATGGTAGAAACACAACTTTTGCTTCTATTTACATAGCATCTTCTCAACCTGCTATGGACTAGCTTAACCACATTCAATCCCTCAAATTTCAACTCAAATCCAACCTTGAAGAAGCAAACCAGCTCTACAAGGAGCAATCAGACTGACTTTACACTACAACACCAACCTTTTTAGTAGGAGATCAGGTATGGCTCAACGCTTGCAATATTTTTAGTACTCCCCCAACCCAAAACCACTCTGAAAGAAAACTTGGCCCCTTCAAAGTCAAATCAGTCATATCTCCAAGGGTTTTTAAACTTAACTTACCTGCAAAATGGAAAGGTATCCACCTGTTCTTTCATGTGTCTCTCCTAGATCCATCTCCAGTCCTATATCCAGGCAAGACTCATTCTTCTCCTGAACCAGTCAATTTCCAAGGCCATTTAGTTTGGTAACTAAGCTGTCTCCTGGATTCCAGTTTATGCAAAGGAAAAATTCAATACCTTTTCAAATGGACAAGCTTCCAGTCTGACAAATATTATCTGACAAATATTACACCTTGTGGGAAAAAGCCCATCCCCTTTGCAACTCTCCTGATTTGGTTCAACATTTGCAAGCAAAATACCCTTGCAAACATTGCCAATCTTAATTCTGTCCCTTCCAATACCATTCCACATTTCCATCCTATTCCATCTCATCCAACCCCATTGCAATTTTCATTACATTTCCTCTGTTAATTTACTTTTCTTAAATTTGTTTCTTTTCTCTTATTTGAAATTATTTTATTTTATTTTTCCAAGTAATAAAGTTATTATCTCTCAAGAAATAATAATAATAATAATAATAATAATAATAATAATAATAATAATAATAATAATAATAATAATAATAATAATAATAATAATAATAATAATAATAATAATAATAATAATAATAATAATAATAATAATAATAATAATAATAATAATAATAATAATAATAATAATAATAATAATAATAATAATAATAATAATAATAATAATAATAATAATAATAATAATAATAATAATAATAATAATAATAATAATAATAATAATAATAATAATAATAATAATAATAATAATAATAATAATAATAATAATAATAATAATAATAATAATAATAATAATAATAATAATAATAATAATAATAATAATAATAATAATAATAATAATAATAATAATAATAATAATAATAATAATAATAATAAAAATAATAATAATAATAATAATAATAATAATAATAATAGTAATAATATTAATAATAATAATAATAATAATAATAATAATAATAATAATAATAATAATAATAATAATAATAATAATAATAATAATAATAATAATAATAATAATAATAATAATAATAATAATAATAATAATAATAATAATAATAATAATAATAATAATAATAATAATAATAATAATAATAATAATAATAATAATAATAATAATAATAATAATAATAATAATAATAATAATAATAATAATAATAATAATTATCATAATAATAATAATAATAATAATATTATACAATAAATAATATTGATAAAAATTATAAAACACATAAAAAATTCACAAAGTTTCCTTTATTTCTTTTTCGACTTCCTCCCAATTTTCCATTAACTCCATTACCACCAATGTAAATTTATCCAAATCTTCATTGTTTGTCATCCTGGAAAACCTTTGCAAGACCAGGACCTGCGTAGCTAAACCTTTTTCAAAGATCTCCTTGCACTTTTCAGTCCAAGCCCTCTTTGGTCAGGCATTCCATTCATCATCCTCCAAAAGCTCTTCATAGGCTCTCTTCCTTTGACCTTGCAACAAACCTTCTCCCACATTGCCAGTTAGCGGCCTTGCATCATTCTTGACTGGCACCAAAACTTGCACTTGGCTCCCCTCACTTAGGCCTTCCATCCTGTTTCCTTCCACTCCATCCCTTTCCACCTTTCCTCCAATCCCTGCCTATTTTCTTTTCTTTTTTCCTTTTCCCTCTCCATTCCCTCCATTTCCTTCATTTCCTCCCTCTTTTCCAGTTTTATTTCCTCCTTCTGTTTCATTTTTCTCTCCCCTTTTCTCCTTGGTTGTTGCCACAACTTATCCTTCACCTTGCACTTCACTTTGCACCTTTGGATTCATTTGGCTTTCTTGAAGCTTGGTTGATGGCCCAAAATACTTTTGTGGTGGTGGTGGTTTATTAGTGGTGTATCTTTTGAACCTTGGCAATACTAAGCAGTACAACAATTATATCATATCAGTTTTTTATATTTGTTCATTCAGTGGTCTCTAGCCTTACTCACCTTGATTTGGTATTCCAATGAATTCAATCTCTGGTACTGGTGGGATGTGATATTTCATGCATGGAGCCAACCTTTTACTTAGGACTTCACTATTGGACAACACTGGAGTATTGACTAATGGCTTGCTATTTAAAGGAAACAAGCATGCAACTTTTTGAAGCCAGCATTGCTTGTACTTGCCTTGGAGACCCAAGGAAGCAGTACTAGGGACACATCTTTTGTTTCAACAAATTGACTTTTTGCAACAACAAGAAGAAGATGACCACATAGTTAATTTCATATTTTATTCAATTGATGAAGTACAATATTTTTTCAGGGTATACAGATGTAGTTAATTACTCTTGGAATCAATGGGAAAATCATCTAAATATTTTCAGGAGCTTGCGGTTTTATACCCAGTCAACTGTCATGCTCAAAGTTTAAGGGTTATTGTCTCCCCCACTTTGACATATCCTTTTCCTCAGTAACATCTACCTTGGTCCATAAAGCATGACACAAATAAAGCACACCATCAATGGTGCCTTTGGCTTGCTACCTGTGGCTTGTGTAACAACCTTCCAATCTCAGCCACTGACTCAGTATATACTTGCAAATCAGGCAGTTAACTCTAATACCATTTGAACACCCATTCAAGCTTTGCTCTTGTACCCTGGGTATCATCAACCCTTGGAATTCAATTCTTGGTCATGTGCTCACACTAGTTTGAACTCATTCCTAGACAGCCACATCAACTGTATAGTTTGCAAATAGGCTAGTCCCTTACCCTGCATAAGCTACATCTTCACATCTGCATTTTTCTCACATGTCATTCCTTCCTGTCTCATCCATTAAGTCCTTGCACACTCATATTGTATTGTCTTGCACCTACGCAACAACCTTGGAAACAACTGTACTGTTATTTCATTTTTCCATTATTTTCCTGTCATTCATTACCTCACCGGTCTCCAGCTGTAGTGGAACATCCAAAATTTTGTATTGAGTAATCTTTGGATTACCTTAAAAAGGCTGTGTTGGCTGTCAGAAAATTGTTTCCTCAGTTATTTAATTTAATATTTTTTCTCATTTGCTAAATCCAGTCATCACATAGAGCTTGGCTTTAGTTACTTTCCATTGGAACACTTCCTTCCTCTTGCTGTTTGTTGAGCCACCAACTCATAAGTATGCACTTCGAAGTTAGCCTTCCTGCCTTGCATTTTCTCTTGCACTCAGTCTCCCCCTTTGCGCTCACAATCATCTAATATTGCCCTATAGTACATGGGGTTGTCATGTGACAGTGGTGATGGCTTGCTTAGAACAGCGCCACATAATGGGGCCCTGAAGCAGGAGGATGCTTCCGGTGAAGGAGCACCAATTGCCTCTAGATGCATGATCCGCATCACAGTAGGCTTTGATTGAGAGGGTCAAGCCAACAGGTTCTCTCATGGTGATTCTGCAGTCTTTGGTGGTTTTCAGTTAGCAGAGCATGTGGTTGATAGAGTGATAGTTGAGGAACTGGTAAAGTCAGCTCCAGCAGAAAGCCAGATTAGGTTGGCTTCACTGCACAAGATAATTTATAAGGCCTACCGTGTGGCAATAGTTGAAGGTGAACTCAATTGGACAGGGTGAGACCAGTTTTTTGGCTACACCTTGTGGCAGGGGATTGGAAGGGGGCGTGCAGTTCTTCATGCCAAATCATTTGAGCATATTGCTTACATAGCAATCTTGGTGGAGTTGAAGCGTCCAAGCCGTCTGGTTCTGAGTGACCTGCATGACCAGCACCCAATTTCACTCTCCAAGGTCTTCCATTTTGAATTGTGATTTGATTGTTTTTTAAATTCAGAGACAACTAACTCAGTTCCTCAAATGATCATTTCATCAATGTGGGAAAGTACAATGCATAATCTTGTGGGATCAAGTGAATAAAGATGCAGGTATTGACACCACTTCATTGGAAGTTGAGGTATGAGAAGAAGGAAGAAAGGGTGGAATAGCAGAATCAAGGGATCTGCTTTAAACCATATAGCAACATAAGAGTTTTAGGCCATAACTGGGAGGGCTTTTGATGTTGAGTCCCTCTGGTAATTTGATAAGAATTTACTCTTGAGGCTTGCTGTTGAGGAAGGCACATTTTACATCCAGTTTATGGATTTTGAGATCAAAAGAGGCTACCAGGCTGACAAAAGTTCTGAGAAAGGCCAGGTATCTTGTAGGAGCAAAGTTTTAATTGTAGTAAATACCCTCTATTTGACAAAAGCTGTGAGCACATAGTCTTTCCTTCTTCTTGACAAACCCCCCATCAGCCCCAAATTTGGATTTCAGTACCCACTTAGAATCCAAGTCACAACAGTGGGCTGCTTTTGGAAAAACTTTCCAGATTTGATGCCACATGCATTTATCTTTCTCATTATCTAGGCTGGCCTTCCACCCTTCCCAGTCATCAGAGTTCTGTGCCTTGGAAATATTTTTTGGATCCAATGAGAAGTTTGGTTCCAAGCAGATAAGGTTAGCCCTATTAAAACCGTTGGTAGGAAGGATCAGGTCAGATTAGAGATCTTATCCCACTTCTTGAGGAGCTTTCTTTCACCACAGGACATAAGAGTAGTGAAAATCTGGGGGAGCAGTGATGGGATTGTTGGACAGTTCATTATCAGGAAAGGAGGATCCTTGAGATATGTATTTTCTGTTGGTTTTCTGATCCACCAGAGGCAGGTTTCTTATATTTTTACTTTCTATTGTTTCATTGAGGATTGGATTTTCATGATCAGAAGACTGGGACAGAAAATCTAGGAGCAAGGGAACAGAATTCTCAAATTGAAGTGAGGAGAGATATGATGTGGAGGTGATGGGATTGGATTTAAAAGGAATGATTTTATGAGAGAATTTCACATGATGGGAAGTTTGTATTTTGTTCAAAGAGAGGATCCAGAATTTTTAAGACTGGTGGTGAGAGTCAAATCCTAAGAGCGCACCTTCAGTTCTTGGGGGAGAGCAATTAGATTTTCTCCACTTCTTCTCAATGAAAATAATGGCCTTACAGCCAAACAAAACAATTTGACTGAGATTGAGTGATTTATTTTGCCAAAATTTGAAATGTGTTTTGAGTTTTAAAGCAGAGTGAGAAGTAAGGTTCTCAAGGAAAATGGGTGTACAGATGGCCTCACCCCACCATTCAAGGGGAAGACCACTAGTAGACAGTAGGGTTCCTGCTTTTTCAATTTTTGTAAAAATTCCATTTTTGGCAAAAGGGTTTTGTTGAGGAGTATACGGCAAGGTGGTTCATTTTTTGATTCAATTTTTTTGGAAGAGTGTTTTTAATAATTCATTTGAAAATTCTCCTCCATTTTTCAATACTAAAGATTTGATTTTATGCCCTGGGGCATGTTCAGATTTGTTCATTAAAGTGATGAATTGCCTGTGAGTATCTGACTTACAGCAAAGAGGGTAAATGAAAGCAAATTGGTAGAAGAAATCAATTATTTTGAGAAATTATTGGTTTTCTCCGTTTGAGGCAGGAGATCTTGGACAGCAAAGGTCCATGTGGAAACATTCAAGGGGTTTTGATGAAGTAGGGAATTGTCCTGAAAAGGGGGTCTTAGTCATTTTGGAAAAGTGAAAGTTGGGAACATTAATTTCATCCAAAGCTTGAGTGGGGAAGAGATGTTTGAGGAACCATTGATTGGGGCGCCCAAGAGCCCAATGAAGGTCCATGGATGATCATATGGTGTTTACATGTGGGGAGGAGGTGCCCAGGGAAAATATTTTGTTGAATAATTTTCCCAACATGATGCAATTTTCATCTTTGGAGCAGACAAATCCATCATTAGTGGGGGAGATAGAGTAGCCAAATAGCAGGAATATTTTCATGGAGATCAGGGAGTTGGAGATTTTGGGGACATACTGGGCATAAGGTATTTCCAGCAGTCTGGTGACTAAAGGTATGATTTCTCTTCTGTTGTGGTAAACCAAACCTGTCATATAGCGATCAGACTCATTTTTTTATTAATTATTATTCCTTTTATCAAAATTAACCCCATAAATTAATTCCAGAAAACTCATAAATTATGCCCTAAACTCAAACCAACCTCAAATCGAAAAATCCATCACCAGATAACCCCCTTCAACTATACCAAACAACTGTCACAAACAACCCAACACCTGGCACAGACTAGATCATGTCACAGGAAGAAATAAATAAAATCTTAATTGAAAATCTAATGGAAAAAATATTAAGATTAAAATAACCACACAAGAAAAACAGCTTACCCATACCTGCAGGATTTAAACCATACCAGTACCAATGTTGCACTGCAAACAATATGATGAATCCAAGTTACACTACCTTCCTGGATCATTCAGTACATTTCAGGGACTCTGAAACGTCTTCTCAAGCACTCTGATACTCATTTTTCTACCATTCCAACCCTGCAACACACATATACACACCAACAGAAGTAGGGGCTTGTGCAGCCAAGTATGTCTCAATTCTCACCAACCAGCAATAACAGCTCAGTACAAATGACCTTTCTGGAACTTTAACCACCAGATAAGGCCTCTGAACCTTCATCTGAAGCACTTTGATACTCATTTTGCCACCAATCCACCCATACAACACTCATACATGCACCAAGAAAAGTAGGGGCTCATGCAGCCAATTATGTCTCGATTCTCACCAACCAGAAATAAAAGCTCAGTACACATGACCTTTATGGAACATGAACCACCAGATAAGGCCTCTGAACCGTCTCCTGAAGCACTCTGATAATCAGTTTGCCACCATATGAACCACACAACACCTGCAAGCCACACTCTCAAGTCACCCAAGGGAGCATGCTTTAAATCAGCATACCTCATATCTCTACAGCTGATTCCATTGAAAAAGCATGCATGTAGTTCCTGCAACCTTTTATAAATGATAAGTGCTCAGAATAGTCCTCAGAAAAAAACCAACAAGTAGTGTTACACCACCTCAACCATAGAATTTATACAATTTCAGTTACCAAAGAGGGCTTTCAGCTGCCAAGCATGTTTCATGCTTTTCCCAACCAGCAATATTAACTCAAGCTTCAGGGAACTTCTGCATAGTTTTTTATACAAGATACGCACCCAGAAGCGTCCATAACTCACCAATCTTAGCCTATTCCTCATATTTTTTCCTGTCTATCAAAATCTATACTAACAAATATAGCTATCTCTTGGCTTGTTTCACATGTTTTCTTGCCAGCATTATTGCCTCATGCAACTGTACCCTCCTGTGCTCCAACAGTGTAGAGAAAGGATCAGAACCCTCCCCAGGGGAGCCCTGAGAATCCCCTGAGGAATTATTTTTCTTTTTGAGGGGGGCTCTTTTGCCCTATCCAAGTTCTCTAGCATGGCAGATTCCCCTATAGCATGGCATCTTCCCCTGTGATATGACTGCCCCTATGTCAGTATGGCATCTGCCTAAACCAAAATCAGCTTTTCAGTGAACTAGAATTAATTTAAAAGAAAATAAAGGATCATAAAAGAAATTATCATTGACCATTTGAACCAAACCCAGGTGTTCTTGAAGAAAGGTTCTTGAGAAAATACCTGTTATTCAGCACCTATTATTAAGAGAAAAAACACTTGATTTGTGATTATTAAATTTACAAAAAAGGAAGAGCACAACAGAAAAACCAACCAAGATTTTTTCCGCCCAGCTCCCTGTGGGAAAAACCATCTTTGGGTCCTCCAACTGGTTAAACACCTTTTATTCAACCATTAAATCCATTAATTGGAATTTGGAAAAATAGTCAGAAAAATTCAAGAATTCTTTATTATTAATTGGTGGAAGCTTGCAGATAACCCAATCCAACTTTGAATGGTCTAGAAATTCCTAAAAAAAATCCCTATTAATAAAATAATTAATCTAGGCCTGATTAGAGACCGATTTGAAGTCTCAAGTAAAACCAGCCATTAATTAAAAGATTATTGTGCAGACTTGTTATAGTTCAGAAGGACAGGCAATTCAAAACCATCTTAGCTTACCTCTATATATTCAATAGTAGTATTAAAATAAATTCCCCTTCTAGTGACTTCCAGCAAGGTATTTGCTAAATAATCTCATTATCCCTTAGAGTCTCTACAACTTATCCCTCTACCTGAATTGGGGTTTCATTGCAAGTGTAAAGGTTGGAAGAGTCAGGAGGAGAATCTAAAAAATATTCTTCAAGTTTTAGAAATTTCCCCAAGGCACCCCTGTCAAGTATCACAATATCAGGATTGAAATTTTTGAGACTTAGCATGGCCTTTCCAAGAGTGGACTATCCATGAGAAGATTGAAAGTGTTGGAGGGCAGCTTGATGATAGGCAATTACCAATTTGGGGTGCATTTTTTGGCACATTTTAGGGGTTTGAGTGGTTTTAGGATTTTGTTTCCCATTCTCATATAGTTTTCTTTTCTTCACTCCTTTTTTTTTCTGGTTGAGAATATTTAGTGAGTTGGAATGTGCTAGACTGGGGCTGTTTCTGGGAGTTTTCCTGGCATTTTATTTCAATTTCATGATTTCTCAGGAAATTTTCTAAAAGAATCTTAGCTTTCTTGCCTTTGTATTGATTAAATTGTAATGATTGAATAATGGAGAATGAAGGAGGAAGTTTTTTGAGGATGATAATTTCCCACAGATTTTCAATGGTTCAAGAGTCAAGACTGCCATGGGATACTTCAAGGAGAATCTTGAAGGTTTCTCAGAATTTATTGATTGATTCTTTTAGATTTCCTTTGGTGAATTGGATTTCATAGAGGCAATCTGTTTGATTGAAAATTTTTTCAAGCAATTTGGTGGCATAATGGTTGCAGACAGAATCCCATTGAATTTTGTGTTCATAAGAGGTGGGGTTTTTGAAAAACCGGGTGAAGTTCTGTTAGTCTAGGTGCAGTCAGGTGAAATTGGTGGCATACTTCTTTTTGAGTTTAATATTGGGAGCTGTATCATCAACCTGCTCAATAAAAACATTTTCCAAGTCCTTATATCCCAAACTGGCAAGGACATTGTTCCTCCAGCTGGAAAGGACATTGTTTCTCCAGCTGGAAAGGACATTGTTTCTCCAGCTGGTAAATTTTTCTGCACCTGTGAGCTTTTCCCATGAAGACTTCTTAGATCATGATTTTCTCCCAAGGTTGGAGGAGTTGTTTGCTGTGTAAGAATATTCTGAATGGTGAATTTTGAGGATGATGTAGATGAGGAATTAGAATATGAAGCATATTCACTGTTTTAGGTAGTTGGAGAGTTCACAGGTGTGAGAGGCAGGCCATTTCCAGCATCAAGTGGATAAGCCATGGTTTTGGAGTTCTATCTTTCAAGTTTCAAAGCAAGTTCCCCATCCTATTGTCTTCACAGCTTGTAGTTAAATATGGGCTCAAAAAATATTGAATGGGACCAGCACAAGTGGCAGCAAGGTGAGAGAAAGGTCTTAGGACCAGAGAGTGGGCAAAAGTAAGGAAAGAAGAAATACCTATTGGATGGAACCAGCACAAGTGGCAGCAAGGAAAGAGACAGGTCTTGGGACAAGAGAGCAGGTACAAGTGAGTAAAGAAGAAATACCTGATGGGAAGGTAGGAATGAAGAGCATAGAAAAAGAATGAGGAAAGAGAGAACAAGATCTAGTTACAACAATGTGATATAGTAAGTACAGGATCTCCTTTAAACCTAATTTAAGGATAAACACAAGGTAGATGTTAGATTGGGTTTTGTTTTTCAGTCTTCATTTGGTCCTGGTGTGGCCTTTGGCTTGTTTTCCTGGTTCAAGGTTATTAATCCCAACAAATACAGGGTATACCCACATAAGAAAAGTGATCAAATTTGATGCAAGAGGTGAATGCTTTAGGAACATGATGAAATGAATGAATGATTTTGAGGGAAAATTTACTCATTTTCCTTGAGATATGATCCACAAAGTTGGGAAAACCAATGATATGCTTGAGATATTTCTCAGAGTATTCAATATCTTTCTCATTTATTTGGATGGTGATTGAATAGAGAATCTTGTGAAATACATCAAAAAAGGACTAGTAGATGAACTGATGAAAAATTTGATGTATGAATTTAGGACTTCTATTCTTGAGTTAATTTTATTTCCAAATTGAAATTGCTTATTGGAAAAGTAAGAGAAAAAATATTTTTGGTTGGATATCCAATTTTCAAGCAGGCAGTATGATGCAGGGGGGTTTGATACCAGAGTAAGTTTGTTAAATTTCTCATGATAGATTGATTTAGATTTTGAATGGACCAACTGATTCCATTTTTTATGGAGAAGCTTCCATTCATCTTCAGACTTGAATTCCTTTTAAAAATGTGTTTGAATATTTTAAAAATGTGCCAGGGACGGAGAAGATGATGAAAATATGGGAAACCATTTCCAATAGCACTGATGAGAGCTTTCTCTTTATTTTCAAAAATAAAGGTGGGTTCTTGATGTTCTAGAATCTCCTGAACTTGATTGAGGGACCATTCATAGTTATTTCTTTTCTCTTGAGATAGAAAAAATAACAAAACTGAAAAATTTCTTGACCAATTTTCTACCCCAAAAATATGGAGAAGGTGCTTTAAAAAATTGTGTTTTTTATGTGCATTCCATCATTGGAAGAATAGGTATAAGTCAAAGGATTTTAAAAGAATCAGGGTTTGAAATAAATAAAAAATTTATTTTTCCATCCATATGTTTAATGTTTTATTAAAAATAAGAATTATGGAGCTTGAGTATGAGAGCTTCAAAGGGAGATTTGCCAACAAGATAAGTTTTTTTAGTTTTAGATCTTCTGGTTTCAATATTACTGAGGTTTTTACAAAAAGGAGATGAGGAAAATTGTATGAGTAAAAATGAAATTTTCATAGGGGGAACACCAGCTTTGTTTAAATTTTTTACAGTCTTCTGTTTCTTCTCTTAAATGCACCTGTTGATTTGATGAGTTGAAGAAACATTTTATGTTTGATTTTTGTGGGCTTAAAATATAAATTTTAACTTCCAGAGACCCAGTATTTTGGAAAAATTCCCAGATAATTTGAAATTAAAATTTTTCTTTCTTGATTTTTCAAACCTCATGGGATCTTTTCTGAGTTTATATTCCTTAGCTTTCTAACATTTAAATGTGTGGGCATTTTTTTTTCAATTGTATACTCTGGTAGATATGGCATATCCATGGAACTTTTATCATTTTTGTATGGCATCAATTAGCTCCTTCTTTTGAGCATATGATACTTCAGGAGGAGGGGAAAAAGGGGGGAATCCATATTTTCAGTAGATGAGGAAGGAGAAAGAGGAGTTGAATAATTTTTTTCATTTGATGAGGTAATGAAGGATTGGCCTGGTGAAACAGCTCTGTAAAGTGTGTGCAGGTTTTATTGAGCCATTTTGAAAAGAGATTTTCTTTCAAAACATGAATTGAAGATAGGATTCAATTGTTCAAAGATATATTGAGAAGAAATTTAGTGAAAAAATGTATTCAGAGACTTGATATGAGATTAAAATTATTTTCTTGGAGTTATCTATTGTGGTGTATTTGTTGGTTGAATATTTGGGTTGAAAAGTTGAAAACTTTTGAAAACCATTCTTGAGGAGATAGATATTTGAATTTTTGGTGGAAGATTTGAATTCAGGAGGTTTGAATTTCTAGTTTTGGAGTGTTGAGTTGCTTTTATTGAGGTGGTGATGGATGAGGAGTGGTGTGTGGTGTGGTGATGAGTGGAATATTTTGGTTTGGTGTTGTGTGGAGTGGTGATTAGTGGTTTTTTTTTGTGGCATGATGTTATGTTGTGCTGTTTTGTGTTGTGTGGTTTTTTTTTTGTTTGGTTTTTTTGGTTTTCTTTTGTTTGGTTTGGTTTGGTTTGGTTTGGTTTGGTTTGGTTTGGTTTGGTTTGATAAGTTAAGGTGTTGTTTGGTGTGGTAGGAATGGCGTGGTTATGAGTGGTATGGGGGTTGATGGGTGGTTGGAAGAGGTAATGGTAATGGTTTATAAGATAATTGGAGCACTCCATGATGGGAGGGAGTCCCTGGAAAAACATCAAATTTAAATTGAGTTTATGCATGCAAAAGGGCTCAAAAAACTGTACCACAAACCAAAAGGGGTTTATTATGGCCATTTTTGATAATATTTTTTAGAGGAAAAAAGTGCATCAAAAATTACCACAAGATTATTCTTGCAAAAATTTAAAGTCTTTTTTCAAACCTAAAGCTTCAAAAATTTGAGATAATGACTCATTTTTTCAGGAAAAAAAACCAAAAAATATAAACAAAGACAGACCACCCCTTTTCTTTTGAATTATTTTTATTTTTATAAATACTTTGTGGGGTGAAAACTGTGTTCAATTGTCAGAAAATCTTTTGGTTTAATCTTTTATTTCTTTTTGTGAATCTCTGTAAAAATAATTGAGAGATACTTTTGTTGGATCTCAAGGGCTTCTCAGGGTTTCTTGCGCAATGGGTGAAGTTACAACACTCCAATTTGATAGCTACCTGCAGACTTGAAATGATCCGCCAGGCACACACTTGCACTCCATCCTGATTCTCTCCCCAGTCTCCTCAACTCATCATCCTCCAACCTCTTATTGATCTTTCATCTCATCTTTTTCACCAATCTCAACTCAAACTAATCATCCAAATCACTCATGAAAAGAAAAATGAAGACTCACCTGGAATAACCCTCAAAGCTCTTAAATATATAGCTCAACGCGCTCAATTGGTGAAACTAATCTGTCTTTGAACTTTGACAAGGTAAAGAGCCAAGTAAATCCAGAATGTCTCAAGGTTCTTCCTCTACCATGAATACCTAGCCTATCAGCACAACCTCACCTGAGTCTCTTTCTTCTGTCCTATTTCATATCATCTGATAACTACTGTCAACCAAATTCAAGCTATCAATCTACAATCCACCAAAACCAACTTGCCAAATATTAAATAGCTCAAAGTCACAAATCTCACCTATTGGTTCTGTCTTGCATCATTGCTGCTTATTGTTTTTGTTTTTCTCATCTCACATGTTTCTCTCACATTATCAAAATCAATCACTGTTCATGTTTTCCATTCAACTATATCTTCTACAACTTTGACTCCTGATGCAAAAAAAACATTGAAAATGATGTGTTATTTTGAAGTTTTTTTAAATTTTATTCCATTTTTGGAGGCAAATAATACATCCAAAAAATTCAAAATAACCATTTGGAAGCTTTTCAATTGATTTTTTAACTTTATGAGAGTGTGAAACCTCCAAAAAAAAAATAATTCAAAAGGAAAATACAAGATTCCAAAAATGAAAAGAGAATATTTTTTTCATTTTTTGAATAAATCTTTGGAGTTGTTCTACTGCTTCCAAAATTATCAAACATCTCTATTAAGGGATTCAGAAACCCAGATACAGGTTTGTGGTATCAAATTTTCAAAAAATTTCAATTCTTGAAACATCTGTGTAATAAAAGATTTTTCTATGTGTGCCAACAGTGCAGAGACATAGAAAATCTTTGAGTCAAAGGATAACATCCTTGAGATAATTAATTCAGTTTATTTTTTTTGAATACTTATTCATATATATATTAGGGGGTATCAAAGTTAACCAAACCCGCCATTTTTAATGGCGGGTTTCAACCCAAATCTGCCATTTCAAACCCGCCATTAAAAATCAAAAAAACCCACTTATTTCAGATCAGATGTGTCAAAGTTAACCTGAAATAAGTGGTTTTTTTCAAATAAAGTATTTGAATGCTTCCACCACCTGTCCGCGTCATACACCCCTGTCTTCCCACCTCCTTCTACCTCCAACCTCATTGGAAAATTTTTTAACCCCACCCTCATCATAAAATTGATTGACCACTCTCATCACTTTATTGCTCTCATCACTTGATCACTCTCATCCACTTCATTGCTCTCAAAACTTCATCACTCTCATCACCTAACCGCTCTCATCACTTGATCACTCTCATCCACTTTATCGCTCTCAAAACTTCACCACTCTCATCACTTTATCGCTCTCATCACTTGCGTAGCCCAAACTCTTTCAAATGTCCCCGCAGCGAACCTCCCCCCACAAGTCCAACACACCCAAGAGAACATTGCCAAGGAACTCCACAACAAACAATCCTCCCCCATCAGCTTCCAAGGGCTCAAGTCAGCTCAAGAGAGCTGATCACATCATCCTGTTAAACTGGCTGAAAATTCCCTCCAACTACAATGCCTGCTTTGGATCCGACAACAAAACACGTGTTGGCCGACCTCAATCTTCTAAGGTCAATGGTTATCTCCTGATGGCCAATGAACTCAAGAACAAAACAAAAGGTAGGCTGGATCTGTCATCCAAACAGACGAGGGAGCGGTTCAAAAACTATCAAGCCAAGTACAAAAAGGCCCACTCCATGTCTATCTCCACTGGCTTTGGTATCACCAACTTGGAAAAAGCCAAAGGAATCAACTCGGTGGTTGATAAGTTGGACTCCATTTGTCCTTTTTATATTCAAATGGATGAAATTTTTGGAAAGAAGGTCAACATCACCCCCCTAGCTGCTTTCAATGCCCAACAATCCAATTCTGTTGATGCCGAGGACTTGGCTGGGGATGCTCAGCCTACCAACGTGGACCTTGATGAAACCTTGGCCTTGGAGTGGCCCCCATCTGATGACAAGGAGGATATTCAAACCCAATCGGCTCCAATCACTTCTACTTTGGTATTGATTGATAAGTCAATCCCAACCTTGGACCCCTCACTTCCTTCTTTTGATTGCTCTCTTCCTGGGGCAGAAAAACTGGAGAACTTGCCCAATGAGGAGGATGTTATTCCTGGATCACCATTGCCATCAACATCTGCTCAAGTAAGGAACTAAATTGTTTTCGATTCTGTCTGGTTGCTCTGGACTGATTTACATTGTAAAAAAACAGGCTCATCCATTTTTGATTGGCCAAAAACTCAAGCCAATGGGGCCTCCCACATCGCCTTCAAATACTAGCGAGGACTTTAAGACTCAAACCTCCTCTGCCAAGGGTAAGCAAAAGGCCTCCAATTCTATCAATGTCAACCCCAAAAGTCATCAAAAGAGGAGAAACACTTCCAGTTTTTCGGGCTTTGAAGAAATCATGGAGAAGCAAGATTCATGTAAGTTGATTGATTCAATATCCTTGCTTTCAAAATCATGCTCATTGCCATTCCCCTCCAAAAAACAGTGAAATCACAAATTGAATCAGATAAACTTCAGTTTGAAAAGCAAAAGTGGGATTGCCAACTGGCCATGGATGGTCAAAAGCAGCAAGCCAAGACTTTGGCTAATCAAAAAAAATTGGATGCTGAGTGGAGGTTGAAACAAGCTGAGCTAGAGTTTCAAAAAGAGGAAAAGGAGAAGGATTGGCAGCAAGTGCAACTGGAAAAGGAGAGGGAACAACAGGAAAACGAAAAAAAGGATAAGGTATCAGTAGCTTTGGCTTGCATTGGCAGTGGTAGATTGGTAGAAGAAATACAGCAGATTACTCAAATGCTGGGCTTGTAAATATATTTGCATGGATGAAAGAAAAACAAATTATTTTTTACTACAACAACGTTTGAGAGCATTCTTAACCCCACCAATATACAAATCTTTTTTGTTTTTATTGATATTTTTTTCTCTAGAGTAAATTTGGCCATTTTTCATGTCCCTACAAGTGCTCTGAGTTTTTTTATTAATTTGGAGTGACATGGCCATTCTGGTATGGTTTGCTGTGTCCACAGCTGGAAAGGTACAGTGCTTGTACTTGTTAGCCGCCCAAACCATTTTGACTATACCTTTTTGCTTGAAATCAATTCCAAAGCCAAGGTCAGGAAAAACAAATTGACCGTCCAAAACTTGATATTCATTCGTATCTTCAATAAGTCAACCATTCAATTTTTTGGTTGGGACCACAAGTAAAAAGGAATAGCCAGGGATGTTGCCTTTGTCAATATGAGGAGCATTTTAAAAAGAATCCGAGGTGAAAGTGAGGTGTGGGGAGCAATCAAAAGGTGTAGGCTTGGAACCAATTTCAAACAAAGAGAAAGAGGGGATGTTGCTGTCCTTCATGGTATCACGGTTTGATTCAAAGGCAAGTTTGGCCAAATTACAAAACATTTGTCCTAAAATTCGGGATACTTTGTCGGCCTTCAAGTTGAGGACAGCGTACTCTTGAGGAGAAGATCTAATGGATGATTTCTTCACATAACGTCCGAATAACTCCAAAGGGTTCATCAATTTTTGCCAACCAATTGCCCACATTTTTCCACCCCAAGATCTTGAGGGACCAACCGGGTTGACAAATTTTTTTGAACTGTGAAGGAATGTTGTCACAAAGTTGATATCTTTCTTATCTTGCTCAGATAGTCAATCCAAAGGCACAAATTCAATGACGGCAACAAGAGCATGGTGATCAGATTGGTTGAGAACAATAACTTTTCCATGGTGGAAGAAGTGGAAAGCCCCAATTGTCTGTTTTTCTTTCTTAAATTCTTCCTGGGTGGGTTTTCAAGGGTTGTTTTTCTTTTCAGCCATGATAGCAGGGTACAGATCCAAAGGGCATAGCTTTTGTCTAGACCAGGCAAACTTTTCCTTGATCAAGTTGTCAGTCACTTCCAAAGAAATTTCCGAATCCCTCATTTGAGCCCTCCTTTTTCTACGATTCCTCTGCTTGCCACCTCTCTTTATGTTTTTCATACCATCTCCTTCCATTTTTCTCCCTCCCAGGCACTTGCTGCACCCAAGGTGAGGATCAAGGTTAAATTTGAATGGATGTATAGCATTTTGAGTTCGGTAGGCAGTGAAGGAATTGATATCAAAAAAGGGGTTGGACAAACAAAAAGACCGGTCAAACAAATAAAAAAAAATGTCAGCAACGTTCTCATTATCAAAACGGTGGGATTTAATAAATAAAAAAGAGATGAAAATCAATGATTCCTCTGCTTGCCACCTCTCTTTATGTTTTTCATACCATCTCCTTCCATCTTTCTCCCTCCCAGGCACTTGCTGCACCCAAGGTGAGGATCAAGGTGAAATTTGAATGGATGTATAACATTTTGAGTTTGGTAGCCAGTGAAGGAATAAATAGATATCAAAAGAATAGAATTAGCTGGTGAGGAGTGGTAATGATGAGGAGCCGCAGCCGGCATCATACTAGGCAAACCAGACTGTCCCAGGACCTAGCTTGGTTGGCGTAAGACTTGAGAGAAGGTGTTCTGGCCAAGCTTGAAAACCCAAAAAAAAAGAAACAAAACCAAAAAAAACCATGGGGAAGTCAGTTCCTGTACACTACAAAAACCCTGCATCAATCGGCCCAAACGATTGGACAATCAAGCGCGAATCGATTGGGCAATCGATTGCCAATTGATTGGGCAATCAATTGCCAATCAATCGAGCGATCGATTTGCAATTGATTTGCAATCAATTGCTTGATTGATTGGGCAATCGATTGGCAATTGATTGCTTGATCGATTGCGAATCAATTGGGCAATCGATCGAGCAATCAATTCGCAATCAATCAAGCGATTGATTCGCAATCGATTGAGCGATTGATTTGCAATCGATCAAGCAATCAATTCGCAATTGATCAAGCAATCAATTGCCAATCAATCAAGCGATCAATTGCCAATCGATTGGGCAATCAATTGCGAATCAATTGGGCAATTGATTGGCAATTGATTTCTTGATCAATTGCGAATCAATCGCTCAATTGATTGCAAATCGATCGCTTGATTGATTGCAAATCGATCGCTCAATTGATTGGGAATCGATCGCTTGATTGATTGCAAATGGATCGCTTGATTGATTGTGAATCAATCGCTCAATCAATTGCAAATCAATCGCTCGATTGATTGCAAATCAATCGCTTGATTGATTGCAAATCAATCGCTTGATTGATTGCAAATCAATTGCTTGATTGATTGCGAATTGATCGAGCAATCGCTTGATCGATGAGACAAGGAATTGGAGGAGGGGAGGGGCTCACCTTGATGGATTGACCAATGGATCCAGGGGGGGACTAAAGGTTGAATGATCAAACAATCAGCAACTGGTGAGGGGAAGGAAGAGGAAGAGGGTGGAGTGGGCTTACCAGGATTAGGAGGAGGGGATTCAGTGAGTGAGGTGAGATGAGGTGGTGGTGATGAGTGAGGTGGTTTGGTGAGGAGGAGGCAGGGTTTGACCAGTGAGTGACTGGGGTGGATCCAGGGGGGGACTAAAGGTTGAATGATCAAAGGATCAGCAACTGGTGAGGGGAAGGAGAAGGAAGAGGGTGGAGGGGGCTTACCAGGATTAGGAGGAGGGGATTCAGTGAGTGAGGTGAGATGAGGTGGTGGTGGTGAGTAAGGTGGTGGTGATGAGTGAGGTGGTTTGGTGAGGAGGAGGCAGGGTTTGACCAGTGAGTGAGTGGGGTGAGGTTGAAGGTGTTGAGTGGTGAGGGGGAGGGGGGTGGCATTTGGTGAGTGGCAGGGTTTGAGGTGGAGGTGTTTTTGGATTCAAGTCCACTAAAAAAAAATTAAAAAAAAACTCAGCCTATGAATCTTGGATGAACAACCAAAGGGAATTTTTACCAATTTCAAAATCAAAAATTATTCATCAAAGCAAGCAAGGGTGAGAGGAAGAATCCTCTCTCTCATAGAAGAAGATGAGGGACCAGATGAGACAGGGATGACTTGAGGAGGATCAGGAATATCATCTTGGAATATTTTGTCCCATTCATCTTTGATGTTGGCCAAAAGCTTGTGAAGGATTACACAAGTGATAATCCAGTTGATGAGGAACCTCATATCTTTGGAACATTGGAGCTGGTTTTGCATCTCCCGTAAGCTGGCCCATCTTCCTTTCAGAATTCCTATGGCATGCTCAATCCAAACTCGTGATTGGGCAAGATGATAGTTAAAATCGGTTTTTCCTTGATCATTGGACAAAACATTCCGGTATGCTGGAACTACATATTTCCCACTAGCATAAGCCAAATCGGCCAGAAGGTATTGATCTTGGTCAAAGTAGATCTCTGGTTGTTGGGCAATCCGCATCCAATTGAAAACATATGAATCATGACAAGAACCTGGAAGGCCAGCATGGAGGGAGATGAACTTCTTGTTATTATTGCAAACAAGTTGTAGTGCCACGGAGTATCTAAACAAAGAGATGGAACATATTTGGTCAGTGTGTGATCCAAAGTTTTATCATAGCAATTGGAAAAGAAATGAATCAATTGCCTTTTTTTACAATCAAAATAGTGGTTGCCATCTAGGTTGGGTTTTTGACTCAAGGGGATGGTGGTTCCATCAACAAAACCAATGCAACCAGGAAAGCCTTCTGTCTCCATTACTTGAGATATCTCCTTGCCTTCTTCTTTGGTTGGCCATGAAAGGACCAAGCAACGGAAAGATAGGATAGCAATCATGACTCTTTTGGTGTATAAGTCAATGCTTCCGTAACTGACTGAGAATAGATTTTCCAATCAATGGATTGCTGCTCCATTTCCATTTGACCCCAATCTACAAAGAGCAATGGCAAGTTGGATGGCTGGATCGCGTTGAGGATTGCAAGAATTTTTCTGGAAGATGTGGTGGTCTTCAATCATTGCCAAAAGTTTCATGAAAGAAGGCAACAAAGTTTGGAACAGTTGCTGGAAGCTTAAGTCAGGGATGAGATGAATCTTTTGCCTTTCATACATAGGGTTATGGAGAGTGTGTATTCTTGGAACCATGTATTGCTTTGCCAACAGAGAATTCAAAGCTAACCAAGTTGATTCCAAATTGGAGTCTGAATCAGAGTCTGAATGGGAGTCAAACAGTAGCAAAATTTCAGTCAGCTTTTTTGCGTTTTCAACTTGCTGGCGGGATGTTTGATTGGACATGTTGAGAAAGGTGGTGAGTGATGTGGGGTGATGAGATGATGATTGGATTTGTGTGAAGATGGGTATGTGAAGGTATGTGAAAAACAATAGAGATGTGTGTGATGCAATGGATATGGGACCGGTATGGATTTGCTGATGTGGATGGGTGTTTTTGATGTGATGGATGGTGGATGGAAGATGATGCATAAATGGTGGGTTTAATGGCGTGTTTGATGATTGAAATCCGCCATTTTCATGAAACACGCCATTTTGAAATACACCAGTTAGGGGGTATGTGTATTTCAGAAACCCGTCATTAAAAATGGAGGGTTTTGTCAAAACAAATGGCGGTTTTCTAATGGCGGGTTTGCTAACTTTGATACGCCCTATTGGGAGTTTTGTATTCCCATTGAATTTTCTTCAATTTTGTAATTTTTTATATATTAGGGCGTATCAGATTTAAGCCAAAACCCGCCATTCTTTCATGGCAGGTTTCAAACCAAATCTGCCATTCAAAAACAGCCATTAAAAATCAAAAAAAACCCACTTATTTCACATCAGACATGGCAGAGTTACCTGGAAATAAGTGGGTTTTTTCAAATAAAGTATTTAAAGGCTTCCACCACCGGTCCATGTCATCCACCCCTTGCTTCCCACCTCCTTCTACCTTTGACCTCATCAAAAAATTTTTTACCTCCAGCCTCATCATAAAAATATTCACCACTCTCATCACTTTATCACTCTCATCATCACTCTCATCAATTGATCACCCTCATCACTTGATCACTCACCACTTCATTACTCTCATTGCTTCATCGCTCTCATTGCTTCATTGCTCTCATTGCTTCATTGCTCTCCTTGCTTCATTGCTCTCATCACTCTACCTCCAACAAGAACTTGTACCTCCAACCTCATCCAAAGAATCCAATCATTTTTTTATTGCTCTTGTGACTTTATTGCTCTCATCACTTCATATCTCCCATCACTTTATCTTGCTTTTCACTTTATCCCTCTCATCACCTTATTGACCTTACTCTTTTGAAATTTCCCCTCAGAAAACCTCCCCCCGCAAGTCCACACAAAAGTCTAACACACCAAAGCAAACATTGCCAAGGAACTCCACAACAAATAATCCTCCCCCATCAGCTTCCAAGGGCTCAAAAAATCCTCCCCCATCAGCTTCCAAGGGCTCAAGTTAGCTCAAGAGAGCTGATCACATCATCCTGGTCAACTGGCTCAAAATTCCTCAAACTATGATGCCTGCTTTGGATCCAACAATGAAACACATTTTGGCCAACCTCCATCCTCTAAGGTCAATGGTTATCTCCTGATGGCCAATGAACTCAAGAAAAAAACAAATTTTAGGCTGGATCTGTAATCCAAACAGATGAGGGACAGATTCAAGAATGATTGAGCCAAGTACAAAAAGGCCCACTCCATTTCAATCTCCACTGGCTTTGGTATCACCAACTCTGACAAAGCCAAGGGAATTGTCTTGGTGGTTGACAAGTTGGACTCCATTTGTCCTTTTTATATCTAAATGGATGAAATCTTTGGAAAGAAGGCCAACATCACCCCCCTAGCTGCTTTTGATTCCCAACAATCTGATTCAGTTGACGCTGATGACTTGGCTGGGGATGCTCAGCCTAGCAATGGTGATCCCAAAGAAACCTATGAGTGGCCCCCATCCTATGCTGAGGAGGATATTCAAACGCAATCAGCTCCAATCACATCTACTTCTGCCTTGATTGAGAAGTCAAACCATACCTTGGACCCCTCCCCTTCTTCTTTGGATTGCTCTCTTCCTCTGTTAGCAGATCTCATCAACCTTGCTGATGCAGAACAAGATACTTCTCAGTCTCCATTACCCTCAACATTGGTTCAAGTAAGGAACCACGCTCTTTTCTCTTCTGTCTGGTTAATCCTGACTGATTTAGATTGTAAAAAAACAGGCTCATCCATTCCAGAATGGCTCAAAACTCAAGCCAATGGGGCCTCCCACATTGCCTTCAAAAACTAGTGACAAATTTCAGACTCAAACCTCCTCTTCCAAGGGTAAGCAAAAGTCCTCCAATTCCATCAATATCAACCCCAAAAGACCAAAAGAGGAGAAACACTTCTGTTTTTTCAGGCTTTCAAGAAATCATGGAAAAGCAAGATTCATGTAAGTCCATTGGTTGACCTGGCTTTTAAAATCATGCTCATTGCTTTTCCCCTGCAAAAAACAGTCAAATCACAAATTGAGTCCAAAAAACTTGATTTTGGAAAACAAAAGTGGGATTGTCAACTGGCCATGGATGTTAAAAAGCAGAAATACAAGACTTTGGCTCATCAACAAAAATGAAATGCTGATTGGAAGTTAAAACAGGCTGAGCTAGAATTTAACAAAGAGGAAAAGCAGAAGGATTGACAGCAAGCACAACTGGAAAAGGAGAGGGAACAACTTGCAACCAAAAAAAGGATAAGTTTTCAGTAGCCTTGTCTTTCATTGGTAGAAGTAGAACAGTAGATGAAATACAGCAGACAACTCAAATGCTGGGCTTGTAAACATATTTGCATGGGTGAAAGAAAAACAAAAAAATCATTTTTGATTACAACGTTTGACAGTATTCTTAATCCCACCAACATACAAATTTTTTTTTATTTTTTTTTTCTAGAGTAAATTTGGCCATTATTCAATTCCCTACAAGTTTTTCTAGTTTTTTTGTTAATTTGAAGTGACATGGCCATTCTGGTATGGGTTGCTGTGTCCACAGCAGGAAAGGTACAGTGCTTGTACTTATTAGCTGCCCAAACAATTTTGACTATACCTTTTTTCTTGAAGTTAATTCTAAATCCAAGGTCAGGAAAAACAAATTTGCCATCCAATTCTTTATATTTTTCCATATTTTTAATAAGTTGACCATTTAATTTCTTGGTTGGAACCACCAGTAAAAAGGAGTATCCAGAGATTTTGCCTTTGTCAATATGAGGAGAGTTGTAAAAAGAATTGGAGGTGAAAGTGATGTGTGGAGAGAAATCAAAAGGTGTTGGCTTGGAAACAAATTCCAATAAGGAGAAAGAGGGGATTTTTTTGTCCTTCATGGCATCATGGTTTCCTTCAAAAAGTTTGGCAAAATTGCAAAACATTTTTCCTAGAATTTGGGATACTTTGGTGGCCTTAAGGTTGATGAAAGCATACTCTTGAGGAGAAGATCTAATGGATGATTTCTTCAAATAACATTCAAATAACTCTGAAGGGTGCATTGATTTTTGCCATCAAACTGCCCACATTTTTCCACCCCAAGATCTTGAAGGACCAACCGGGTTGACAAATTTTTTTGACTGGTGAAGGAAATTTGTCACAAAGTTGATGTCCTTCTTGTATTGGTCAGAAAGTTTCTCCAATTGTAACAATTTGGTTATTGCAACAAGGGCTTGATGATCAGAGCAATTGAGGACAATTACTTTTCCACGGTGGGAGAAACAGAAGGGTTTGATTGTTTGTTTTGCTTTCTCAAACTCTTCCTGGGTTGGTTTTTGACCATTCTTTTTCTTTTCTGCAAAAATTGAAGGGTACAGGTCCTAAGGACGCGGTTTCCAACCCCACCAGACCACCTTTTGATTAATACCTTCCTCAGAAACCTCCAAAGATATTTTGGAATCTCTCATTTGATTCCTCTTTTGGCAAGCAGCGCTACTCTTCCCACCTTTCTGTATGTTTTCCAAGCCATCTCCTTCCATCTTGTTCCCTCCCAATCCCATACTTATATTTGGGTGAGAAACAAGAATAGTTTTGGATGTTTTTGTAACATTTTGAGGGGGTGGGAGAAGAATTGGACATTCACCAATAGCGGTTGAGGGATTGAAAAAAAAAAAAAAAAAAAAAAAAAAAAAACTGTCAGTCAAATGGCATCATTTGTGAAACAAGATTGGATCAAAGAAAATGAAACCAAACCTGGAATTGATCCCAAGTTCACCAGAAATGGGATCACCAAAAAAAAAAACTTTACTTTACTCAAAAAAAAAAAAAAAAAAAAAAAAAAACTGATATCAGCGCCCAAAAAAAAAAAAAAAAAATACGGGGAGTGAGGAAATTGGGCTGGCCCTTTGGGTTGGGCTTGGGTTGGGGGGGCCAAGGTGGGCGGGTGGGCTGCCAACCAAAGCAAGGGTGGTGGGGGGGGCGGAAGCCAGGGTGGTGGGGGGATTGCAAGCAAGTGGCAAGGGCAGTGGGGTGGCCAAGGGCAGTGGGGGGGCCTGGTGGGGGAGCCAAGGTGGGGGGGTGGGCTGCTGACCAAAGCAAGGGTGGTGGGGGGGAGGGCAAAAGGGGGGGGCAGCAAGGAAGGGGGGGTGTTAGTTGAGAGAAAGGGAGAGGGGGTGAGTGGGAGGGAAAAGGGTGATGAGGAGGAGGGGGGGGCAGCTTACCAGGGGAATCAACCAAGGAGGTGAGGTGGGGGGGGCTGAAGGCGGATGGAGGGGGGTGGCTGTCAGTATTCAATGATGGGGATGATTAGTAGGAGGGGGGAAGCTTACCAGGTGTTCTGATGAGGTGGAGGTGGTGGGTGAGGGGAGGATGATGAGGAGGAGGGGCAGGAGCTTACCAGGGGGAGGGGGAGTGGTGGGTGAGGTGGAGGTGGAGGGTGAGTTGTAGAGTGGACCAGTGGTGGTTGAGGAGGAGAGTGGACCGGTGGTTTGGTGGGGTGAGTTGGGTGGTTTGGAAGTTTTGATTCTGTTTTTGTCCAAGTCCATCAAAAAAAAAATCCAAGTCAGCCTTGGATGTTTGGTTGAACAACTAAAACAAAAAAAGATATTTCACCTATTTCAAAACCAAATGCTACAAATCAAAGTGAGCAAGTGTGAGGGGTAGAATCCGCTCTCTCATTGCCAAAGATGAGGTAGAAGATGATATGGGGATGACTTGAGGAGGATCTGGAATATAATCTTCAAATATTTTGTCCCATTCATCTTTGATGTCAACCAAAAGATTGTGAAGGATTACACAAGTGATAATCCAGTTTATGAGGAACTTCATGTCTTTGGGGTTTTGAAGCTGGTTTTGCATTTCCCTTAAGCTGGCCCATCTTCCTTTCAGGACTCCTATGGCATGCTCAATCCAAACTTCTGATTGGGCAAGATGATAGTTTCAATTGGTTTTTCCTTGATTGTTGCACAAAACATTCCAGTATGGTGGAACCACATATTTCCCACTAGCATAAGCTGAATTGGCCAGAAGGTATTGATTGTGGTCAAAGTAGTTCTCTGGTTGTTGGGCAATCCGCATCCAATTGAACACGTATCAATCATGACAAGAACCTGGAAGGCAAGCATGGAGGGATATGAACTTCTTGTTGTTATTACAAACAAGTTTTAGTGCCACAGAGTATCTAAAAAAACAGAAAAAACATATTTGGTCAGTGTGTGATCAATGGTGTTATCAAATTGATTGGAAAAGATATGAATCAATTGCCTTTTTTTCCAATCAAAATAGTGGTTGCCATCTAGCTTGGGTTTTTGACTCAAGGGGATGGTGGTTCCATCAAAAAAACCAATGCAACCAGGAAATCCTTTGGTTTCCATTACTTGATATATCTCCTTGCGTTCTTCTTTTGTTGGTGAAGAAAGGACTGTGCAATGGAAAGATAGGATAGCAACCATAAATCTTTTGGTGTATGAGTCAATGGTTCCATATCCGACTGAGAAGAGATTTTCCAATCAATGGATTTCTGCTCCATTTCCATTTGATCCCAATCTACAAAGAGCAACAGCCAGTTGGATAGCTGGATCGCGTTGTTGATTCCAAGAATTGTCCTGGAAGATGTTTTGGTCTTCAATCATCTCCAAAAGTTTTATGAATGAAGGCAATATAGTTTGGAACAGTTGCTGGAAGCTTAGGTTGGGGAGGAGATGAAGCTTTTGCCTTTGATACATAGGGTTGTGGAGAGTTTGTCTTCTTGGAACCATTTATTGCTTTTGTAATAGAGAATTCAAAGCCAACCAAGTTGATTCCAAATTGGAGTCTGAATCAGAGTCTGAATGGCAGTCAAATACTAACAAAATTTCAGTCAGATTTTTTGCATTTTCAAATTTCTGCCAAGAAGTTTGATTTGACCTGTTGAGAAAGATGGTGATTTGATTTGGGTTGATTGGATGATGATGGGATTTGTGTGAAGATGGAGATTTGAAGCAATAGAGATGTGAAGCAATATAGATGTGAAGTGATGGAGATGTGAAGCAAAGGAGATGAGATGTGTGTGATGTGATGGAGATGGGACCAATATGGATTTGCTGATGTGGATGGGTATTTTAGATGTGATGGATGGTGGATGGATTATGATGCATAAATGGCAGGTTTAATGGTGGGTTTGATTTTTGAACTCTGCCATTTTCATGAAACCCGCCATTTTGAAATGCACCAGTTAGGGGGTATGTGTATTTCAGAAACCCGCCATTAACAATGGCAGGTTTGGTAAAAAAATGGCAGGTTTCTAATGGCATGTTTGCTAACTCTGATACGCCCTATTGTTTTCATTTTGTATATAGATTCATATTATTGAATATTTTGTTTTTTCTTTGTACTATTTTATACTTATTTAGAAAAATAAGTATCAATCTATTTTTTCATGATCCAAAGTTTTAACATGTAATTTTTCCATTTTTTTCAAGCATTTCACATACATTTTCATTGTAATATAAATTTTTGAACTGGATTTCCAATGGTTTTTATATCTTCAAAAAAGGGTGACAGATGACTTTGAACTGATTTATTTATTGCCACACCACCCATATTTTCACCAATATTCTCTTGCAATAGCCATTCTTTCCACCCAAACACTCAAAAAATAACATATTCAAAAATTGATAACAATGAAAAATCCAATTCTTGTTATGATTAACTAAAGATAAGAAGATATCAATGTCAAGAAAGGATAGTTCATAGTAATTAAAATCCTTCTCCCTCTATAAATTGAATCGAATTTGCCATCCAAATTTTACCAATCATTAATCCAAAAATCTCTCTAATATTTATCAAGATGTTCATCATTTACCTCAAACAACAATCCCAGTTCCCCAAACCAATCACCAATATACTTCCAGTAGTTCTTCAGTTAGAGAATTTCATACCCAGGACTAATAAAACTCTGATTTATACCAGATACAC